>CAMXCT020003339.1:0-68390 GCA_947184155.2 Cladocopium goreaui
CTACTACCACTACTACCACTACTACCACTACTACCACTACTACCACTACTACCACTACTACCACTACTACCACTACTACCACTACTACCACTACTACCACTAATACCACTAATACCACTACTACCACTACTACCACTACTACCACTACTACCACTACCACCACTACTACCACTACTACCACTACTACCACTACTACCACTACTACCACTACTACCACTACTACGACTACTACCACTACTACCACTACTACCACTACTACCACCACCGCTACAATACACTAATTAAACTGCAGTCCACTACAGCTACAAATACAACTACAACTACACTACATTACACAACACTACACTACACTAATTACATTACATTACACTACAACTGCAGCTACCACTACATTGCACTACACGACGCTACACTACAACTACAACTGCACTACCTTACACTGCAATACACTAGACTACACTACACTAATTACACCACACCACAGCTACAACTGCAACTGCACTACACTAATTACACTACACTACAACTTCAACTGAAAACTACAACCCCACCACACTACAACTACAACTGCACCTACAACTACAACTACAATTGTACTACACCACACTACATCCAGCAGTTGTGGTGAGGTGACCGCTGCAACCATTGCAACCGCTCCAGAAAACACAGCCATCCGTGATTCACAACAACCAGCCTCTCCTATAGGTTTCCTATTTTTGAAACTTCCGCCACCGCCTTGCGCGGTACTACTGGTATATAATTTTTGTTATATACATATATATATATTATATATATATATTGTTATATATATCATTCCATAGTATATTTTAAGATAACATTATTATATATCATATGATATATATATAATCACTAATTAATCAAGATCTATCCAAGTAGAATCAGAATCTGTGGCCCACTAGGCCCATGTGGAGAAATCTCGCTGAAATTTGGGGATAGACGGCAAGTTCTCCTTGCATAAATAGAGAGTACAACAGCTCTTGGCTCTTGGGTATAGAATATGCTTCAAGCGGATCCCATCACCAATAGGATGGTTTTGATTGAGGGATATGCGATGCGTGATGTGATATAAAGATAGGAGGAGTTAAAAATAATATATATATATAAAGTGAAACTAGGAAGTGATCATGCCAGTTGGTTTTTTGCCATTAGATTGGTGGCTGGTTAGTCTAAGATCTGCCGCGGCCACCTCCGACTTCTGGTCCATCCGGCCCTGTCCCATAATATAAGAAAATAATCTGGAATCAATGGTATCAGTATCAGTTTGTATCGGAATCTGGAATCTCGAAAAATCATAACCACATTTTATATCACGTAAGGATGACCAATCTATAAAAGACCCAGAAACTGTAACTGGGATGTGGTCAGAGTAGTCGGGGCTCAGACATAAACTGATTGGTGAGGCGATAGGATTTTGTGAGTAGATTGGTGGCTGGATAATTCATTGATAAACGGCATGTCTTGGGAATTCTGTTCATATCTGATTCTATCTGTCTTAGCGTGAGTCGTGAGTGGAAATGGATACTGGAATAATCATGCTCATTGTTTTGCTCACTGAAGGATGACCAACCCCTACAAACCACCAAAATGATTTGGGACCTGGACCTGGATTTTAAATCAAGAAAGTATAAACAATCTTTGTAAACACCATTCAGTCATTCATCCTTTGGTCATTATTAGATGAATGAAATGAAATGATATGAAATGAATGATTCATGATTGATTGTTCATCTGTTGATGTAACAAATGACAAAGTAGAAGACAGCTGGCATCCCAACCCGACCGACGGACAATCCAACCATGACGTGGATATAGAATGATATGGATTATGGACTTTAAGAAGCAAAAAAAACCTTCATGTGGGATATAATAAGGACAGTTATTGAAAATCAAAGGGGCCGTGTGATATAAAAAACAATTAAAGAGGTTCTCCCAAATTGACTGCCCAGGAGCTGCAGTTTTTTTTGCTGTGTAATGTTCACCCTGTACCTAGGCCCCGGCCCCATCCCACCCACAGAGTTCAAATAGAATAAACAGCATAAACAGAATCTTTTGTCAATCCGTGGCTGAGGTAGTCATGATTGACCTGAATCCTGCGATCAGGCCACATGGACGGAGGTTTGGCCGGAGTGCTGTATAAAACAAGTTAGGTGGGGTTGGATAGTCTGAACTGCACTGAATAATTGACTTCGCTTCGCCTCGGATTGCCAATCACTTGGCTCTGAGACTGCAGTTGGACCTGCAGTCTGGCGCGAGCACTTGGATGATGTCGCATACCACTTCGTATTAATCCTGAACCTGGTGATACTGCAGTCACTGTATGACTACTGAGGGGTCGTTTGTAATCTGTCGATTGTGCTTTTATTTTCAAATTTCAAGCCAAGTTCGAGTCAAATTCAAATTCCAATCCCCATGGTCCAACCTTCCAAAAAACAGTGCATGCATCCATTCAACAGGGTTGCATCTTTAACACCTCTCTGGCCGGCAGGCATGGTGCACTTAGCACCAGCAACTGGTAGACAAAACCACCGTTTTGGTCAAATTGAACTTTGAACTTAACTAAGTTAACTCGACGCATGTCATGTGATCATGCGATCATGCTTTTGGGTTATGTACCGTCGCGGTCGTCCGACGGAGTCACGGTGACGACGGAGCTGAACCAGTGCATATATTTGAATTACATGATCATGACATGAGTTTATACGTGTGACTGTTTGGTTTAGTATCATAGCAACTGGAACCATATGCCCCATGACATCGGATCATCGTTTTTTTTATTGTTGTGAACTTGCACCGAATGGCGGTCCGTAAATCTCAGGTATCCGGACTGGAGGAGAATGCCAGTGTAATCAAAATGACCTATGCGATCCTGGCCAGGTCCGAGCTGCTGGCTCTCTTGGCTCATGGTTTGCCGGGTGGGGATCGGGGCAACAACAATCCGAATGTCATGCCCCTGTGTGAGTTGAAGGCGAAAATTTCAGAAGAAATTTCACGCAGCCCCTTCACGCAAGAGCAGGCCAGTAAGATGATTGCTTGGAAAGAGCTCGCTGACCCTGATGGACTCTATGCCTCTTGTACTACACCTGTCCAAATTCAGGAGCATTTATGACCTGGCACCTGCTGAGCACATCCCAAGGATATAGACGAGAATGTAAAATATAAGGATATAAGCAAGGTTTCTGCACCTCACCCACAGCCCGAGCCCTTAAAACCCTGAACGCCGATTGTAGGATCTGGGATGGCTCAAAGTTCTCAAGACATAATAATTCATACAAAGCCTTCGATGTTGTATAGGAGCGAACACAACTACGACCCCTTCTTGGTATTGCCTTCTTCTTCCTCAGCGTTTGGTCGCCTTGTGCCCGTTCTGTTTGTCCAAATTTAGGATCTGCGGGTTGTGAAAGTTGAGAAGATTTATGCACGTTTGAGACTGACTGCAGCTGATGCCATTTCAGTCCCCCGTGGGTCTCAAATGCCCCATTGTTTGTATGTTTCATCACGGTTGCAGTCTCCTATCTACACCCCAAGTTTCTCGAGACTTGTCACTGCTTACTTGCAACAAAACACAAGACATCATTTTCAACTAATACAAAATATAGACATAAAAACGAAACGCGAGTCGCAACATCCTTGGTTCCTTCTGTCTTTGGTAATCCCACAATAGCAGAAATTGAAGCAGCAAACAGCTTTGCAACAAAGAAAAAGACATGCTTTGCTTCGTTGGGCCAGGCTCGTATCATGCAAGTCGCCCTTCTGATTTTGTAGCATGACCCAGAGTTTTTATCCTTATGATTTTATTTCATATATCATTATTCGTCGCATATTTCAAAAGTCAACATGGCCAAAAGATTTATATGTTGACGGATTCTGTCTTTAATGTTTGCACTTTCCAAAATAGCATGTATGATGTATATTTATACACACGTGTCTGCGGAGCTATTGATGAACCAATGAACTAATGCATATTTCCCCACCTGCCAGGTGAGGGTTGTTAGATTTTATGTCAGTTGCCTCCTCCTCCTGCCTCGTCCTCCTCTCCTCCTCCTCCTCTCCTCCTCCTCCTCCTCGTCCTCCTTGTCATCCTTGTCGTCCTTGTCGTCCTCGTCGTCCTCGTCGTCCTCGTCGTCCTTGCTCAACTGCGACCCGCGATCCACAGTGTTCTCTGCCGGACCTCAACCACGACCACCCACGCCCAGTGTTCCCTGCCGGACCTCATCTGCGAGTATCCATGCCAAGTGTTCCCTGCCGGACCTCAACCGCGAGTATCCATGCCAAGTGTTCCCTGCCGGACCTCAACCGCGAGTATCCGGGCCCAGTGTTCCCTGCCGGGCCTCACCGCGAGTATCCACGCCCAGTGTTCCCTGCCGGACCTCAACCGCGAGGATCCATGCCAAGTGTTCCCTGCCGGACCTCAACCGCGACTTCCAGATCGCAGTGGGCACTGCCGGACCTCAACGGCAAGAATGTCAGAAAAGATGTCAGATAGAATGTCAGAAGATATGACAGAAAGAATGTCAGAAGATATGCCAGACAGAATGTCAGAAGATATGCCAGAAAGAATGTCAGAAGATATGCCAGATAGAATGTCAGAAGATATGCCAGATAAAATGCCATGAGATATGCCAGATAGAATGCCAGAAGATATGCCAGATAGAATGCCAGAAGATATACCAGATAGAATGCCAGAAGATATGCCAGATAGAATGCCAGATAGAATGCCAGAAGATTTGCCAGATAGAATGCCAGAAAATATGCCAGAAGATATGCCAGATAGATATGTCAGAAGATATGCCAGAAGATATGCCAGAAGATATGCCAGAAGAAATGTCAGAATATATGCCAGAAGAAATGTCAGATAGAATGCCAGAAGATATGTCAGAATATATGCCAGAAGATATGCCAGATAGAATGCCAGATTGAATGCCAGAAGATATGTCAGATAGAATGCCAGAAGATATGCCAGATAGAATGCCAGAAGATTTGCCAGTAAGAAAATGTATAAATGTCATGGTGGGGATCACACGAAGTAAAGTAATTTATTTTTTCAACATTACACATATATAAACTATATATATATATATAAATAAATAACTATATATATATATATGAGGTTGGTTCTCTGGTGGGCTTTGCCCGTGTGCCCGTGTGCTCGTGTGCCCATGGATCGGGGTTGTGCCCGTGTGCCCGTGTGCCCGTGTGCCCGTGTGCCCGTGTGCCCGTGTGCCCGTGTGCCCGTGGATCGGGGTTGTGCCCGTGTGCCCGTGTGCCCGTGGATCGGGGTTGTGCCCGGGTGCCCGGTCCAGCGACAAGTCCAGAAGTTCAGAAGTGACACGCTGGCAGGCAGTTGCAATTGCAGGCAGTCCGTCCACTGTGACTGGTTCTTATGGTAGATGTAAAGGCCCATGCCTGATCAACATCATCATTTTCCTCTCCCTTAACGTCATCTTTCGCCACCTCATCTTCCGCAGAATCATGATCCTCCACTGGATGTCCCGCAACATTGTTATTCTTGTCATCCCCCTTCTCAATCAACATTCCTCCTCAACATCATCATCTTCCTCCTTCTCCATGTCATGATCTTCGACCTTTTCATCCTCCCCTTCAATCATCCTCATCATCCACAAAACAAAGGCATGCAGAACAAACATTATTTCACAGTGTTTTCTTCGTTTTTCGAGTCTGAACATTATTTCAGAGTGCATTTTCTGACCAGAGCACTTGAATGCCCAGAATTGCATCCTTGCAGCCACCATGTTTGTATCGTGGAACAGCATCCTTAAAAACATCCAATGCAATTATTCCTTGGAATTCAGTGGATTCTGGCACGTCACATGGCTATCACGCCCCAACATAATCCTGGGACATGTTGTTCCACGTTGCGTTGCTATCAGTTTAGCTAGATTTCTATACATTGATTTGATATATGTTCTAAATCCATTATATTACATTTGGAACATTGTTGGGTTCCATGCCCACGACGTGTGGAAAAGAGTGGATCTGCTTAAGAATAAATTCACCCCCCTGAATCAGATCGAGCTCTTATCCCGCGAGCGCTGTGCTGCAGACTGTTCCCAGGCGTCTCTGAGTGCAAAGATCAGGTAGGATCGTGCCATCGCGGGGGCCAAATGGCCCAGTGCCAAAAATTGCAGGACAAACAGTAGGACGACGGATTTCATGCTGAGATTCTTGCATTTTGCTGGATGTGTGTTGCTTAGATATTGTTAAAGACGTTTTTTTTGTACTGTTTTTAGCTAAGGGTTGCTGCGAATCACCACTTGCTGAACTAAAAAAATATAGAGGGTTTCATATGAAGCTTTGGAATATGTTTAGGTTTGGCCGCAGACAGTTTGCACTTGCAAGCGTCTTCCATGCAGAAACTTAGAGGGACTTCTACTTATCGATGTATCATTTTGCCTATGTATCTATATGTCTGTGTGTCTGTCTTGCTATCTACCTACCTATGTATCTGTCTGTTTGGCTGTCTGTCTGTCTGTCTGTCTGTCTGTGTGCGAACCGGTTGCCGCAGCGTGAGACCATACCTGCATGATGAGCTCGTTGCCCGTCGTTGTAGACCTTGGTGTTTTTTTGATGGCGTGTCGCTGTCCTTGCCGTGTTGTTTGCGTGCAGCGTAATGTTGTTGTTTGCCTTGATCTTAAGTCATTTCGTCATGCGTTGCTATGGCTCCGTGCACCGTAGATTCCTTTCTGCGGGCTCGCCGTTCTGCCGCCGCAGTGTTGTCATGATTCTGTCATGTTACCTGAGTTTCGTTGATTCCTGCGCCCGTGTGCCCGTGGATTCCTCGTGTGCCCGTGTGCCCGTGGATTCCTCGTGTGCCCGTGTGCCCGTGTGCCCGTGGATTCCTCGTGTGCCCGTGTGCCCGTGTGCCCGGTGGGCCGTGAAGAGACCTATCTCATATATATATATATATTCAAGATCGAAACTATTTATAATCATCTACTGTATATATTACATGTGCGCGTATATATATATATATACACATATTATACATATACATACATATACATATATTTGTGTAAATGTTTCCGATGACTATAAGCATGTTTTCTATATTGTATTTGCACAAATACACCATGGGCTGGCTAAAATCAGGGACTGGGTTCTGAGGTGTACAATCAACCAGGATTATATATATATATATATCTTTATCTTTATCTTTATCTCTATCTGTATCTCTCACGCCAGGGCAAGGCTGGAGCATACCCATCAGCGCCGGCGAGAAGCATTGCACGTGACCTGGCCCAGCTGGGGGGGACGGTGGCGATCGGTGAAACCTGCAACAGGGTACCCCAATAGCTGGATGGTTTATAATGGAGAATCTCCCAAAAATGGGTGATTTAGGGGTATCCCCATTTTAGGACACCTCTATTTGACCATCATTTATAGCGGTTTTTATGGGGATTGAACCGTGAACTCGAATTTCAGGGGCAAGACACATGGTGATTCCCCCAATTCAAGCAAACAAAAAAGAGATGAGGTGAAGTCGAAACATAGCGGACGTCATTTCATTGGGGTACATATGGGTACATTGGGATGTATGTAATGGGATTAAACCAACCAGCATGGCAATGACACCAACAAACATGGGCATATAAAACCAACAACATGAAATTCAATAGACAATGCGATGTGTATTGATGAAACGATTGGATATTTGATGACCAACAATCGCATGTATCTATATACATACATAAGTATTATGTATACATACATACACACACACACATATATATACATACAAGACGTGACACTTGTTTAATTATGAGTGATTGTCAGGACAGGAAACCATCTCAAACATGATGCATTTCAGCTTTGTTTGGTCTTCTCTACGTTCATATCATGGGATCACATGAAAAACGGCAGCTAGCCACCTGGGACTTTAAAAACGAAACTTGGGCATGTTGACTGGCAGGGTACTTAATTATGGAATTTATCCACATATTTTCACCAAATTTTGACACCAAACTAAAACGGTCAGTCAAAAAAATTGACTTTGTCACCTTTGTCGCATTGGTACAGAGTTCGGCCGTTCGACGCATCGCATTGAGGGGTATGTTTGTCTGAAAATAATTAGGTAACCCCAAAATCGAGCGCTTTATCATGCTTTCTCATTATGTTTCCCATCAAGACGGCCTACCCATTTTATCCAACTTTGGCAAAACCATGTTTATGGGTAAATGGCGGTACCAGATTGTTCACACGCTTGGACCAGAGAGTGTTCTGCGAAACAGGGCGACGCCTCCTAAATGTTTCTGGGTCATTTTTTTGAACCTGTAGGAAATTATTTGAAGGATGTTGGTGATTTTCAGTGGTAATGAACATGAATTATCCATAATTATCCCACTTTACTCCGTTTGTTTTGGGTAATTTCGAACACCCAAAGCTGGTTGACCCTGGAACCTGCGGAACCGCTGAGGTATTCAGATGTGGTGTGCCGAACCGTGGGAAGCCTAGCCAGGGTAGGGATTTACCGCCGAAACCACGGTAAATTTTGGCAAATCCAAATGTCATATGGTTATATATTTGGATATGTGGATATTACATCATGATATTTGGATTGGTTATAACCATATGATATTTGGATTGGTTATATATCATTTGTTGGTATTTGTTGGTTATGTATCCCATCATGTCCAATGATGTCCCGATTGCACTAGATAAATTGGTTGGTTTATTCCCATGTGCAGCGGGTAGATCCCATGAATATCATCCGATGTTTTCCATTGTAGTCATATCTGTTTCATGTGAGCAATGTCTGAAACCCTGGAAATTGGTGATCAGGAGTGCGCTTATTCCAAATCATCATGATCCCTTTCAACCAGTCAAAAGGGATGACAAGAACATGTTGGGCAAGGCCATTTGAGTCTGCAAGATTCAGAGGAATATGGAGTTGTCTGAAAGTAGGGTACCCCCAAACCTAATGGCTTTATCACCAGTTTCCCTAAACAGCAAATTTTGGGGATACAACATGATATAATCCCCCCATTTTCAGAGACCATACGGGGATCATTTCCCACGTCGCGCCGATTTCAAGGTGGAGCCGCCGCGACCCCGTGACACTGTTCAACTCGGCCAAGCCGAGTTGAACACGGCGTGAAACATCTGTGGGACCGGCCGGTATTCGTATCGTTTCGAAAGGGCCCAATGTCTTCGGATAAACGGATAAACCTTGGTGAAGGGTGGTCTGATATATTATCATACATAATCTTACAGTAGACTCCTACACTTCTAGATTTGCAAAACTCAAATTGTCAACCCATTCCAAAGCTGAAAACCATCCAGGAGGGTTCCCAAAGCAGTTGATTTCCCAACCCCCAAGATGTTTGGAGTTTTCAATGGAGCTGCCACGGCCATTACTGGGGTGTAGAATCACGGCATTTCTGATGGTAAATGGAACGCAACTCAAATGGAAACTCCTCCATTTGCCAATGAATTTGCCCAGCTGACCCATTTATAGACGACCCATTGATGTTCCATCTTCTCGACGTGGAAACTGTTGGCTTCAATCCCTGGGAATTTGCTGTGCCACGGTGGTCCCATGCAGATGTCGCACTCTTAGAAGCCTCAAAGTGTTTGAAAGGGGAGGACCAGAAAGACACCGTGACGCGCTGTCAGTGGATGAAAGTCCTTCAACGAATCTGGGTTTGTCCCGAAAGATGCGGATTTAGCCCGATTTCCGTTTTAAATGGAGGAAAAGGGGCTAGACTAGACCTCTTTTTTCTTTAGGGGGGTTACACTATTTTAAGATATTTTAAGACAAACCCACCGAAGCAATGCCCAAAACCCTTACGTTGACATTGTTCTTTGCCACAGGAATAGGATTGCCACAGGAATAGGGTTCCAAGAATTGCGATCGCAATTATTACTTGTATTGTGTACTATTGTAATATTGTCATAGAACTTTCTTGGTAGTATCATAACTTATATGATCCGGAGTTGAAAGGTCGGGGGGATACTGGACCTTCGAAAAACGCAGTTGACAATCCAAGAATCCGCAGCTAAGATGCAACCAATCAGCATCAATCAGCCATGTTTCAGGTTTGTTTAAAGTTTGGCAGTGGGAGACATACCTGAAATCAGACATGCCCTTGGAAAGTCACCATTTAAGCGTATATATATATATTATATTCAAATCCATTCACAGATGATTTGTACTATATCAACCCCCAACAAGATCGAAGCATGTTCCGAACATGGTAGTTCGAAAAAAAATCGATTTTCCTCATATCTGATGTTCAACTTAAATCACTTCAATCATCATGTTGGTCAAATCCCATCCACAATGTCCTGTGCTCATTCCTCAGCCCCTGGGGCTCTCCAAACAAGTCCCGCACGGTGAGACCATGAGCCTTGGCTCAGAGGGATCGGTGAAGATCGGCGACACATCGTTTTTTCCCAGCTTCCAGGTGAGGGTCTCTAGATTTTAAGAAAGGTGCAACTCCTCTTCTTCCACCTGCTCTTCCTCCTACTCCTTTGCTCCTGGTGTGCTCCTCTTGCTCGTGTGGGTTTCAATTGTGAGCCAGCTTGGCCGAAGTCTTGTGACGGCTGAAGCTTCGTTGGCGAGTCTGAACAATTCCATAAACAGTAATTTGATCAGAAATATGGCCGGCCAGCTTTCGAGAGCACAGATTTCTTAATCCCAGGGTTAGGGAGGGGGCCCAGTGAACGCTTGGATGTCAAAGGGGAAGTGTTCTTTGTTTTTTTTGACGAATTAATATCTATTATTATTTGGAGAAGGTCATGTTTTAATATGTTTTAGGGGGAAGAGACAAATAGTAATTCGATTGTTTTGAACATTTTTTTTCAGAAACGAGCGCGGGGTTATTTACTCCGAGCAAGACGCGCGATTGTAGATTCTTAACATCTTTACGGCCTGCTGCAGCCAAGGTCTCGCTCTCTACCCCCAGCATTCCGCTCACCTGGGCCACGACAATGTCAGAACATATGCCAGAAAGAATGTCAGAATAGATGCCAGATAGAATGCCAGATAGAATGTCAGAATAGCAGATGCTAGTGCTAGATAGAATGCCAGAATGACTGCCTGAATAGATGCCAGATAGAATGTCAGATAGAATGTCAGATAGAATGTCTGATAGAATGTCAGATAGAATGTCAGAGTAAATGCCAGCAAAGTATCAGAATATAATTGTGTATATATATAATTATATAAACAATATGTATTTATGCCATATATACTTCCAGATGATACGTCAGAAACTATGCCAGAATAGTGTGTCAGGCTGGGGATCACTCGAAGTAAGGCATTTTTTTTGCGCAGAGAGTAAGCACCAGCCATGAACACTTGGGGATTGAAGATGATGTATGACATTGGTGGCGACCTGGCGATCCAAGAATAGGGTACTGTAAAGGACGTACAGGAGACTGGTCATTCTTTGGTACTTAGCCATCCATTTGTTGGGGGTATTTTGAACCATTCACGCATCTAAATCTGCACGATATATATATATATATATTTATCTCATAAAAAACCGCAAGAAAGAACGGTTCGCAAAGGGGAACTAACCCCATTTTGGGGCGCGCATGCAGTTTGAGAATTACTTAATTTGTTTATATAACTGGGAGAAACCCAGCTAGAGACATATGAAAAAATGATAAGTGGGATGATCATCCAAGTACATAGGCCAAGATGCCAAAAACTTAGTTTACCTTATCCAGGTCCAAAACTCAGGACTTTGGTTTCAATCATTTTGTGGATCTTCACCCCCTTTGTTGCATTTTTCAGCCCACAAGTATCTCAGGGAAGCCCGTCAGCTGGACAGGGAGGTGGCGAATGAAGCTTCGGCAGTGGAAGGTTTTGGACGTGAAAACATGAAGGGGTTCAACTCGCAAACCTTGGGATTTTAAGGGTACCAAATTAGGATTTAGTTGCAAAAAATGGAGGTTCATACCTAGACTGGGGCTACAACCGATATATGATACAACTGGGGCTTCGAGTCTTCCCCTTAAAACACTGCCCCTTGCAGGTCTGCTCCCTTCCCCTAAGTTCAATATCATATGTATCAACTTCTGCATCTCATATGTGTAGATTGAGACATGCTGTACCCACTATGCCTGGGTTGCCATACCATGTTTTGATGTAGCTGATGAGTCAGAACTGCAACCATCAGATTCATCAGATATGACCAGATATGATCGGATGTCATCAGGAATTATCAGGAACATCTTTGTCTTTGTTTGAATTTTACATGTAAAGCCTGGTTGATCTTACCAGTTGGCAACGCCAGGCTCTGCGCTTGGACCTTGGAAATGCGGGGGGATGGGGATGGGATCTCAAACGTCACGTTGCTTGCTGGAACATCTACCCTCTGGTTATTTAACATAGCCATGGAAGCCATGGCCCATTGACATAGATGGTTTACCCAGCTATAAACCTCCATTTATGGTTGGGATTTTCTATATGTTAAATAACCAGGTGGTACCATTGATGATTCTCCTAGTGGATTTCCCATTGCCGTGTTTACCGGAGGCTTTTCTGGGGAGGACAACCATCAAAGACTAGGGGTTTTGATCCATAGCTACCGTTAAGGTTACCATCTAAGACCCCAAAAAGACCCTGAAAATTGACAGTTCGACCCTGCCATGAGGTGGAGCTTGGAAGATTCGTTTCCACTCAAAACTGACCATTTTCAGGGTCTATGTTAATTTAGTGGAAGTCATTTTCAAGATTTCCTGCAATCTTTATTGGAGATCCAGTTTGGACCCGTAGCCATGTAGCCTTGTACCATCTTGTACCCATGTAGCCATCCAATTTTCGTCGAAGAGTCTCACCCCGCGTCAAGGTCAAGCCTCAACTGCTCTGGCGTGCCTCTCCCCTGATTGCCTGCCAGGGGCCGATCTTGGGATGGTTGAGATGACGAGCCTATTTTTGGAATGTCTTAAAATCACCAACCAGATGTTCATTCATGTTCCTACAAATCTTCCAACCTCAAAAAGAGTGGTTTGGCTGCAACTTGCTGGTGCTTGCTTTGAAATGGAGGTATCCTAAAATAGGGGTACCCCCAAATCGTCCATGTTATTTTCCGATTTTCCATGAAATACCCTCTGGTAAACTAACATAACTATGGAAAATCACCATTTTTAATGGGAAAATCCACTATAAATGGTCATTTTCAATAGCAAACTGTTAAATTACCAGAGGGTAAGCCATTTTAGGACCCCCCAAAAAACATGTCGTTTCATGTCGTTCCATTCCTGCCAAGGTCGGAGCTGCTGGCGCATCTTCAGGACCCAAAAATAGGGGAAGTCCTCGGAGTTGGACGGGTTCCTTAAGCGCGCTTTGGCTGGGAAGGGATCCAAGAAATCAACGGGGAAGAAGCCTTCTTTCAGGTTAGTGAATGATGATAATGTACCTCAGATATAGAAGAAAAGCCACCATTTTTCGCAAGTGACAAGAGTAAATGATGGTAGATTATGGCAAATTGTGGTAAATGATGGTAGATTTTGTGCAACCAAACCCTCAGATGGCTATCCAAGACAAGTCCTGGCCACTGAGATGCTGAGGACGTAGATGGCCCAGAGGATGTGGAGGCACAATGCATTTTAGCGGCATGAAATTGTTCCAAGAGTTCAGAATTCAGGAAATGCATGGTAGAAGCGGTAGAAGTGGGTAAACCAAACTTCTTGTATGTATCTATTAGATTCTATTAGTATCTATGTTCATGAACTTTCCCTTTCGGAAAACTGGAAAAAAACACCCTGTGCCACTGGTGGATGTTCGTAACTTGGTGGTTGAGGGTCACAGGGCTGAGTCTCCATTTTGAATAGTCCAGCAGGGCTGGCAGCCTCTCCAGTGGTTGGGAGGGAGCTGTTCGGAGCCAGTTAGAGCTGCGAATTGAGTGGGACCCAACCATATGATAGCTACAGTCATCCCCAAATCGATGGAAAAGTCTCATCAAACTCGGAGGGATGTACTTTTCAATCTGGGGATGACAAGAAAAACACCACATCCATCAACTTGCAGCCGTATATCTTTAAAAAAAAGAGCACCCGTTGAACCCTGACCTTTCCACCAGCCATGGCCTCCGTCGCAGCCTTTGTGGTGACCCCCAGCGCCCTGCGCACCGTGGCCCCGGCCACCCTTGTCTCCGCGCCGCAGCGTGCGCCCGGTCAGCACGGTGCTGTGCACCTGCCTGCAGCAGCGGCGGCCGCGGGTGCCGTGGCTGGGCTGGTGGGTGGCTTCAAGCGAAAGGCGCAGCGCAAGAGCCGTGCCGTGGTGCAGCTTGACAACGTGATGGGATCTGATGGATAACATGGGCTGGTTGGTGCTTTTGTGATGTTGATTTTGAAGTTTCAGACCTAATTATTTGGGATTATGATCTGAGCTGGCACGCATATTTTTTCAGCAAATTTGCATCTACGATTGGGTGATTTTCCATGGCAGCTTTTTCACGGCCTAACACAAGGGTTCCGCCCAAAATGGGATGGTGCTCCGGCTAACAAAGATCTGTGGGTTCGGAGGGCTTAGAGTAGTCAGCGTCTAGCCAGATTCCTCTTCAAGAGAAGTAGTCTTTCTGAACTCGGGAAACCCATGCCTAACAATCTATTTTGGCCACCACGTAGTCACTACATGTCTAGAGAAATCCGGGAAAAACCTGCAGCTTTTTCTCCGTGAGGTATGTATGTTGGAGGTATTTTCTGGTGGATGTTCATTTGGTGAACGTTGCACAGGTTGATCGTTGTCGATGTGGAACCCAATGACAGTTTTTTAGTGACCGAGGTCTATGGCCGCCCGTGGTGGTGAGAGCTATGATGCTTTGGTCAAGGACTTGGAGGAGTGGAGCAAGTCGACTGAGAATTCTGATGGGCGGATGTCTGCAAATGTGTGGGTGAAGCCCCATAAATATTGATATTTATTTACAGTATTATTTATGGACTTTTCGGGATAACGGATATTTATTGATATTGATTGATATTTATGGCAATTGATTGCAATTTTAAAGTATTACAATGGGGAACTGATGACCAGTGGATAGGTCTGGAAGATTCTGCAAGACGATTTTCAAAGATGGAAGGTCTGGCAAAATTTGGGATTGTTCCACGATAGTTTTCAGCACTTTATCTGCAAAGATGGGGGAAAGCTCAAAGCTCTAACTCGAATGGTTTACTCTCCGCAGTATATACAGAAACCGACATGGATAGACAACGTGGGTGGGCTTTGATTGTGTTTTGGGGTACACAGTTTTTGGACACAGCATACTAGTCGCCCTCCTGTCATCACGTAGCTGTGGAAAATCATTATTTTCATTACTATAGATCGTCATAAATCATCTGTACATGGGCCATTTTCCATATGTCAATAACCAGAGGGTTTTCCTTCACCAACTTCGCTGTTGGCTTTTGGCCCCCCTTGGTTTTGGCGGGACAAAATCTGATCCAATTCTGGCAGGAGCTGGTGAAGACCAAACAGTGTGGTCCCATCTTGGTCCGTTTGTCTTGGCACGACGCGGGGGTCTTTTCGGATGGCAAGCTGAAGGGAGGCTGCCCCAACGCGGTCATGCGATTCACAGATGCAGGCGAAGGGGGAAGCTGTGGCTTTTCCTAAGGTGCTAAAGATGCTAAAGCCACCAAATTTGTTTGAGGTACGTGAAAGAAATTGAATTGCAGAATCGGGTACGTTTCTCATTGGATTTTTACTGCAAAATGTGGATCATTATTCAATATGTTTGATCTGCGTCACATCGCATGGTGTGTTTTCGAGGAGGTAAAATGAGACACCCCTCAGGACAAGCATGGCAGCATGGTGCAATTGGATCAAGGGATAGACTTTGCATGGGCTGTTCATGGCTGTGATCTGAATCGCCCAGTTTTTTTCCTCCACAAATGGGCAATAGTGAATTCCCCCAGCCATGGTCTTCTTACATGGATGAAACCACGCATTGAGCCAAGACTTAACTCATATTTTATATTTCTATAGGGTAGCATGCTTCTCCAAAAAAGTCCAGCTGATCAGAAGCAAATCCATATTTGACGGGATGGTTTGCCAAGGCTTCCTGTCAAGATTTTCCCACCAGGACCCATCAGGACCCTTTCGTTGAACTTCCCGTCAGTAGTGGTCGAATCCTCAATTGGTTTGTGTGAAAATAGGGCACCCGGGTATGTTCCCGCATGAAAACAGCAATTTTAATGGTATTCCCCATGTTTGGACACACCCACATCATATTCTGCTGTCGGTTGCATATCCCCGTACATTCCTAGAGACTGGCTGGGTTCATCCCTATCTCTTGGTGGAAAATACGATGGTATTTTTTGCATTGTTCAACTCCCCATTATACAACCAATTATAAACATATAAACATACAGTGCATGTATATGTCTGAGTGTCTATATCTGTATATTGTGTATATATCTGGTTTGTGGTTTGGAACATTTTTTATTTTTCCATATATTGGGATCCCCCTTGGAATTTCCTCTAAAGAATAAGACAACCCGGGTTGTCAATTTCTGCTTGATTCTTTAGAGAATGAACTTTGCCTGTTTGCATGGGGTCGCGTTCTCTATGAAGGCCAGCCGGGTATGATTCTTTAGAGGACTATGTTGTGGAAGCATTTTTTTCCATTTTGGAACCCTAAAATGACCTTCTCATTTTTTCAAGTGCTGGCCAAAACATGGCTCAAAAGCCGCAACAAATCTGACACTAGACATGATGAGAGTAGCAAAATTTTACATAGATTCATACAATAACCCCGTTCATCGTTTTGCCGGGCATAGCAAAATACAGACATTAAAATGTAGTAGGCATTTTGATGGTCTTGTGTTTCCCTAATGAAATCAGCTCCAATTCTTTGATCCTTCATGGAATATTTCAATAAAAATGGAACAGGGGCATCCCCTAAAATAACACGTATTGAATCTTCTGGGCTCTTCTGAGTATCCTTTCTTGAGCTCTAAAGATCTCTAAAGAATCTAAATCTGATCGGTGCTGCCACCAGCTCTCCCTCTAAAGAATGTTTTTTTCCTCTTTTCCTCCTTGGTGATTCACTGGGTCTAGATTCTTTAGAGAAAATGCAGGGCCAATGAATCTAGTAACACTTGGGAATACAAAAGAAAACGATAAAGAAGCATGGGTTTTGATGGGTCGACAGGCCTTAGCCTCTAAAGAATCAGAACTGGCTCGGTCCCCTTCCAAATCTGTTAAAACACCATCTCCCCAGGGAACCCCCAGGGAACCCCCAATATTCCCAGGTATAGCACCAATGGTTTTCAGAAGGCAGCTCAACAAACCCCTGTGTTGGGATCTGGGTCCTGATTCTTTAGAGAGGCTTCCCCTGAAAATATCCTAAACTTATCCAAAATGAACCAAAATAACATAGAACTGTGTAAAACTACCGGGTTTTGATGGGTCGACAGGCCTTAACCTCTAAAGAATCAGAACTGGCTCGGTCCCCTTCCAAATCTGTTAAAACACCATCTCCCCAGCCCCAGCAAACCACCAGTATTCCCAGGTATAGCACCAGTGGTTTTCAGAAGGCAGCTCAACAAACCCCTGTGTTGGGATCTGGGTCCTGATTCTTTAGAGAGGCTTCCCCTGAAAATATCCCAAACTTATCCAAAATGAACCAAGATGACATAGAACTGTGTAAAACTACCGGGTTTTGATGGGTCGACAGGCCTTAGCCTCTAAAGAATCAGAACTGGCTCGGTCCCCTTCCAAATCTGTTAAAACACCATCTCCCCAGCCCCAGCAAACCACCAGTATTCCCAGGTATAGCACCAGTCGTTTTCAGAAGGCAGCTCAACAAACCCCTGTGTTGGGATCTGGGTCCTGATTCTTTAGACGGACTTCCCCTGAAAATATCCTAAACTTATCCAAAATGAACCAAGATGACATAGAACTGTGTAAAACTACCGGGTTTTGATGGGTCGACAGGCCTTAGCCTCTAAAGAATCAGAACTGGCTCGGTCCCCTTCCAAATCTGTTAAAACACCATCTCCCCAGCCCCAGCAAACCACCAGTATTCCCAGGTATAGCACCAGTGGTTTTCAGAAGGCAGCTCAACAAACCCCTGTGTTGGGATCTGGGTCCTGATTCTTTAGAGAGGCTTCCCCTGAAAATATCCCAAACTTATCCAAAATGAACCAAAATAACATAGAACTATGTAAAACTACTGAGTTTTGATGGGTCGACAGGCCTGAACCTCTAAAGAATCAGAACTGGCAATGATCTTTAGATCAGACTGGGGAAATCTTGCGTTGCAAGAGAGCGGCAAAAATTTAATCGAGCAGCACCAAAAACCTCCATGAAGGGATTTAGTATATTCGGGTTCATGTGGGGAACCCCCCGCGAAAGCAAAACCTCCACGCGCGAAAGCTTCGCGAAAGGAGTGCGTCAAGGTCGAGCCGCGAAAGCAGAGGCGAAAGCAGGTACATAGTAGAAGCGCATTTCGATATTCATGTGCACCATTATTTACGGGCAATTTTCCGCGAAAGCAACTGCGAAAGATATTACGAAACACCTGTCACCGCAATAGCCAAAACTGTGCGCGCGAAAGAACCGCGAAAGCCGTCGCGAAAGCTTATAAGGATTAGAACCAAATCGCTACCCGGTTTTCGACGCCGCTCAATTGAGATCAGCGAGCAGGAGCGGAGGTGTTTCGATTTTTTTTGGAATTGGGAGTGTTTAGGGCTAACAAACATTAGTAAAAATATGTTGTAGGTAGATTTCCTAAGAACCACGCAAAGCTACAAAACATATGTGAAATGTCATACGGGTGAATGTCTACAACTCAAACCCGGGTGTTCTAATTCTTTAGGCTCATTTTTTGCCCTCTCGAGGGGTGCAACCGGGTATGATTCTTTAAGCCTCATGGGTTAGAGTGGCCAACTGCCAACTGGGTATGATTCTTTAAGCACTGTTCCAGGTGCCTGTACAGAAGGGTTCCCATTCTTTAAAGATATTTTTTGGTGGCACAGGGCGTCCCTTTAAAGAATCTGAACACCCGGGTTAGGGACCGAATTCAAAGGGGGATATATTGGGAATAATCATCCCAACTGACGTTCATATTTTTCAGAGGGGTAGGTATACCACCAACCAGATATATATATATATATTTATCCCTTGATATCCTTACACCATAAATAGGTTCCCAACTTCCAAGCTCTGACAGGCGAGGGCACCTTCGGGGCCAATGCGGGGCTTCCGGATGTGGCTGTGGGCCTGCTGAAGCCCATCAGCGACAAATACGTCCCGGACACCATCAGCCATGCTGACCTCTGGGTGCTGGCGGCCAATGTGGCTATCAAGGTGGGCCTTGGGATGGTGGAATGGTGGATGGATGGATATGGATGGTCTAGTTCGAGGTTGGGTAAAAAGGGATGGTGATTCTTGGAGGCTTTTTGGATTTGGGGAAAGGATGAGAATGAGAATGTCTGTTTCTTGCGTTCATGAGAAGCTTGAGGCCTGGACCTGCAGGAACAAAATTGGCCATCGATGGCCATACAAGGGAATCCAACCAATGATCATTTCGCCCAAGCTGACTCAAACACATCCCAAGCATGTTGTCTGATAGGATCAAGCAAAGATTCAATGTTCACCATTGTTCACCCCTTTTGGAGTTCCTTTGATGTGAAAGCTCCAAACAGTCCGTGGGCGGTTCTTGCATGCGTTGATCTAACTTCCAGATCCTTTTTGATTCAAATAAATGATCCAAGTCTTATGTTTGGCTGTTCAACATCCATCAACATCCCATTTATATCCGTTCATTATGTCTCAAACACATCACATCACCTCCCCAATTATACTGTATATAAATTGTATTACTGATAATATCACAATTATGGTTGTTTCTATACATCGATTTCATTGGTGCTTAAATCCTTATTAAAACCCATTCCACACCAACAATTGTTAGCCCCAAATATTGTTGGTTCATTCTTATTCTTGGTGAATTTCGGGCAAACTCAGCTATGTCCAGCTAATGATCCCCCATTTTGTTGCTTTACCATTTGTTGGTTTCCCCCATTTAAGGTGAACATTACCATTTGGATCATTTGGTTTGTAGCTGGGATTAAGCCCAACTATCAGCCATATAACTGCTTGGTGGTTTGGAACATGGCTTTTATTTTTCCATTCAGTTGGGAATGTCATCATCCCAACTGTTACTCACTCATCCTTTTCAGAGGGGTAGGGCTCAACCACCAACCAGCTTATCATCCCCCCTTTTTCGTTGCAGGTCATGGGCGGTCCGGACATCAAGACGCGCTTCGGGCGCAAGGATGCCAAGGACTCCAGCGAGTCGGTCGAATCGCAGGTGGGGTGGTTTTTAGCAGCGGCCAAAAAAAACCCGGTGGATGAAACAAAAAACCCTCAAACAATGGTGGTTTTAGGGGAGTTCAACATAGTTTCACTCAGTTTAACCATGAAAAATATGGGCTAGAAGTGGATATATAACTGATAAATGAGGATTTTTGTTGGGATTTCATGGGGGATGCCATTTAATAGGGGGGTTCGACAATCAAAAGATGGGGATATAAGCGGATTTAACCATGAAAAGTATGGGTTGATGATTAGTTCGGGATTATACTAACCAATATATTGGGGATTATCACAATCCATTAAGGGGAATCCTAATCAACCAACCACATGTGGACTTGGGGTGGATGGGGATTTGAATGGACGAGGGAACTGGTGGAAACCTTGCAGAACTGTGGCTGAAAGAGGCGCTGATTTCATTTTTTTTTGAATGGATTCCACCCTTTTACAGGTGAGAAGTTGAACACTGAACATGAGATTGTCCCAAAATATGTGTTGCCAAGCAGATTCAGATTTGACAGATTTGACCCACATCTCCATTTTGGGTGTGCAGTTCCAGATAAAATTATAAGTGAGCATATATATATAATATAATATAATATATATATATATAATATAATATAATATATATATAACTATATATATATATACTTGCCCCTTATCTCAACTTATGGGGGTTAAAACCCCATGATTATACCCACTAAAGAATATCCCATTATACCGTATAATTATACCATTACCCTCAGGGAATCTAACATAGCTATGGAAAATTATCCATTTATGGATGATTTGCTTCTTATAGAAGTGGTGATTTTCCAGCTCGCTATGTTAAATTACCGGAGGGCATCTCCCATCCAACCTCCCATCAAATCCCAGGAATTCCCACGACATGTCCATCAAATTCCGAATAAAATCACCATGAGATCCCACTTAAAATATCCCCTTTCTGAAATTCCCATGTTTCATTCTGAATTCCCACCTGGGACCCTAAAGTGCAACATGAAATTCCCCAGTGAAATTCCCCAGTGAAAGCTGTTCGCCTTCAGGTGGGCCGTCTCCCCGACGGAGACAAGGGCATCGACCATCTCCGCGAGATCTTCCATCCCAAGGCCAACGATGGCGGGATGGTGGCTACCCCCTGTGGAGAACAAGAACAGGAAACATACGGGGATATAGCTGATAAATGCTGATAAATGATGTTTTTTTTGGGGGTTTAACCATCAAAAGTATGGGATATAGTGGGGATATAGTTGATAAATGATGGGCTTTAATGGGGGTTTAACCATCAAAAGTAGTCGGGATATAGTGGGGATATAGCTGATAAATGATGGTTTTAATGGGGGTTTAACCATCAAAAGTAGTCGGGATATAGTGGGGATATCGCTGATAAATGATGGTTTTAATGGGAGTTTAACCATCAAAAGTAGTCGGGATATAGTGGGGATATCGCTGATAAATGATGGTTTTAGTGGGGGTTTAACCATCAAAAGTATGGGATATAGTGAGGATATCGCTGATAAATGATGGTTTTAATGGGAGTTTAACCATCAAAAGTAGTCGGGATATAGTGGGGATATCGCTGATAAATGATGGTTTTAATGGGGGTTTAACCATCAAAAGTAGTCGGGATATAGTGGGGATATAGCTGATAAATGATAGGTTTTATGGGGGTTTAACCATCAAAAGTAGTCGGGATATAGTGGGGATATCGCTGATAAATGATGGTTTTAATGGGGGTTTAACCATCAAAAAAGTAGTCGGGATATAGTGGGGATATCGCTGAGGAATTATCAGTTATAAGTTGGTGTATACCACCATAAACCCAGATGGAGGTTTCTGAAATGGTGGGGTACCCCAAGTCAACCCATGGGTTAACCTATACTAAGTCATGGTCATCCCCCCCCAATTTTAACCTCTATGTGGGGATATAGCTGATGAATGATGGTTGAATATGGTTGATGTCTTTTTTTTGGGCGACATATACCATAGTTAATTACTATTTTTTTCCGGTAAGGCTCGGTCAACTGTGGGTTTGGTGCTATAAGATGATGTTTCATATTCCTTAAAGCAGGATGGCTCAGTTCATTCTTGCTACCCAGATGGCCCAGTTTACCCCACTATTACTACTGCAGCTGTTTCGAGCCACCCGGCAACACGTTGCAGTGCTGAGCTTTGTGAAGTCTAGGAGTCTTCCACCAGTGCCAGGATGACTGGGAGGTTTCATAT
The DNA here is from genome assembly GCA_947184155.2 of Cladocopium goreaui. Taxonomy (NCBI): domain Eukaryota; class Dinophyceae; order Suessiales; family Symbiodiniaceae; genus Cladocopium; species Cladocopium goreaui. The sequence goes on from CAMXCT020003339.1 coordinate 22,532, forward strand.
AAATCTTCCCTGTTCCGACCCCCCCAAAAACGCGAAACAATATGGTGATGATGATGCTGATGCTGATGATGATGATGATGATGATAATGATGATGATGATGATGACGACGATGATCTTGAATGACCAGATGATGTCTGTTTTCTGAATATATCAGTTAGATTCAGTTTCCAGCCCTCCCAGGGCTTCGATGACAAAGACATTGTGGCCCTCTCTGGTGCCCACACTGTGGGTGACTTGGTCAGACTTGAAAGGGTGTATGGGTGGAAAAAGCCACCCCCGGTCATAGATAGAAAAGTTGGAAGCCCGGAAAATATGGAGGACACATCATTTATAACATCTTGGAAAGACTTTCCGGCATTGTTTTTGGGTTGTTTTAGAGGTTTTCCGAGCCAATTTTTGTATGAATGTACACACACACACATATTTTGAACATCAAGTGAAGTTGTTACTATCAACACACCTAAATTGACATCCTTGGGACGTTCATCCATCCAAATATCCCGAAGATATACTTCATCCGACTTCATCCCAGTCTCTTTTGGCCCTGGCTATCAATTGTCAGAATTACCATCCACTCGAAGAAGTGCACGCAGTGCAACTTGCAACTGGAAAATTTTTAAAAGATTTCAAAAGTATCGGACTTGACCAAGGGGTTTGTTTTGATGATTCTTCACTCAAACGGCTTTGGTGGTTGCAAATACTTTGCTTTTTTCCATCTCCCCAAAGTGGGAGGTGGTGTCCAATGACTTTCATGAATCATGTCCTGGAATAGTAAACCCTGATATACCCTGACGATCAATTGGGGGGTTGCTGACAAAATAGTTTTTTCTAAATCACTATTGAAATTGGTATATATATATACACCATTATATACCTAAAAAATAAGCAACTGCGGGTGAAGCAAAATCCTGGATTAACATTGCTAGTTGTTGTTGGTGGTTCCTAATGCGAAAATAGTGGTTAATTTATGTAGATGTACATAACCGTAACATTTTCTACTGTTTTGGGGCTTAGTATATATACATATATAAATATACATGTTACATAATTAAAAAAAAAGTTGATAGCTCTCTACACTTATGTAATTTTGTACGTGAGGAACTAACTAAGTAAATAAAATAATATAGATCTATCTATCTATCCATCCATCTATCCATCCATCCATCCATCTATCTATCCATCCATCTATCTATCTATCCATCTATCTATCTATGTATCTATCTATCTATCTATCTATCTTTATTTTAGGTTCGCCGGCTCAAGCACCCAGCCGCCGAGCCACGCAACAACGGTTGTGACTTTCGTTCTTTCAGGAAAGTGCAACCTGGATCGCAGTGGCTTCGATGGACCCTGGACGGAGGAACCTTTGAAGTTCGACAACACTTACTTCAAGGAGCGCTGGCGGAAACCACGAGTTTCCGCGGGGAAATTTCATGGGGATACCCTCCGGTAAACGTTTACGTAACTATGGAATATCACCATTTTGAATGGGTAAATCAACGAACTAAATGGACCATTTTCAATAGCAAATTGTGAGTTTACCAGGGGGATACAATGTGTAACCATCACAGTAGGTAACCATCAACAGTAGGCCTTTAAGAGGCGAACAATGACGTGTTGGGAATGTCAAAATCACCTTTGGAATTATTGGAAAAGATGGTTGAGGTTCCGAAGCATAGGATAGGGTGACAATTTCAGCAGAAGGTCCCAGGAATTGGTTGAAGGAACGTTTCCAGGTTTGAAACATCCCATGTTTGATGGGAAGAGCATGGAAGAACCACAGTTCCCTGGAGGAAACCACCATGGAAACAGGCCAGCCACGTGTGGCCCCAATGATCTCAACATGTTGGCAATTCCGAGGATCCATGATATCTCATGACATCTTCATGATATCCATCGAAATCATCGAAAGTCAGAGTTTGTTTCTTGCTTGGATGTGCATCCCAGGTAAGTAGTTTCATAACCAAGTGAAATAAACCAGTTATGGAACCTCCAGTGATACACACACATATATATATATGTGTATATATATATACACATATCATATATGATATATATGATATATGTATATAATATGCCGTTATGCCGTAGGAACAAACACGGGTCATTGATCCCATCCCACCCAGATTGCCGACAAAACCCACCAGCCCCTCGAAGCCTAGGAAATGTTGGAGAAGGAGTACAAAGAAGAAACCACCGAGAAGGGAAATCCTCAGTTCAGGCGATGTTTGGCTAGTGATGATGGTAAGACTGGTAAGATGTGGATAGATGTGGGGTTTTACATAGAAAATAAAGGACCCCCAATAGCTGGCTGCGAAAATGACATGAAATGATTTAGGGGTGCCCCCATTTTAGGACCCCCTCTCATGTGACGGCAGCAACTTTGTTTGTGGATCTAGCGTCTGGTTATTTTTTCACAGGTTGCTACGGATGCTATGCAAAATCACATAAAGTCACCATTTTTTGTAAGTGGAAGACGTGGGTGGAAAAAATAGGGGATCTATCCCCCAAGAAACATGACGAGCCACACAAGAAGTCTATTTTGTTTTTTAAAGGGGGAAACCAAAGTCAGGATCCGAAAGCAACACAAATTCGGGATTGTGTTTCAGTTTTAACCAACCACAAAATGGTACTTGACATTCATCTACCTACCGGCATGAAGATTTCAAATTGGAACTTTATCAGCCAACATTGTAGAACCCAAAGTCACGGGTGGTTCATAATTAGATGACTTTCAGACAGCCCCACTTGAACCCATCACCCTGGCTCCTGGTGATGAGGGTCTTCAAGCTCCCAGCATGTCCCCCCAAGGCTTCAACTAGTGGAGAACTGCATGATGACCCCGCTGTCTTTCGCAAGTAAAGACAGTTTTTTTTGGTTTCAAAGTTCCAAACATGTCTGTTATGTTTGATCTCCCCAAAAATGACATGATGATCCTAGTTTTCAAATGTAGAAGATTTTGGACGTCCTTAGCTCCACCGTAAAAAAATTGGATCTGACCACCGTAATTGTTGGATCAGATGGATATTTTTTGAGGGATGGCTCAGCCACCCGTGGAAAAGCTTGTGGGTTTGCTCTGAAATGAGGGAATCCCATGGTGTTTTTTTCCAAATAACTAGGAGGAACATGATTTTCAAACCGGGGCGATGTCGAATTGTAAATGGTGACAGTTAGTTTCTAAACCACTGAACGTTAAAACCGTTAAAAGGTGAAGGTTTTTGTCCATCGTTTCCAGGAGCGGCAGCGGCACCATCATGCTGATCTCGGCCCCTCGGCATGGTGAGATGGGCCAAGTCCGATTTTCGAAGGGGTCAGTGATTTCTTTTTTGTGAAGAAACATGAGGAAACTATGGAGTAAATCACAAGAACTGCAACAGTAATTAGGGATATTGGGTTCCAAATCTAAGATTCTATATAAGTCGATTTTTTCGTTTTTTTTGCGATTGGGTATAGCCTAGAAGCCAACATTGATGAATGAATGACTCAAAAGGAACAATTTTGGTGGCTCCACTGATACCTCATTCTTGATCCATAGACTTTCTGGGTGTGTCTGAAAATGCCCCCCACTGCCGCCCAAATGCAACTGCAATCGGGAAAACGATGATGAACCATCAACTTTCTCTTTATTTTTTCCAAATGTCCAACAACAAGCATCCAAAGTTCCAGCTTTTTCCAGATTGTTCTTCCAGATTCTCATAGATTCTCCTCGTTTTCCATGGTTTTTATTTTCAGCAAAAAACACATTTTCGAGAATCAAACTATGACATCAACCACCCAGCTGCATCACCCAGGACTTGGCTCTGCTGAAGGATCCGGCCTTCAAGGAGCATGTGGAGACCTATGCGAAGGATCAGGAGCCTCCGCCTCCAGAAGCCTTGTGGAAAACCTCGAAGATTTGGGGGGTCGGGGAACCAGAGATCTTAGATGATTTTAGTCTATCTTTAGTAGGATACAATCGTTGAGATACCCAATTTGGAGCCTAATATCCATCCGAGCAGCTGCAATCTACTCCGGTTGATGATTTGATGTGAGGATTTTCTGGTAGGATTTAACCATCAAAGCTATGGGGATAAGCTGATAAATGGTGGTTGGTTGATGATTTTTTTAGGGTTTTAGATGAACCGACATGCAATGCGGAATGTCACATGGTTTAACATCTGCATACCCTCCGGTGTCATCAAATGTGGCTGGCTAGGAAATCCCCGAACTAAACGATAGATATACAGCTGGGAAAATCCTCAAACTAAATGGTGGCTTTTTCAGCAAAGCCACGTTTGATTGCCGGAGGGTAGCATCTGCGTAAAAGCGATGGGAGAAGATGGGGATTCAACATGACTCAACCCGGATTTCTTGGGATTTCCATGGGTTTTTAATGGGTTTCAACCAACCAGGGGGGTAAAGCATCATAAACACCATCAATTGGGATAGAACGGGAATGGGGATCATTTACCCTCTAGATCCCCGCTAATGCGCTAGCGAAAGTTGCAACAAGCGGCTTTGGCTGACCCGTGACGTCGCTGCCAGAGAACATGTCGTTTGTCCTTTCGGTTTGACAAAAGCAACGGCGACAGCAAATGCAACGACAAGCCCTGGAGCAGATGAACAAATCTTCCAGTTCCACTACTAATAATGAAAGATAAAATGCAGGCGATAAGTCATAGTTTTAAATTTAAAGGCCAAACAAGAAGCCGCACGCGTGGAATTCCCATTTATCAACCAAACCTATATGATGGGGTTTTGCCCCTGAGAACTGGGGATTATACCAATCAATTTACGGGGGATATATCATGATATAGGAAACATGGGGAAACAATGGACTGTCACTATACTTTCCTGCCATTTTGGTGGGGAAAATGAGAATGAACCTTGGGATTTTGGGGTTCCCTCTTTTCAAACGCACCCATCTGCCACTCTTTTTTTGCAATGGAAAAACATCAGTGGTGGGAACATCGTTGTTGGGGCTGGGAACATCTGCGAGGTACCCCCAAGAAACCCAAGAAATTGCCGGGGTTTCACCACTCCGGGGACAGGATGCCTACTTCAAGGACTTCACCAAGGCCTGGATCAAGTTGCAGGAGAACGGTGTGCCGGAGCTCAGGGATGCCCTGTGAGTCGGCCACTGAGCAGCTCGGTTGGGGGTGGTTTGGAAAGGAGAACTTCCTTGGGATCTGAAGAGAAGCAGGGTTCGGACAAATTGGGGTATCAGTTTCCCGCAAGACCTTTCAAAGGTGTTTAAAAGGATTATTGTATATGATATGATATGTTTATACGTATATAAGCACATATTATACGCTAAGTTGCAATCACTACAGGTACAAATGCTGGTATCCTAAGATTGGAGATGGCTCTAAATGTGATTCTAATTAACAATATGGTATGATATGGTATGATATGCTATGATTTGGTATGGTATGATATTGCACTTTGACTCTAAGTTGTTAGGCAACGACTCCAGCTGGAAAAAAATCACGATGGCCACGACTTCTGCTAGATCATCCAACAGGAATTTTGGTGGAAACTTCCCATCTGGTAATTCAACACCTTGCCATGGAAAACTGGCCCATTATCATGAATTACCTCTTCAATCCTCTTCAAAGGGGAGATTTTCTATAGCTATGTTAACTTACCATGTAATTCTGGAAACTGATTTGTCCCCCTAGTTCATGATCATGGATCCGGATCAGCCGCTCCCTGCATTGAAAAAGCACGGCGCCGAGGCGTTCATGGCTTGTCGGCTCCGTCCCCAGAGATTTTGGGGATCCTAGCACCTGCCTGGGCCCTATGATGTTTTGACCACCTTGTGGTGCGACGATTTTCTCTCCATTTTCTCTAGACTATACTCAGTGTATACGGCATTCCATGCTTGAAAAGGCTGCTCCGGGAGCTTTCAGAAGTGGAGAAGAGCACTTGAGGGAAACATCCTTAAAATATCTTAAAATCAGAGGAGTAAATAGAACCAATCCAGTTTTGCTTTCCTGCTTTCCAAGCGGAAATAAACAGATTATTCAGATCCAAATAGTTTTGGACTCTTCTCACAGAAAAACAATATCCATTTGGCAGCAAACATCATTGGCACATATTGGGACGATCAACATCATTTCTACGGATTTTGGCTCAAGCTTTAGCTGACCAGCTAGTTATAAAGGTCCACAAGAAAAGAACACTAATAGTGACATAGTGCAAGGGTTTCGGGTTGATCTTATGCTGCACTTGTGATGACCATCAGCTTCCAAAATGGACACGGTGACCAAAGAATTCATGGCTTGCGGCTGAAGCCCACAAGCGAACACGGAACCACTGACCACCTTTAAAAAGGCTTCCAAGTTCAGACAAACAAAGAGGTTGAACCAAACCTACCTCTACCATACTATAACATACTATAACTATAACTTATCTACCTGGAACATGAAACAACATCTTCAAACCTCGGTTCTTCCCATCGATTCCTAGTCGCATACCTTCCAAGTTTTTACCGCCTTAGTCCGGCGCCATGGTTGCGACACGACTCGCACCGAGGCCGAAGCACATGACTGAGCCCGGTAAATCCGATTCACATTTTTAGAGATGGGATAACCCAAGATAACCAAGCAACCTAAGAATAGCTATATTATGTATATATATATATTATACAGTGTATATATATATACATAACATATTCTTAGGTGGTTGTGAAGAATGACCTTCAGATGCATGGGATTATCCAAGAGGTTTTCGCCCCAGGCTCTGAGACCGTCTCTCAGCACCTCAGCTGCCATCAGGTGCTTCCTCAATACCATGGGGCTGGCGTTGTGGCCGCTGCTGCTGGCCGGGGAACCAGTTGCAGTTGCAGTTTCGCTTCAAGTTGCATTACATCAGCATTGGAAACCTCCACGTATATGGGATACATGGCCTTTATAGGTCCTGTATATGGCACTATGGCCTATACAATGGTGATTTTTTTCATCCCCATTTTTCTTAACAATCTTCCAACATTGGTGGGTGACATCTGATCTTCAGATGTCCAGCATTTCCAGCATTTCCAGCTGGTTCCCAATGTGGGGCCCCCCAGTTATAAGATGGTTTATAAACCCCATTAACTATAGTTATAGGTACCATAAACCATAGTTATTGGAGTTATAAACCAACTTAGCTATCTAGGGGGCCCCACTTTGCAGGCGCGTTGCGCGTGGGGCGTGTGCCAATCACCCAACGACTTCGGGCGGCAGAGCGTGGGCATCTCGGCCCAGATGAAGAGCGACCAGCGGGGCAAGGTGGGCGACCTGCGGGGGGTAACGCTGGGGGCCCTGGGGACCCCTGGGGGGCGCCCTGGGGGGCGCCCTGGGGGCCAGAGTTGGGGGTGAAAAAAACACGAAGAAATTGGGATGAAACTTGATGAAACTGACAAACATTGGAGGATTCGCGAAGCTGACACTGTGGATTTTGCTCAAATTCAAACAAACAAGGAACAAAGCCGTCCAGAAAAGCTTAACAAGACTTGGCGTGCAAGACGCAACCAAGATCAAACCGCATCATGAAGAAACCGCTATTCTTTTGGAGTGTTGACAGCTTGAGTCTTGCTTTTCTGTGGGATGAGTGGGTTTTGGCTCATTTAAAAGAAACGGCCTCAAACAGTGGCAGCCTGTTTCTCTAAAGCCTTGCTGCAATCACTAGGTGTTCCATTCTGCATGGGCCAAACATGTGGGTGGGCCCTTTCAGAATGAGCTGCAAGTGTTGCCTTGCTCTTTGGAGTTCTACTTTCTAAAGAGGCAGGCAATGTCAACATGAATATTTCAACCTTGGGTTCACAAACCCTGATTGATGAATTGGGATCATCGCAGAAAGTGAGCTATTGCATGCCATCGCTGCTTAAACAAATCCCCCAATGAAAGAGTCCTGTGTTTCTTAATCATTTTGATATCATCCTTTTGAGGTTATATAGTGTAAATCTTTGCGAACGCTTCAACGTTCCGACCAACGGAAGCTTAGCTTACCTGGAACCATATTCAAGAAAATGATATATATATTTTAGGCACTGTACATCATGAATTGTGATTAATGAATGGTGAATGAAAACCATCATTAACCATCATTAAGCATCATCAACCATTCATTCGCTGAACGCCCCCCGTTGGAAGGTCACCGTTGAGGTCCTCTGTGGCGAGGATGCGGCGGCGGCGGCCAGCAGGGCGGCCACGCAGAAGTGCCCGTGGCGCGTTTGGGTCACCATCCACTTAACTAACGTATGGCTATGGATCAATACCTATTAATACCATTTTTAGGGGGATGAACATCCATTTACCAGCTATTTTGATGTTCACCAGGGGTACAAGGTTTTGACACACTGCCATATATATATATATATAATAGTGGTATAAAACTAGATTCCAAGTTCTAAATTTAGATATATTTATCAGGATAATTATGGGATGGATATCTGGATATAGCAACATTATATATATATAGATAACGCACTATCATGGTACTTGGAAGTTTCATAACATACATAGCCTCTGGTAAATGAACAGGTATTTGTGATGGGGATGATACGTGGGGATGAATACGTTTAAAGTCATTTCAAGTACATATTGTTCTAAACATTCGATTATAGATACGGGCTTGGGTAATTTTCGGTGTTTGTGGGAGGGTATAGATGGTGAATGATTTCCAATCTATGGGGAATAACATTCTGGGGATCAGGGGTTGCATTTTTGTTGGAGTTATATATGATTATGGATGGATAGATGGGTTTACCCGAGGATCCGACAGCATTAACTCCACAGTGTGGCAAGGAACAGTGCTTTCAGGCCGTGAACCACAGGAAGTACTTTGTGTACTTTATGACACACAGATGTTTATGGTTATATATACACACAGAAACATATATAACGCATACTAAAATATATAGATGTTACATGTGTATATAGATGCATCTTGTATACTGTACTGGTAGTTGCACATCCATTTCAATATTGTATCTACTTTGAGTGTCCAGATGTATCTATATGGGTCAACCATGATGCCTAGCTGAGGAAGACTGCCTCCACTAGTGGAGAGGCCCATCGTGGAAAACCAAGGGGGATGCGTTCAAGCAAGCATGTCTATGCATATATAGTATATGTGATGTGTATATTATGTAGTTATATAGAAAGGTTTTGTTTGATTGTGCAAATAGTTCCACAGGTTTCTTTTTTGTGTTTTTTTGAATTCCTAAAATAGTCCCCATGCTATTTTTCAGTTTTTTTTTAAAAAAATCAAATTCTGAAATAGTTTCTCAAGTATTTTGCAGAGGGTCCATATAGTTCTACATACCCCTCAGCTGCTCACCATGAAAGAGGCCAAGAGAGGTCCCAATGTATATACGAATATAGTATGTATATATATATAATTGTATATATATATATACATAATCATGATTTGTGAATTTAACGAGCAAAGATGACACTTTTGCTCACTTTATGAGTTTCAGGCAAGAAACAAAGCCGGAATGTTGACTCAGCTTGGCTTCCCGCCAGTGTATTCAGATGATCTACCCGCCCCATTGCCATGGAAAATCATTCATTTTTTCATGTTTTTTTTCCCCACTAAAACTATATGGGTATGGATCAATAGCTATTAATACCTTTATTAGTGGGATGAACATCCATAAATCCCAGCTATTTTGATGTGAACTACAGGGGTACAAGGTTTTGACACACTGCCATATAAAAGCCTTGATTTTTGATAGGAATACTTCCTTGATGGTGTGAGTTTTTTCAGTGATGATCCCTCTTCCTGCCGCAGGCAGTCTTGAACTGTGCTCGAAGCTTGCAAGAGCAACTTGATAAAGAGGTGCAGCGGAAGGGATAGACTGCTTCGAACATGGCAGGGGACAGTTCTGTTTTGGTACAACAAATTAAAGGCGAAACTGGTTAAGAACAGAGGATGAGGATGAGGATGAGGATGAGGATGATGACCATGATGACCATGATGACGATGACTATGATGACGATGATGACGACGATGATGATTATGATGATGATTATTATGATGCTGCTGATGCTGATGCTGATGCTGGCCTGACACTTCCATTCCTCAGAGCAAACTGACACAATGAACTTCTCACTGCTTCAACTAACCGGAGTTGCATCTCCCCAGGGCATGACAAGTTTCTCCAAATCCGCCAGTGGATCCAAAGTTATCATCTCAAGGATTCGTTCCAGCAGGAATTGCCTTTGCTGCCACCTGCATATCCTCTAAACAAACCAACAAACTGACTGGTCACGGATTTCAACCTCAACTATTTTTTTCCATCCATGACATTTCTGAAATGATGAACCCAAGTTTCAAATGTGTATTGACTGCTATGTTGGATGAGAACATGGGGGTGACTCAACCAGAAGTGAGACCTAAAAATCCCCGAAGAAAAGCTACGGACCAGGCTGAGACGGGTGCCATTGGCTACTTGCCACCCCAGATGTTGGGGCAAAATACCCCGCAGGAGCCGGTCGAAGCCGGTCGTAGCCGTGGGCTTCCTCCCGTATTAATTGATGGCAATCATTGGGGAACATGATAGTGAACCATTGGTTTTTTTTTGAGATTTTTTGGGAACCTTCAATTTTCGACAATTTTGGACAACACCATTTCATTTCATTCTCAGGTGGTGATGGAACTTGGATATTTTGGGACCCAACTTTTATGCACCAGCACTCGTTGTGACAAGTTTTGTGGGGGGCCCAAGGTATGGCTTTGGGTAGGCCAACCTTTCTGAGTATCCGTCATGCCCAGTCATCATAGATCTAATTGTGGAGAGGATCCCTTGATCATCTACTGTAGACAGAGGACCCTTAAATTGTCCCTCAGACAGTTGGCTTCCTCTCAAATTGAACGCGTTTCGCGACTGGGCCATCAAAATCTATTGGCTAGGAGCATAACTGATGGGTCTTTGATGATTTATAACTACTATGAGTCTATGTGAATTCTTGGGTTCCATACAAAATTGATGGTTTGCCTCCCAGACTCCCCACAATTGCTGGTAAAACAAGCAGTTTTTCAGATCCCTTTCTTGTGGGTAGATTTCACATCTCTGTTAGTTGGTTGAGACATGTTACATTCTGATTGGTGGTTTGAAACATTTTTTATTTTTCCATATATTGGGAATGTCATCATCCAACTGACCAACTCATATTTTTCAGAGGGGTATGTATATACCACCAACCAGAATTACGTCAAGAATTACGTTAAATCATGTTGAATCATGTCAGATCATATGATATAAATCATGTTGGAATCCACATCTCTGTTCTTTGAATCCAGATTTCGATGGTTTCAAGTCCCCATCCTTGGTCACTTGGTCAGACCGGAACCATGCAGGAACGCTACAGGCTGTTGAAGACCGGTGGTCAGTCCGAAGTCCCGAAGTCGGCTGGGCCGTTTTTAGTGCTTCAACTGGGTCCTCTTCAGGACTCACTGTAGAATTTCCCAGAGGTTTTTGTTTGTTTTGATACCCATTTTTTTGCCGGGAAATCCCATGAAATCCCATATGGGTATGGGTCAATACCTATAGATACATGTTTAGTGGGATGAACATCCATTTACCAGCTATTTTGGGGTTCACTAGGTACCAGGGTTTTGACCCCATATAAATATGGGCATTCCAATGGGGAAATCCTCGAAGTCCATGGAGCTTTGAATGAGAAACTGATCTATTCTGGATGAGTTTTTCAAACGACCTCGGTGGGACGTCACAACGGAATGCTTGGAATTGTAGGGGGCATCATCCCCAAATGGCCATATGATGGCAGCATATAGCAGCTATTTTCAGGTTCGTGAATTATTAATTATAACCTAGCCAGAATGAGTCAACAGCTAGGAAACTACGGAGTAATCTAATTAATCAACAACAGTTGCTGTAAGTTCAATCAGTGGTTGATTAACTTTGCGAAGCCCAGTGGTATGACTCATCACATACCTGGTTTGATAGAATTCGATTGGCAGGATATGATCCCATCCCCCCATTTGTGGGACCCCATGAATAGATCCACTAGCAAGTCAGGATTTTTCTCGGTGGGGAGGGCTTGGTCATGCCATCCACGGGACCATTGGAATAGGGGGCATGAACACCCATAAGCACCAGCTATTTAAAGTGTGAAGGTCGGGTTTCGATGATGTACCAAATAAGAACTATCAAGACAGGAGGCTTTGATCGGGATAAAGATCAAGAATGAACATGGAAGGAGGCTTTGATCGGGATAAAGATCAAGAATGAACATGGAGATATTTGGTATATGCAGCAACAGCAGGATATAGTGGGGATAAACCAAGCAAAATGCGATCTAGGGTGGTTCTGACCAGCAAGTGAATGGGCAACCCGCCCAAAACTTCGGATGTTCGTTGGTGGCTTTACCAACGACACGACATCGCTGATCTGTGATGCCCCCCTGGCGAAGGTACAGTCGTCGGGCAGCAGAGCACGGTCGCAAGGAGGAATATCCTGAGGTGGGGGTGTTCACCCAGCATTACCCCCTGGTTATTTAACATACGTAGCCATGGAAGCCATGGCCCATTTAGTTCGATGTTTTTTGATGATTTACCGTTAACAAATGGTGATTCTCCATAGCTTCGTGAAATAACCAGAGGGTATATTTTTTGCATATCATGCCATTTCTGGGGGAACTAACTACCCAATAAAATCAGAGGTGCCAGCAATGTTCATTTGGACCAAACATGGGCTGTACGCAGACTCTGAAAAATTCATCTTGCGTGGTTGGGGTCAAACTTATCAGCATCCCATGGATACTCCGAGTGGAGTCATCGCCAAGTGATTTACCATGATTTACCAATGGTCACAAATGTCAACCATTTTTTGTGGATTTGACATCCATTTTTGCTTCCTTTCGGGTTTTTCAACGTTTTTCATTGTTTTACTATGTTTTACTGATAATCTCTTTCCACAGGAAAGAGAGTTTGGGCATGTCAATAGCTGAAGAAAGTGAGCGTCTGTGGGTGTTCCGACAGTTTTTAGCTGTACCATTTGGGTATGTCTGAAAACATAATGGAGATCCGGGATACTTGAAAATGACGATTTCACGAGATTTTAAGCGGAGAAATGATGAATCAATGGATTTATTTGTATCCTATGTTCATACAAACCAATTCTTGTCCTTTTGTGGATATGAGAATCCACACCCACTGATGGTTGGGCTGATGCCCGTGAGGGGATTGACCAGTACCTGGTGGATGTTGGGATCCGACATTTTGAAAAATGTCCCGCGCGTCAGCGCATCAAACGTACCTGGCTGATATGGCACCATAACATGGCAAAAAAAAACATAAACCACCGTCTAGCTGACCGATATGGAAGTTGAAGTGCGATATTTTATGGCCTTCCCTATCTTGATGTAGATATTCTCGAGCCATGCTGATAAAGATTTTTTCCAACCTATACTGGACGATACTTATAATTTAACCTTACATACACAGCAAATTTATGCAAATTTTATATATCTTATATCTCATAGTTTAAAGGTACTGAGTCTGATGTATGTAATAATAATCCTGTATATCCTGTATATACATATTGACACCCAAATAGGATATGGATATATAGAGCTATACACAGTGACTATCATTATATATACAAGATGGTGCGCAAATTGGCTAAGTTTGTTTTTATTATAACTAGGGTTCGTGGTAGTTATATATACCTCTGCAGCGAATGGGCTTTGTAAACCAACAAACACAAGTGGCGAGCATCCCAGTCAGTAGCTGGTTAAGGAACCCTGGTTAATATGCCTGATTCGTGGATTATATCCCATGTGTTATTGGGTGATACGCTCACTTGCTAACCAGTCAGTAAGTGGGTTGAATCACCAAATGTATAATTCCATTAAATCCCATAAAACATCATATTTTAGTTGGATTGAGTCGCATTAAATCCCCTCCATGTCCATTTAAATCATTTAAATCCCTATGTTTCATGGTTAAAAACTTAGTTCCAAGTAGTATGACTACAGATTGCACCATTCCACTACCATTCAAAAAACCCATCGGAAAGTCGTTGGTGAAATCCCATGATCCCACGACAACTCCCTGCTTGCGGTGGCCAACAGTAACATCAAGTAGTTATCAAATGGATGTGGGTCAAAATGGAAGACCTAGGGAACCACAGATGTTAGTCTAGTTTAGTATTAACCATCCAATTATTGGGGTATCTAATTTTGACCCATACCCAAATGTATTTTCTTATAAAAAGTTCACAAAATCTTCGATGAGCAAGAAATCCCCATGAAAATTCCCATGAAAATTACCATCTGGTTATGACTAACAGTTCGCCATGGTATAGATGGCCCATAGAAATAGATGGTTTAGCTATTAAGAATGGTGGATCTTTCCATGGCTATGTTAAATAACCAGATGGTACAATATTTTTCTTGGTGAAATCACCTTTTTCCCATGGGAAAATCCCATCGTTTCTTCCATGGATTTCCTCCAGGCGATCGCCGACCTCCTCCGCGCCTTACTGCGCGCCAACGTGGACGAAACCGCCCGCGACAAGCCCGGCCTCCCAAAACGCGGCGGGGCGCGAGGGATTTATGTGGGATTTCAACTACGGTAACGACATTGAAGTATGTGGAGGGCAGGCAGAAAAAGGCCCAGGAGGTAGTATAAAATACCTGTTCGTATATTTAAATGATTTTAAATGTAGTTACGGTAGTTCAGTTTTTGTATTGGATTTATGGGATGCCCTGGGGGGTGAAATCGCCATGCCCTGTGCGCAGGCTGATGCGGACGATGGTGGATTTCCTCAGAAAGGTCCCGCAGAGATGTCCATTACTGGTCCTGGTTGATTTCTGGGAAAACTATGGAAACCAGAGATTTTGGAAACTGGGAGTATCGACTTGGTATCTTTGGACTTGGTACTTTCTGGTAGCCTGGCAAAATCACTTTCAAAAAATACTTTGTCTACAATACAGTGAGTCATTGATCAGGATGTACACGTATGAATGTTTCAAGAAGATATTATGACCTACAGGGCTTTAACGCCAATACGCAATCGTTTTTTAGCCAAGAACAACATCAAATGGCAAACATGTATCTGAATGAAGTATATTGACCTCATGGCGACGCCACCGTAAATAACGATTACCTAAGGATTACCTAGTCAGGTTCGTGAAATATTGAGATTTAGCATAACTCGGCTTCATAAGTTTACCGATGTTTCAAATCCTTAAGTGACTTAAGTGGGTCAAGGTTGGCGTCTGAATGGGCCCGCTTGCATTTGGTCTCTTTTAGTCTTCAACATCATGACACCATCCATATTAGGGGGGTTGAATAACTCTGACCATTATGACCCATTTACCCAATGGTTTATGATCATTTACTATCATTTCTCCATACTTTCGTGGCCATACCATGCTATACCAGTGTAAATGTCATTGTCATTCTATGATATTCTGTCCCCATCATAGACCGCATAGATAAGCTGGTTGATTTCATGGGTTTTAGGCCAGTGTGGCGGCCGCCCTTGTTTTGGGGGGTTGATCCCCGATTTTCGAAGGGATCAGTATCTTATGTCAAACTTATCCAAAAGAAATCAGAGATTTGTCAATCCCAAAAAAATTGGGATCATTTTCCAAAAAAAAGCATAAAACACTCCCATATTTTTCGAGAATTTCCCAACAGAAAAATCCATCTCCACCACCTTTTGAGCGGCCCCTGGCCTTTTTTCAGATCCCTCAGAGGCCGAGAAGCGCCGCTCCAAGATGGCGGAGGATGGCGATTTGTCGGAACTTTTCGAGGCCCTGGAGATGGAGGATGACGGGAAGGCCGAGTTCCGCCGGGGCTCCGGGGCGTCCCCGGGGGCGTGTGCTGATGATGAATGGATCATCATGGTGATAGCAATCCGATACACCAGTGGTGTTAATGGTAGTAATAACTATCAATGGAGCTAGTGATGATGATGATGATGATGATGGTGATGATGAATTATGAGATATTATGAGGATTAATTAACGAGGATATCCATGACAAGTAATAGTAATATTGACACACATGGTAATAACAATCGTAAGAAATAAGGACTATATAACTATATAATTATATAGATGATTATAACCCGAACCGTATTAATTTGATATCTTTTTCTTTTTGCCATGATTATGTAACTTGCTACCTACTATGCAGGCGTCACATTGTTCCAGGTGCCCCACCTGATGTCCACATTGGAAAAACGTGTTCCAGGAGAACACAGACATCGACCGCGCTGCATTGAAGAGGAGATTTTGCGCCACGGCATTTACAAAAGAACATGGGGATCAAACCAAAACCCATGGGGGATATACCATTACCATCCGGCAATCAAACATGGGGCAGCCTGGAAAATCCCCAACAAATTTCGTTCGATGATTTTCCCAGCCATAAACCACCATTTTGGTGGGAATTTGTCAGCTAGCCATGTTTGATTGCCAGAGGATTTAATGGGTATATAGGCTGCAATGATGGGACTTGTGACAAGCACCGATGCAGCCAATACTTCAGCTGTGACATGAAGTCATTATTTGGCTTTGTTCAGAAACAGGGAGTGTTTTTCGTGTCCCCGTTTTCAGACAACCCACGTATTTGTCACGTATTTGGATCTCCCAAAATCTGGGATTTCCACATCTCAAAATAGGGGTGTGAAATGCTATGAACTACACATGACTGGTGGCACAAAAGTTGATTGGGGGACATATTGGGGGGTTTGCAGGACGTATCGCGAAATGTCCATCAAGTACCATCCAGACAAAAATCCAGCAACTTGGCTGTTTTGGAAACGGGAACTGCGAAGGGCTTGGAGTTAAGAGCTGATGTGGGGCAATTTGCCTGCTTGCGCCACGTTTTGCAAGGGTAGGACCGGCACATGTACTGGCACGCGAGAAAGTTCCGCTGTGCGTTGACTCCGGATAAACTTGCTTCTCACTCACTGTGCCATGCTGAGAAGATGGGGTGTTTTCCCATAAAAGGGGTGGTCATCAATAATAGGGATTTATATACCTGTTCCAATTATTAGGATGTCGATATGGGATGGCTGACCATAAACCATATACAACCATATAATGATTTTTGACCATGGCACATATAAGCTCCATGTAGACCCAGTAGACCCCAAATATTGAAGTTTATGGACAACTCTCAAATGGTCACATTTTTTGTGTGGTGTAGTGTTGGGCTTTACCGGCTGTTCCCTTGGAATCAGATTCCAATCACTGGAGGATTCCCCAATTTTCGCCGCTGACCTAGGAATCAGCGGAACTCTTTGGCAGGCGCCGGGACTTGCTGATATACCCCTCTTTTTGGAGCTGGGTTACCCAGATAACTATCCCTAGTCTCACTACTTATCAGTATTGGTTATATGGTACTTGGTGGCTCATCCCACTTAGTAAGTAGGTAAGTTCCACCCCACTTATAAGTGGGATAAGTAGGCTTAATCCACTTACAACTGCTGTTTTAACCGACTTACTGGGATGTGCCACCACCCGATTATCACAACCCACTGGGAATCCCCATGATTAACGCAACTTTTTCAAGTGGTAAACCCAACAATTACCCTACCATTTTTGGTGTATACAATCCATTTATGATCATCTTGGGGGTGGTTTATACTTGAGATTTACATGGATTTACAACATTAGTCCCCTCTAAACGGGCCATTTTCATTCATTTTCCATAGGTAAACCTCATTGTAATGGATGCTGAGTCACAGTGGTGAGCATCCTTAAAAAATCCGCACCAGAGCCCACGGTGAGCACAGATTCATTTCGAGCCAGATTCTACGTTCCCGAGTGTGAAGAGTTCACACATATTATTCTATATATTCTATATATATATGTATATATTATATTGACATTATTGGCTCTCCCCAATAAATCTGTATGCCTCATTAGGCCATAGTTTCACCCTGAACATGAGGTGTGGGAGGGTTTATGGCCCCTTCGAGGTCGGTTGTGACTTGACGATTTGGGTCAAGAGTCAAAAGATGTTAAAAAACCATAAGATACATGAACAATTCATGAATATATATATATATATACATACATATATATATATATACATACATATATATATATACATATATATATATACATACATATATATTTACATAATTATATATGAACATACCATAACTTGGAGATGAAGATCCATAAGTCCCACCAATCACTTTGGGGTGGTCGAGCCTAGGGGCCTAGGCTTTCAAGCCAGGATTCGGGATGCCTATGAGATCCTCAGTGATCCCGTTAAGATGCTGCTGTACGACACAGGACGGCAGCAATGGGGGTTAGGGGAAGTCAACTAGGCAACACACATTGGGAATATTGGGATTTCATTGGTTTAATCATCAAACACTGGGATCCAATCAAGAAGAATGGGGCAGTCAAGCTGCAAAAAAATATGGGATTTAGCCAGCAGTGGCCACGGAGTGGGAAGATGTGGCCAAAATGTGGAGAAAAGGCAACGAAACTCAAATCTTGGAATCCCATACTTTGCATGTACATTTATTGTAATATACTATATATATAGAGAATATATAGTATATATATATATATATGTATACATATACATACATAGGTATAGTATATATATATACATATATATATATATGTATATCCAAAATATACACATATTCTTCCGGCATAAAAGGCATTGAAAGGACGAATTGCAGGAAACCACTAGTTGCTGCGCCCAGGAGGGATGGAGTTGGTCAAGAAGTACGAGAAAGGCAGTGCCGTGCTCCGACATAGAGATGAGAAGGGCATTTTCCAGAATCTCCATGGTTGATTATGGTTGATTATGATGATTAGTGGATCTCTCTCTCTCTCTCTCTCCATGTATGTGACTTTATTCAATCATGATATGTAGGAATACTACTGCTAATATCTGCTAATAACATTAATGTTAATACTACTCATCATTTTATGATGATGATGTATGATGATAATATATGATCATATATGATATAGTACCTACTTCATACTAATAACAATACTGTCATAACAATGACCCTTAGCTGACCTCCTTGGCATCGCCAGATGGTGACGGAGAAATCGACCGTGTGGACAACTTTGAGGCGGGACAACTAACTCCGGGAAGGTGAGCCGCCGGTTTGACAAATCGCCAGGTGGCACAGCCCTCATATGACTCATATGGTCAGCAAAGGTGGAAAACGTGGAAAAACAGGTGTGCCATCAGTGCCATCCATAGATTTTTTTCCGAAATTTATCCGAAATTTAGTGATCATATGTTTTATCCATGGAGATTTATCCGCGTGGTTAGCTTGACAAAGCCTGACATGGGATTTTTGGATGGCCAACTAAGATGGGATGCTGCACAGCAACTTCCAACTGCAGCCGGCCAGGTGAACCACGAAATTTCTCTTGAGGAGGCTTACAAGGGAGGTGAGAAGGACGGTGCTTGTGTGTATTTTTTTTTTCGGTGCATGGCAGGTGGAGTCGGTTGTTCCCCCAAAAACCAAGGGGGATATCATGAGCCAAAAGGGTGCATTTTTGATGAAGATCGGGTTCCAACCTGTCGAAATGGTGTTTTTTTGAAGGAATTGAACAATAATGATCTTGTCCAGCAAAGCCGGGGGGGTAAAGCCGGAAGACACGGGTTTCTTCGTGGAAATGATGGATGTTTTTTTTGGGACAACTATGACTGCTGACAGCCTGACAGACTAAAACAAGCTGTGATAAACCTTAGATTGTGCCAGTGTAGTGAAGGTTTTCAAGACAGAGGTGGTTGACATATACTTGACGTATCAATTCATAGGCATGTGTGATGTTTCAGATGACTGACTACCCTCTGGTAAACTAACATAGCTATTGAAAATCACAATTTTTCAATGGGTAAAATCAACTATATTCAACTATAAATGGCCGTTCTCAATAGCTATGTAACAAATTACCAGAGGGTGTTTGATGTATTTGTACACGCAACCTGCAGGCTGCTTCCATGTTTCGCCCCAGGACATTACCGTCAATCGCCGTGTGGTCTGTAGGTGGGGAACGGGAGCCCCGACAGTGGGGATGAGGGTACCCAAACACGGGGATGAGACCTAGCCGGACGAAATGGGGATGAAACGGAGCATAATAATGGGATGTCATGGGATATATATATATACTGTATACATATTATTCTATATGAAATAATGATAAATAATGAACAGTATGATAATATGGGTTTGTCCAAACAACGGGACATTTACATCCAGTCCATTGCACTTTATTTCAAGGGAGAAAAAGGGTGTGTTTTCAACCATCAATTTTAGGCGTAATTAGCAATCGTTTTCAGACACACCCATACAATGTGTCCCAAAATTGGGACCACCACCACCCGAGTCATCTTTGGGCGGCCCCCTTTTGATGAGTTTGATAAAGATCATGTTTGATTGATAGAGAAAAGTGATGACAGAGATACAGAAAGTTTGAGAGAAAAAACACATGACAGAGATAATTTTTGTCAGAAAAGATAATCAGATCATGGCACAGAGTCAAATCGACAGAGATACAGTAAGTTTGATAACAAATACCACATAGATATAGATATGTTTTTTTGACAGAGGTATGAACGTATGCAAATGATAAAGCCAGTATTTTCACAACATCACTTATTACATGGTTCTTACATTGATATACTGTATATATATATATATTATATATATATTATATATTATATATATATTAGAATATTATATATACATATGTACAATATAATATATATATATATTTAATATCTATATAAATCATGCCACTTTTTATAGGGCAGGACCCGGTCCAGCGCTCCAGGTCCTGTCGACTGCGGCCTGACCTGCCGCGGTGTCGCAAGTGTCAGCCGTGTCCTGGGGAACGACATCAGCGGCAGGTGTGGATGGATCAGTGCCTCGGTCCCAACTTTCAGAACCAATGGGGGGGAGGGAGGGGTGAGAGGGGGATTGGGGAGGGAGGGGGTATGTTCAAAAACTGACCCCTCCATATTTTCCCAAGAGGACCATCTTATGGAACTCATTGTTGGACGGTCTTGGAACTTTGATGATCTGTGTTTGCGAAGGAGAGTTTTGAGGGTGAAAACTCAAGACCCAACAAGACAGAGATTTTGGTCGTTCTTGAGTAGTCGCTGCACACCATATTTTTGACCCGTAGCCTCCAATTTTTTGGAGGATCTCTTGAACCATGGGCACATTCTCCTGAAGAAGGGCATGTTTGTTGTGTTCACTATGAGGACACAAGAATTTGGGGAGGTGAACGCATTCAAGAAATGCTTCACACATTTGACAGATAGTTTCCTTGGAGCCCTCAAATTGGGTATGGAGGATCAAATTTTCCCAATTCTTTACATGGCAAATCATTGGGTCCTACCCTCTGGTAATTTAACATAGCTATTGAAAATCACCATTTTTAACGGGAAAATACACTATTAATAGCCATTTTCAATAGCTATTTTGACATAACCAGAGGGTATCTCAACTTTCAGTGGGAATCACTTGGTGATGAAGATTTGGCGGGGTCCACCTAGGTGGCATTATCGCATCGAGGAATTCGAGGCGCTTTGGGATTTTTTTTGGGATGCGGATGTTGAGATGCCCCAAATTTGAGAAACACACCGGGAATTTTGTGTTATTTTGTGTTGTTTCATTGTTTCAACTTCAGACGCATAGCCCCCAGTTGGGTTGGGGGACTTCTTTTTTGCCGACCCACCACGAGGTTTCTGGCTTGAATCGTTTTGTGAGTAGTTAGCCAGTTTTGAAGGACCATGCATCTCTGTCACAATTTCTTGACTTATACCAATCTGGCAAAGGAACCCGTGGGAAAAAATGAGTTTTTCACTTGGGAAACCAGAGAAATTGGGGGCAATGCCCTGTCAGCCTGGCACCTCTGTTGCTTGATCTTCGGGTTTTCCACCGTCAAATCGGCCACGAGTTCGCAGGTCCCAAGTGATGAACGATGCACCTGGGACCGACAGAAGCTGAAGCTGCAAATCGAGCGAGGGACCATGTGAGGAGTCCCAGATTTTACGGCAGTTAACCTAGGGAATCTTCATGGTTTTTTTCACAGCAAAGATAGCTGGGATTCATGATGATTATACTGGTTGCTGGTTTCAAACATTTTTTATTTTCCATATATGGGATAATCCTTCCCATTGACTAATATTTTTCAAGACGGTTAAAACCACCAACCAGTATAATCATATATATATATGGTGGTTCATACCCCAAAAATCTGGTACTGTACTCATATGAGAAGTTTGGATCTATCTTCATCTGAATCGGAGGAGTGGGTTCCCACAATTGCACCAAAAATCAAGCGCTATCAAGAGCTTATTGTCATGGAGATGTCTGATGTTGTAAGAAATGTCAAGTTGTCTTTTCTGCAATGTTCATTCTGTACGTCTTGTGGTTCCATCTTAGATTTTTGAACCACATCTTAATCAGTTCTTGAGACAGTGCTTTGCCTCACACGAAGTGGCCTGCAGGCCACTTGGGGTCCCCGTACAACTCACGGGCAATTTGCTATGTTGCACTCAGCTAGAATAGAAATAAATCAAGTGATGTGAATGATCAGGGATTTTCACAAGATTTTGCTGCTTTCACTATATAGTTCCCATCCACTTGCTTGAAACACCTCATTGGAAAGCAAACTGTAATTTTGCAGATTCTGCGGTCCTGAGAATTGCCTTGCCATCAGGAGGTCTTTACATCGAAAAAAAAACTATACATATTGCATAGTTCTTCCGAATTGTGTTGCATGATATCTCCATGTTGCTTCGGTCTATCTGACTATATTATATTATATAAATCCCTCTAAATCCCAATCATTTCATTTTGGAAGTCCCCATATTCTCGATGTCCATTGACCCAAATTCCCTCCAGAACGACCATCTTTGGAGGTTTGGTGACCGCGCACATTTTCCAAGCATGGGCAGCCAGCTCCCAAAGCACATCCCAGGCGTCTTTGGACGGAAATCGCAGGAGTTTGGAGGATTTTGGGATGTCTTTTTTTTTGGGGGGGGAACCTGTGGAGTAGCAAACTTTATGCCTTATAATCATAATCAAAGTTTGTTTGACCGATATTGACCGATATCTTGATGTTTTTTTGAAGCAACTCATACATTTTTTTGGGGGCAACTTCTAACAATCGTCACAAGGTCCTCACTGTGGAGATGATGTCAGCTGCTGACAGCTTTCCGAAAAACAATTTTTTGTGGCTACACAAAAACTCCGAAAAAAAAAGGGAAGTCATAAGATTTTCCCATGATTTTCCATGTTTTTTCCATGAATCTTCCATGGAGTTTTCCATGATTTTCCTGGCCTGGCGAAACAGGTGATGCTTTGGTCACCATCAAGGTGAGAGTGTTTTGGGCATCGGATCGGATGTGTTTTCGAACATCGGATGTGGCAATAGAAAAGGATGTGGTTAATCCATGTACATTCCAATCATAAATCCATATCGGGCATGGTCTATTCTTGGGTTTAACCAATTCAATGATTTTCGCTTAAGCAAAAGAAAGGTACAAGCTCCCCAGAAAGATGGTGAACATTGATTTACCCAGTTTTTTTTTTCTAACCTTAAAGTGCCCAGTAAGTAGATTCACACAACGCAGGTGTGGTCATGGCAAGATGAAACCCGTACCAAGGGGATGGGGTTGATTCCATGTTTTGGCATCTTCATCTTCATCTGCTTCATCTGCTCCATCTGCTTCTTCATTTTCATCATCATCATCATCATCATCACTATCACTAGCTCTATTGTCGATCGATACTTATTACTACCATTATATATTATTATATACACCACTAAGAGGATTGCTATCATCATGACGACAGGTCGGTGCCCGTTTCCAGGTGAGAAAGAATTCGCGCTTCAAGCGCTTGGGCGACGACTTGATGGCAGACCTGCGTGTGAGTCTGTCGGAGGCACCCGTCGACGGGACGACGTTTTGGGGTTCCATATGGTTCCATGGTTGGGATGGGATGGGATGAGTCATGATGGTTGGGATATGAAGGAAATGCAACAGTGACTGGGTCAGGCTTTTCTTGATGCTAAATGTTGTTATGCCTGTGTTCACTGATTCACTTCAAAGCGGCTAGGCTTGACAAGATGTTGGTTATAATGAGCCTTTTCTCCAATTGGTTAAAGGGAGAATAGTTTCGGGAATTCCCTACACTGACACTTCAAACCAGGGCTTTTGTCATATTTTGTCTCCAATCCACCCAGTTCCTTGTCCATGGCATTTGAATAGGAATTTGGGTTTTCCATTTTGTCAGACAAACTCAAACATCATCATATTGCTGGTATTTATTTGCTGGCTCTATATCACTCCATGATATCACCCTAAACTTTTATACCATTTCTTTCTTCGTTAAATACCATTAAATCCCGGTTTAAATCACATTAAATCCCACTAATTTGATGGCTAAAAATCACTTTTTCCCCCTCTTTTCCTTGCTATTTTTTTTCCAGCTGGGAAAGTCCCCTGCCAAAAGCCCAGGCCTTGCTTGGCTTCAAGCGGGAGCTGGTGCATTTGGATGGACACATTGTGACCTTCGGCATGGATCGAGGTGATGTGCCTGGGCTGGGAGTTTTTGTCCAGAAAACTTGGGATTTTGGCCCAGCATCTTCTGGCGATTTTTAAGTTGGGATGGAATAGGTGGAGGATTTTTTGTATGAAAAATGATGAACAATGAGGATTTAGCCTCAAATCAGGGAGAGAGTTCTGGTGATATTCCAACGGGGGACCTAAACAAAAACAGCAAAAATGCGAAGAACATCGGGACTTGATCATAAATCGGATCCGATGGAATTTAAATCTGATTCTGACAGAAAAAAACAATGATAAACATGGTGGATTTGTCCTCAAATCATCTGGAGATTTGATGGGATTTAGCTGACAAGTATGGTATGAAGCCGACCTTGTTCCAAGGTGCTGAAACCCGGTGCCGCCTTAGAAATCGAGGGCGAAGGCATGCCACACAAGGAGGCGCCCAGAGTGATGTGTTAATGCATAGGCTTGCAGAGAATAGCGGTATGTGTATGCCAAGACCGTCTCAAAAAACAGTCGTTTGCACTTCCATAGTTGACTTGGCCATCTTGGCCTTGGCTGTGCCATCTACCCCGACGTGTGCCATCTACCACCCCGAAGTGATCAACCATTGCTGGTTGGTGGTTTGTTTTTTTTTTTTATTTTTATTTTTCCATATATTGGGAAAAATCATCCCAACTGACTCATATTTTTCAGAGGGGTTGAAGCCACCAACCAGTCATGCTGAATCGCTCGAGCAGGACCCCTCCAGTGCTGGGAAGCTGGTGATTCGATTTCACATCGACTTCCCTCAGAGCATTCCTCCCGGGGCCGGCGATGACTTGGAGGCGCGTGGACTGGTGGTTTCGAAACGTGGACTGAACCATGGTTTGATGTCCCCAAACACAACCTGAAATTATCAAAACTTGAAGAAAGAAAGTACAGTACAAATCACCATCCATCACTTGAAAAAAAGCATCGAAACACATCTACTCCGGTCTCCTAAGATTTTTGGTACCCCCTCAGATCCATTTTTTTGGGTGGGATTTTCTACTATGTACATATTTTCCGAAACCATCCATGGTTTTGAAAACCCTGGAGATCCACCCCAATTTTTCGCCAGAGGCAGCCTTATCGAAGTTACCAGGGCAGAGCAAGGCTCGAGTTTCGCAGGTCTTTTTCATCGAGCCACTCATGGACCATGGCTACCATAGCTATGTGAAATTACCAGAGGGATCCAGAGGGTACAAGCAACAACATCATGTGGGTTTGCTCATGGAGTATGCCATGCTGGGCAATTCGATATGTTCAAAAATGGGAAAAAAAAAACCAACCAACATGTGTCTTTTCAAAACCCCGCATGTCTGGTAAAATCAGATACTTGGTGTATGGTTTATCATGGTTGGTGGTTTCAAACATCAATTTTATTTTCCATAATATATGGATATATTTGGGATGTCATCCTTCCCATTGACGAACTCCATCATTTTTCAGAGGGGTGGCTCAACCACCAAGCAGTTTATCATGGTTTATCAATATCAAGTGGTTTAACACAGACCTGGATTTGGTTGATTTCCCCGCTGGATCACCCTGACATTGGAATCCCAGAGTGACAATACACGAATCCTTTCAATATTTCAACAAGTTTTATGGGGTGCCAAACAGATGTGCAAAATGAGACCTTGGCAACATCAAGTTCTCTGAAGAGAACAAGAACCTCTCCATCAGTTTCCGCAGAATCCATTGATGATGTTGGTTATGTCCCATCACATATCCCCATCAAATATCTCCATCAAATATCCCCATCCAATATCCCCATCAAATATCCCCATCAAATATCCCCATCAATATCCCCATGAAATCCTATTGAATGCCATCAAACCATCATTTTTATCCATTGTTCACTGAGCCAACTGAGCCAATGCTAGGGCTCTCAAAGGAAGCAGAACTCTGAGCTCTGAGTGGTGGGTCACCGAACTGATGGGACGGGAGACGGGACCCATGCCATGTTTATTTATTTATTTATTTATTTATTTTTGCATCCCAATGAGAATGGAAAACATATGATATTAGCAACATATAGTATATTATATTGTATTATACATATATATATATAGACTTAGAATATTATAGATTATAGAATGATATAGAATGATATATATATATATACACATCTATATACACAAGTATATACACATTATATTTAGCATCCAAATGTTACTATTTTGTAGTTGGTTAGTATTGGTGTTGTGGGATAGCTGGTCGACCTGCCGATCATTTACCGGCATCGACCTTTGTATCATCACCCGAAGATTCGATAGCCTTCCTATGGGATCCAAAAATGAATAGATCCTAAGAACTAAATAATAATGGTGTATAATAATGACGGGAATTTCATAGCTAAGTAACTATAGTGGTGTATAATAATAATGGTGTATAAATAACTAAATAACTATAATGGGTAGAACTAAGTGTTTCGTGATGAATATTGATGATGATTGGTGATGCATAGATCATATCACCCTAACATCAGATTCGATATCACCCTAATGGCGTTTCTTTGGGTGTATTTCATATTCAGGGGCATGGGACACGTGATTATTGATTGGAATCCCAACATCTGGTGACGCCCTGCAAGGTTGATGAAGGGCCGGCCCCAAGTTTAACCAACCACTACTTGGTGGTTCACCCCACGTGGTGGGTTATAATCCCACTTATAACTGCACATGCCCCCGATTATTACCCTCTTTATAAGTGGGGGTGAACTATGGAGTGAAGCACTACTCAGTAAGGGCTTCTTCACCATCTACTATTAATCATGGTGAACACAGTTGTTCCCCTGAATCAATGAGGTCTAACCTCTGAGCGGCAATCTTGAAGGGCCAAAGTGCCGGGAACTTCCGAAACTCGGAATCAGAGTTTGAGCTTGGCGGTTTCAACCCATTTCGCTTTTCCTTTGAATCAAGTGATTACAAGTTCTGGTTAGAACTTCCAAGCCACGAAGAAAAACCAGGGAGTCAGCCCTTCGCTTTGAGAAAGCGCGATGCCAGCCGCCGCGCGCCAGCTATGCGCCATGGAGTTGATGCTTGATGGCGGAACTTGGCAAAAACCAACGTAGTTGCATGCATAGATGTCCTTTTCCCATTGGTTGGTTGATTAATAGAAGGGTTTGTTTACCCCTTTAACAACAGGTAAATGATGATAGATGGTATACTGGTATACCACCATTCCCAAGATGTGGTTTGGTTCTTGTCGTAGTTTTCCGGGTACATGGAAGATTCTAAGATGGAATGTTTGTATGACATGAAGCAACCCCAATGTGATACCCAGTGGCTCGACTCACCACTGAAATGGATCATCACCAAATGATGGTATGATGAGATGATCAATGGATGATATGGTATACCATGGTATACCACTTAAATGGATTTAAATGGATCATTATTCATATCATCTCTTCCCCCTTCTTTCAATATTCAAATACTCTCATATGGCACTCAAAATGAACAGATCCACGGCCAGACCAAGGTTTCTTTGGGACATATATACGTGTATATACATATAATATATATTATAACAACAATGATCAAAATAGTATATAGCAATATATAACAATCCTAATTGTAATATATTATAATAAGAATAGTATATTTATAACAAAAATGAGAATAGTAATAGCAGGAACGAATTGCTGAAACTGCTTAAAAAACATAAAACCACGCATCCCGCAGACGCACCAGGCCGACTCTTTAGTGATTTGGCCGAGCAGTCCGCAGACGTTGCTCGGCCCGTCAAAGCATCAGGAGATTTTTTGGAAATTGATGGGGATAGGATGGGGAAATGCTATGAAATGGTGGGATTAGCAGGGATGATATGGGATTATATGGGATTTAAAAAGGATATTCTGAGGATAGAACGGAGATATGTGGGATATGATAGGGTTTTTTAATACACGGGGATGTGTGAGCATAGTGAAATTTAGGTATGTCTGAAAATGGGGTATACCATGGTATACCCTCTATGGCAATTTTAGGTGCGAAATAATAGTTCACCAGTGGAATGGGGTACCCTAGTTTGAGACAAACCAAAGCAGTGCAATGCGCATCAAAATGAAGATCATGCATGAACTCCCATGCACCTTGCAATTTCAAGCATTTTCAAGCTTTCATTATCAATCCACTTCTTTTCAAGCCTCTTTTTTCACCTTGATTTCTATTTGGATTGTTTGAAAAGTCCAACTGACCGGTTCGAACTTCAATTTGGATTCTTCAATGACTTCAATTTTTTTTGCATTTTCAGTGGATTTTCGTTGGAGTCCAACGTTTGAATCCACTGAAATCCAAAGCCAGGTCGGAGGCCGGCCCATGCCGACCACGTCGACCTGCCCAAAACGAGGCGAGCCACGGTAACGCATGACGGACGGCGCCATGGTAACGCTTGAAAGATGTTTATGGATGAAATCTGCGTGAAATCCCTGAGGGATTACATATTATGTATATATATATATATATATAATATTTATAGATCTGGAGAAATCCTTGGAAACACCTACGAAATCAAGATCTGCAAATGGTGCGTGTTCCATATACTATATATATACTATATATATATATATACTATATATATATATATCTATATATATAATATACATGTATATATATATATATGTGATATCTATTTCTAGACTGCAACTCCCAGGCGCAGTTCCTGGGCGTGGCGCTTCCAGCGGGGAAGATGTGCAACGGACAGTCTGCCAAGGTGCCGCCTCGGGGATTGACATATGGAGGGGTCTTGAGTGATGGTACCCCAAGTTATCATCCAAGAACTATAGTAACTATGAAGGTTTATGGATGGGAAAAAACATGGAAAACTGGCTGATTTGGGGTAGACATATTCTAGAGGGAGTTTCGCACACCCTGGGGTAGGCATACAAAAAGATGTGAAAGCCGGGTTTCTCGTTCGGAACATGATCTACTTTCATGGTGGCTGTTCCGCATTGAACTGTAAATGTTGGAGGGTATATAAGCTGGTCGGCGGTTTGGAACATTTTTTATTTTCCCCCATAGTTGAGATGATGATCCAATCTGACTAATATTTTTCAGGGGGGTAGGTATACCATGGTATACCACCAATTGTAGTAATTACTTGTATCAGAGATGGGGATATAAGAACACCTGGTATGGAAAATGACCCATGCAGTTGATTTACCTAGATTTCCTTGGCCGAGACCATGATTCTCCGAGAATGGACCCTAGGAAAATGGGGACGAAAAAACATGGATAAACATGGGAAAATGGATAGAATCAAGTCACACAGCTAGTCTGTCATGTGAATGCTATCTTTCGAATGTCTTAAGATAATCTGGTTGCATCCCTAGCTGGGATGATTCTTTGGACACCTCCAATGGTTGATATGGACTGTGATCATGGAACATTCTGCAATTGTCTCATACAGAAATGGCCCTTAAAATCATTGAACAAGAATGGATCTTGAAAAAAAGGAACATGAACTGTGGCTTTTGGCGCGGTGTTGGTCCCAAGAATCTGAAGCAGTTTTGAAACGGGACGCCGCCGTTGATGCAGGTTCTTTCCAGGCCTGACTTTCTGAAGCTCGCCAAAAGTGGTGGGATGCGGCAGGGCATGATGGGTATTGATGGTTTATTGCACAGCCAGCAGTAGCAGTACTTTTTTCCAGGTATTCATGGGTGTTGCTCATACAGCAACTGGAAAAGTTTAGATAAGTTCAGTCATGAGTGGTTAAGAGTACGAAGGCGGGAAAATGGTGGCAGGTCTTTTTGTGTACATGGTCAAACTAGTTTCATCAGCAGCTAGTCGCTGCCATTCCTTCCCTATCTATTCAGTTTGAGGATCACACTGTGAAGCGTCTTCTTTCGTTAGGATGGTATATATCTCAATTCCTGATTATTTCATATTATTCTTTAGCATCCAAATTGATAGAATGAGTCAAGACTTATCTTCTGTTCCCCTAGCCAGTGGTTAATACGGGCATCGAGATGATGATCATTGAATCATTGGAATTGTCCTCTACATTCCATCAATATACATTCCATCATATCCCCATACAATCGATATTTATTTCCCCCTACACCTCAACGAATCAGAGAAAATCGTCAATCGCATCCCTAGTATTCCTGGCTTTTGAACACTGTCCAACTGGGGGAATAGTAATTAAATCCCTAGAGTTCACCCAAACTGATAGACACTAAGAATTTATAGGAATTCATCGAAATTCATCCCACAGTTGACCAGGTTTTTACTAAATAAATCCGTCGAACATGTCGACAAGCTTATATCATGATCATTGACTTTTTTTGATATTCAGACATATTCAGACCATGTTATTCCAACTATCTTACATAAAATATGGGATCATATCCCAATCATCATTTTATGGGATCATATCTCATCATACCCAAAGATAGATTATCAGATCACAACTGGATGCCAGTTTCCCAAGGCGCACGCTGGCGAAGTTTCCTGCAGAACTGAAGATCTTCGAACGCTTCGCGCGCGAGGCCGCCGTTTTCGTTGGGCCTGCGGAGAGCTGGCAGGAGAACATGCAGGACATGGGGGGCGCCATGGGGCTAGAGAGATCGTTGACCTTTTTTGAATTGATTTGTTGAGAAATTGGGAATGAAGAATTCATATAGTGTTTTTTTTTTTTATGTTTTTTTCCTTTTAATTGTTTGGTTTGTGGAAATCCAGGTCGAGAACTTAGAGTAAACTATTTTTATGGGAGTGATGCGATTTTGGGGCTTGACCAACAACTGCTGTGGCTTTTTCAGATCGTTTTCCACTGGCAGAGAAGCGTCGTTGCATCATTGGGATGATCCTGACGTGATTTGGACAATCGACATGTGGAGAAACGGTGAAAACCAACTCTTCTCACTCCTTGTTGATGGTTGCAATGATGTGTTCATAGGATTTTCATAGGATTTTCACCATTTTTTTTGGTGTTTCCAGAAATCAGAGGATTCAAAGTCCAAGGTCTTCCCAACTTGTTAGACATGCCACTAGGGCTGGACAGTTTCCCAGGCTTCGCCGGTAATCCCACTAGGACGAGGCAGGCAAGCGACTGCTGGCCTTCCTTGAAGCAGGCAAAGAGTTCCAGGGTTGCGAGTTCCTTGGCAAAGGTGGAGCGATGTCCCTTTTTTTTATCCACCACATTTGGCTTTGTCTGAACATAGGATAAGCCAAAATCCATTGGTTTATCATCATTTTTCCATAGAATGCCCAGTTTGAGCTAAATCTCTCATTGTAAGACACACCCATTGGGTTGCCCATCGTTGTTACTTACACAATCTTACACACATCATTCAGTCGAACCTGGGAGAAGTTTAGGCTGTTGGAGTCCCGGCTTCGGGCTGTTGGGGGGTGGTACCTGGTAGCGCGTCAGCAGTGGCCAAAAGCACCATTGTTATGGCCACGGGTCAAAGTCAAAATTTACAAATGAATCATAGCTATACCGGCTATACCAGCTATTTTGGTCTTCAAGCAAGGTACTACGGCTTTGACGCATACTCATACACAGTATATACAGTATATACACAGTATACACGCACATATGATCCTTATTTTTTATATTCAGTTCGCGCTTTTGCACTGGCTGACTATAGTTCCCAGACTTCCATTTCCGGCGGAATTGTCATGGATTTCATCCAGGATTTCCAGGATTTCCAGAAATTCATAGAATTGGATTATGGGAGAATTTTAACCGGAAACCCCTATATATTTGATGGTAAAAACCATGGGTTTCCGGTTAAAATTTCCCCAACAAACCAATCCAATGAGAAATGCCGAGTTGCCTAGGCCTGAGTTCCTCATGAAAGTCCTGGCGACTCACATGGTTTCCGGACGGCTGCTGGCTCCAGGATCGACTCTCGAGGGAAATGCCTGGCTCCTTGGACAAAGCCTGGCTGATGACGGGGGGCCAGGAAGGTCTAACATTGGAAAATATTGGAAAATGCTAGGGACTTCATGGGGATATTTGATGGGATTGATATGGATTGATATGGATTGATATAGGGAGTGGGATCGATCTTTTTCTTGAGGGGAGACTTAGTGATTTTACTGGGAAAATGACTGGGATTCAGGGGGATTCAATAGATTAAATGGGATATTCCAAGGGGATATTTCTTCATGGATTAGAGTGGGATATTTAGGGATATTCATAGGTTAATGTTCCTAGTGGCCCTAATGTTAAATAATCCCCTCCATGACTGTACCCCGCACATGAATACATCCAATACATTGCATCAGGGTTTGGGTTTGGGGGATGTTTGACGTTGGGGGAATGAGGTTGAAGATCGTCGGGTTACCTCATTGGTCATGTTTAGTAGCTAAACAGTCAAACACGGGGATCAATCATATTCAATGATTTTGAGCTGGACATTCATAGGGGTATGGCTCAAACATAGTAAATGCTCCACTTATATGTCACGGCAATTTTGCTAGTGAAAATGATGATCAAGCATGGGATGGAATGCGATATTTCGCGCTATTATTTCGCAATTTGCATCCATCTTCCCACATGTTTCTAGTAGGATTGTTGAAGTTCTTTCATGTTGTTTTCCTGCTTGCGCACTTCCCCCGCATGTTTCCTATAATATAGAATGTCTTGATATATACAGTATATATATATACACATACAGTAAATATGTATTGTCTTGTGTTGTTTTATCTTTGAATCTTCGGCCCCCCTAGGTCTGGACCCCCTCCATCCAGTGGTTGAACACCTCTTTTTGTCGCTTACATAGATACCACCATTTTTTGGTTGGTGCATCAAATAACCACATCTTCACCATTTTATGACCCATCTCGATGATCTCAACTACATCATTCTTCCCTGTATACACAAGTATATATAGATATATAATACTTAAAAAAATATATACATATACATATATATATATATACATAGATCTACATATTCAGAACCAGCCATGTTTTGGTTCATGGTTTTCTCCACCCGGACCTCCCTCCCAGGTACGTCGTCCTGGCGGGTCGCGTCCAGGTCGAATCTCCGGACGGCCTCCTGCTGCGCTACGCCGGGCCGGGCGAGGTGCTGTCGCTGGAGAACTCGCTGGTGCTGCGCGCCGTGCGGGGGAAGCTGGCAGGCGAACGGGAAACTAGCTATGTTCGTTTACCAGATGGTACATGGATCCCATGTTTTAGCACGGCCATTGGTCCATCCGCCCGTCGCCAGGGCCAGCCTTGTGCTTGGAGCTGTCGCAGCCGAGCGGAACGATGGGCAGCGAGAACGTGGAGCGATGGCGGCGCAATGTGCAGCAGTTTCTCGGGTGACAACGCGATGTCTGAGACCAAGCAGTTGATGGGAATATTTGATATAGGAGATAATGATAAGAATAATAATAACATATAATAAGAATAACAATAGTAATGATAACAGTTAATAAGAATAATAGTAATAAAGATATAATAATAATATTTATAAAATATAATAATATAAAATAATATATATTATTATAAAATAATATATAATAATGTATAAATAACATATATTAATATATAATAATATACAATAATATATAATAATATATAATAATATAAAAATAATATATAACAATATATAATAATATATAATAATATATATAACATATAAAAATATACAATAATATATAATAACATATAATAATATATAATAATATAATAATATATAATAATATAATAATATATAATAATATAATAATATATAATAATATAATAATATAATAATATATAATAATATATAATATAATAATATATAATAATATTTTTTTTTTATATAATATATAATAATATTTTCCCGAATGCGTAGCAAGGGTTCCCGTTTCACTCTGGGGGTCTGGGGGTTGAGGGTGTGTTCGCTCGACGTTGCCGAACCGTCCGCAACCGTTCGCAACCGTTCGCAACCGTTCGCAACCGTTCGCAACCGTCCGCAACCGTCCGCGGTAGGTCCATATGGCCGTGCCTATGGGAAGTTCTGCAGAGGTGGTCATTTTTGGAGTTTTCAGACGTGTCGTTGCTTCGTTTCGCGTGGCAGGCGTGGCACTTCGTGACATTCAGACGTGTTCTGCAACGTGGCGAAAGTCGTTTGGCGTGGCAGGCGCAATACTTTTGTGACGTTTTCAGAAGATATGTTGCAGTTTTCGTGGCAGGCGCAGCACTTTGGACGTGTCCATCGTCATTTTTCGTGGCAGGCACAGCACTTTAGATGTGTCCTGTTGCGTGTTTTTTGTAAATCGCATTGGCAGGGCTGCGTCAAGTGGCGACAAGGTGCAAATTCCGTGGCAGGCGTGGCATTTTCTGACATGTGCTGAAAATTGACGGAAGCCTCGCACGAAACATCGATTTTGAGGTTGCAAATTTTCAGGTTCTAAGGAAAACTCGTAGGAAAACGTCGATTTTGAAGCTACAAAGTGTGAAAATTGGAGGAAGTCTCGTACGAAATGCTCGTTGTGTTGCTCCCATGTGTCTCGTCTCGCGTCTCTGGTTTTCCCGTGGCCTCGCCGTGTCTATGGGGGAAGCTGCAAAAATTGTCTTTTTGTCATGATGCCAACTCTGAAAATTGCCGGAAGTCTCGTACGAAATGCTCGTTTTTTTGCACCCACGTGTCTCGTCTCGAGTCGCTGGTTTTCCTGTGGCGTCGCCGTGTCTATGTGGGAAGCCGCAAAACCTCTCCTTTTCGAAGGTTTCCAAGGAAGTTGTCATGTCGTTTTGCGTGGCAGGCGTGGCACTTTGTGACATTCCAACCTGTTTGATAATGTGTCAAAAATGTCAAAAGTGGAGGAAGTCTCGTACGAAATGCTGGTTTTTCTGCATCCACGTGTCTTGTCTCGAGTCGCTGGTTTTTCCTGAATGCTCACACGTATGTTAATGGTACAGATGTCAAAACACATGGCTATGCAGTCACGCACCATACCTTTCTGCAATAGTTTATATTTGAACAGTCTTGCAAATGTTTCCCTAGTTACCAGTCTGCAGTGTGGGGTGGAAAGTGTAGAGTGTGGAGTGTGGAGTGTGAAGTACGGAGTGTGGAGTGTAAAGTGTAGAGTGTGGAGTATGGAGTGTAAAGTGTGGAGTGTTGGCTAGTTTGTCGGCCATGTTGGCGCTTGACGCTTCTGCCTCTGCCGCCGCAGTCGAGAAGCTCCCATAGCCGCACCCGAGCTACGCAACCATGGCACCTCTGAGGAAGCAGGCTGAGACAACGCCGATGCAGGAACAGCGGGAGAAGAAGATACTGAGCCCGTCGCTTCATCGGACGGCGGCTCCGCTGTAGGGCGGTGTTTGCCCTGAAGCATATCACGCAGCGTGACGTCAAAGTGACTCTCCGCTGCCGCTAGCGCTTGCAAGCGCTCATTGCTGTCAGTCAGCTTCTTCATGGGGTACAAGGAAGCCACGAGGAACTTGCGTGCATCCGACGCATCCACAAACCAGAGTCGCTTTTGCTTGTTCTGCCTTCTTCCCTGCAGCGGCACGGTGCAGCCGAACTCCGATTGGTAGCGGCGATTCAAGTGCTTTGCCACATACTTTTCATCCTTCGGAGACTCCAAGTGTATGCCGTATTGGATACACTCGGCCCATGGCTCTGAGCTCCTCCCTTTCAAAGCACCGTACTTCCAGTCGGTCAAGACAATTTTTCCCGAATGCGTAGCAAGGGTTCCCGTTTCACTCTGGGGGTCTGGGGGTTGAGGGTGTGTTCGCTCGACGTTGCCCAACCGTCCGCAACCGTCCGCAACCGTCCGCAACCGTCCGCAACCGTTCGCAACCGTTCGCAACCGTTCGCGTGAGGGCCGTATGGCCGTGCCTATAGGAAGTTCTGCAGAGGTGGTCCGTTTTGGACGTTTCCAACGTGTCGTTGCTTCGTTTCGCGTGGCAGGCGTGGCACTTCGTGACATTCAGACGTGTTCTGCAACGTGGCGAAAGTCGTTTTGCGTGGCAGGCGCAATACTTTTGTGACGTTTTCAGAAGATATGTTGCAGTTTTCGTGGCAGGCGCAGCACTTTGGACGTGTCCATCGTCATTTTTCGTGGCAGGCACAGCACTTTAGATGTGTCCTGTTGCGTGTTTTTTGTAAATCGCATTGGCAGGGCTGCGTCAAGTGGCGACAAGGTGCAAATTCCGTGGCAGGCGTGGCATTTTCTGACATGTGCTGAAAATTGACGGAAGCCTCGCACGAAACATCGATTTTGAGGTTGCAAAATTTAGAGGTTCTTAGGAAAACTCGTAGGAAAACGTCGATTTTGAAGCTACAAAGTGTGAAAATTGGAGGAAGTCTCGCACGAAATGCTCGTTTTGGTGCTCCCACTCGAGTCTCTGGTTTTCCCGTGGCCTCGCCGTGTCTATGGGGGAAGCTGCAAAACATGTCCTTTCGGCATGTTTCAAACTGTGCAAATTGGAGGAAGTCTCGTATGAAATGCTCGTTTTTCTGCAGGCACGTGTCTTGTCTCGAGTCTCTGGTTTTCCTGTGGCTTCGCCGTGTCTATGGGGGAAACCGCAAAACCTCTCCTTTTCAAACGTTTCCAAGCAGCTTGTCATTTCGTTTTGCGTGGCAGGCGTGGCACTTTGTGAGACTCCAACCCGTTTGATTACGTGTCGAAAATGTCAAAATTGGAGGAAGTCTCGTACGAAATGCTCGTTTTTCTGCATCCACGTGTCTCGTCTCGAGTCGTTGGATTTCCTGTGGCGTCGCCGTGTCTATGGGGGAAGCTGCACAAATTGTCTTTTTGTCATGATGCCAACTCTGAAAATTGCCGGAAGTCTCGTACGAAATGCTCGTTTTTTTGCACCCACGTGTCTCGTCTCGAGTCGCTGGTTTTCCTGTGGCGTCGCCGTGTCTATGTGGGAAGCCGCAAAACCTCTCCTTTTCGAAGGTTTCCAAGGAAGTTGTCATGTCGTTTTGCGTGGCAGGCGTGGCACTTTGTGACATTCCAACCTGCTTGATAATGTGTCAAAAATGTCAAAATTGGAGGAAGTCTCGTACGAAATGCTGGTTTTTCTGCATCCACGTGTCTTGTCTCGAGTCGCTGGTTTTCCTGTGGCGTCGCCGAGACTTTGGGGGAAGCTGGAAAACCTGACCTTTTCGAATGTTTCCAAGCAGGTTGTCATGTCGTTTTGCGTGGCAGGCGTGGCACTTTGTGACATTCCAACCTGTTTGATAACATGTGGAAAATATCAAAATTGGAGGAAGTCTCGCACGAAATGCTCAATTTTTTGCACCCACGTGTCTCGTCTCGAGTCTCTGGTTTTCCTGTGGCGTCGCCGTGTCTATGGGGGAAGCTCCGCACTCCACACTCTACACTTTACACTCCACACTCCACAATTTACACTTTAGACCCCACACTCTACACTTTACACTCCACACTTTACACTTTGCACTTTACACTCCTCACTCCACACTTTACACTCCTCACTCTACACTTTACACTCGTCGATTTACACTTTACACTCCACACTCTACACTTTACACTTTACACTCTACAATCCACACTCTACACTTTACACTCTACACTCCACACTGTATATTTTACACTCCACACTCTACACACCACACTCTACACTTTCCACTCCACATTTCGCACTCCACACTTTACACTCCACACTTTACACTTTACACTCCTCACTCCACACTCTTACACTCCACACTCCCCACTTTACACACCACACTCCACACTCTACACTTTCCACCCCACACTCCGCACTCCACACTCCACACTTTACTGTGCACTCCACACTCCACACTTTATACTTTACACTCCTCACTCCACACTCCACACTTTGCACTCCTCACTTTACACTCCACACTCCACACTCTACACACCACACTCTACACTTTCCACTCCAGACTCCACACTCTACACTTTACGCTCCACACTCCACACTTTACACTTTACACTTCACACTTTACACTCGTCACTCCACACTCCACACTTTACACTCCACACTCCACACTTTACACTCCTCACTCCACACTTTACACTCCACACTTTACACTCCACACTTCACACTCCACACTCTACACTCTACACTCCACGCTTTACACTTTACACTCCACGCTTTCCACTTTACACTCCTCATTCCACACTTTACACTCCACACTGTACACTCCAGACTCCACACTCTACACTTTACACTCCATACTCCACACTCCACACTTTATACTCCGCATTCTACACTTTACACACTCTACACTCCCCACTCCACGCTTTACACTCCACACTCCTTATTTCACTTCACACTCCACACTCCACACTCTACACTTTCCACCCCACACTGCAATCTGGTAACAAGGGAAACATGTACAAGACTGTTCAAATATAAACTATTGCAGGAAGATATTGTGCGTGACTGCATAACCATGTGTTTTGACATCTGTACTATTAACATACGTGTGAGCATTCGGGTTCGTGGGCTTCATCTGGTTTTTTATGTAATAATAATATAATATTATGTTTAATAATATAATAATATTATCATATAATATTATGTAATAATATCTAATAACATGTAATAATATAAGATAATATAATATCATGTAATATAATGCAATGTAATATAATGTAAAATAATATAATATAATGTAATATAATATAGTATAGTATCATGTAATGTAATGTAATATAATGTAAAATAATATAATATAATGTAATATAATATAATGTAATGTAGTACAATATAAATAATATGATATTATATAACAATAATAATAAAATATACATATTAATTAAATATATATATATAATTAAATAACCAACTATGTAATAGCCAACTATGGATGTACATTATATGTATGGGGATATGATATATTGTATTGATATCCCAATTT
Source organism: Cladocopium goreaui (assembly GCA_947184155.2). NCBI lineage: Eukaryota > Dinophyceae > Suessiales > Symbiodiniaceae > Cladocopium > Cladocopium goreaui. The sequence continues at coordinate 61,884 of CAMXCT020003339.1, forward strand.
ACTGGAAGACTTGCGGATTTGCGTCGCTGAACATGTGGTATTGAACCCACTAAAAGATAGGGATTCAAAAACTTATTCCCAACAGCGAATCTGTTGGGATTCAATCTCTGGGGCCGGGGACTGGTGACACGAAAATGCACGCCCCGAAAAACCGGAACAGTCCTGGAACCTTGCTGGAACCTTTCGCTGTTGGTTGCAAAGCTGGGCCAATTTGTTTATATAAACATATATATATACATTTGTCAACTGGCTGTTTGTTGCTTTTCACGACATAGTTTTGATATGTTTCAGTTTTGAAGACATTGGACAAGCAACGTGTATCCAGTTTTTTTCAAGGTGCAGGGTGCCACTTCATATTTGCATCGATGGGAGAAGCCCAATGAGTCTGTCAACGGGGGATACCTCACAGCCATTAAAGGAACATGATGATAACAGACTATGTGTCACATTTTCCTGAAAAAAATCGATCAAATTCAACCCAAATCTCTGTGGCGAAGAGCGAGCAACCCAGGCTCCGTAGCGAAGAGCGAGAAACCTTGGAGCGGCGAAGAAGTTGGGTGCAGAAGGCACAACAACATTTTCTCCCTTTTTTTGTTGGAAAACCAGGGGTTTTACCCTCTGGTTATGACTAACATAGCCATGGAAAATAACCCTTTTATAGATGATTTTCCCAGCTATAAACCTCCATTTAGTTCAGGGATTTTCCATGGCTATGTTAGTCATAACCAGATGGTAAACATGTTCAAACTAAGACCATGGGAGATCAAGGTGGGGATGTATAGCCCAACCATTTTGTTTTTTATAAATCTATAAGATCCTCTGGTAAATCTGGCAGCCGCTGGGTTCAATCCCCGAACTAGCCACGGAGGTTTCATGGGTTTCCATGAATGGGGAAAAACATCGAACTAAAAGAGACAAATCATCGAACTAAAAGGTGGCAATAATCTACTATAAAGATTGGAAAAGCATGGAACAAACAGGTAAAATCCTCCAACTGAATAGGGGAACATTCATCTATGATGTTCAGTAGATCTATACCATCTTATGGCCATTGATAAAAATTATCTACGGCATTTCATCTATCTATGGACGGTGCTCATTAAAAGCATATAGATTTCGAAAAAAAAACATCTATAGCTACTTCATCATCTTCGTCAGTATACCCGTATTCAGTAATCTGATATAATCAATGGTATAAATCAATTTTAAATCAATGCTATAAGTATACCCGTAAGTATATTTCTGACATAAAATCAATGGTATAAATGGATATTTTTTTTATTTTATACCATCATCAACATGATATAAATGGATTATGTTGGTATTTTTGATGGTCTACCCTCTGGTAATTTAACATAGCTATAGAAAATCACCATTTTCAATGGGAAAATCCACTATTAATGGTGATTTTCAATAGCTATTTTGACATAACCAGAGGGTAAATCATCCAAACATCATGAAACATCTCTGATTTGATACCTTCCATCAGGGGGTTGGACGGCGCCCGGCGCGCGGTGTAGGTGGCCGTCCCGGCTCTGGGCTCCACGCAGTTGTTGGCTGGCTGTCCTGAGGCAGTTGGTGGTTGGTATACGCCATGAAGAAATAGGGATTTGGGTCAAAATGGAAGACCTAGGGAACCACAGATGTGAATGTCTAGTTTAGTATTAACCATCCATAATTTTGGGGTACCTAATTTTGACCCATACCCAAATAGGGATTTGGGTATGGGTCGATACCTATGAAAATACCATATTTTAGTGGGTTATTCACATCCATAAATCCCAGCTATGACTTGGGGTGAACAAAAGGTACCAGGGTTTTGACCCATCCCCATTTCATGGGAACATGATGGGATTTCGGGCCGTTTTTATGGGAGTGGGAATAGAATAGGAGAAGTTTTTATGGGAGTTCATGGGAATAGTTTATCGGAGAATCAAACATGGCAGCCGCTGGGTTCAATCCCCGACCTAGCCATGGAGGTTTTTCTTGCTGAGAAATCATCGAACTAGATGCTGGATTTGCCGGCAAAGCATGGCAATGATGACAGCAGAGGGTAGTATCATTCTTGGGCGGACTATTTCTTTTAAATACCAGCGGAAGTGTACTAATGTATAGCATAATTTTTTGATGGATCATTTTTGATCAGCTGGACACGAAATTAGTATCATTTTCGAACATTTTTTTACACCCATCATCTAAGTTCCTGGGCATTTCACATTTAGTTGGTAGGTCCAGTTTGCTTGGAAAAAGCCAAGATTAAACACCTTTTTGTGCAGGGGGAACTATGTTTTTTTGCATGTTTTTTTTCCCCGAAATCCCATGAAGTTGAGCGAATTTCCTAAGATTTTGCGCGGTGGATTTGGAGATAATTGCTTGGACGATAGTAGGTGGTTGAAGGTCCAAAAGTGCGGCTTTCATGGACGTGAACTTACCCCAAGTACTGTAATGCGTAGTATTTTCCAGTTATAGTTTGGGTTGGTTATTATATGTTGTTATGTATTATGTAGATATCTTCAACATGACTTTGGGTTATATTTGTAAATCCCCATCTTCATCAATTCTAACTATTACAACTCAAGGACTTAGTGCTTGAATGATTTGAATCCATGGCTGTGATTTTTTTGCGCTTCAAACATCAAACGTCAAATTTTGGGAGGATATGGTTCAGCTAAAAATTCACAATCTGCCAAAAATCCTCCAAGAATCCTCTCCAAATCCTTCAAGAATCTTCAAATAAACCAGCTCCTGCCACTGCAGGACTTCTTGCAGCTCCTTGCTGGACAGCTTTCGGAGGAGGCGTTTCAGGAACATCAGGACCGGGATGTCAACAGAGGGGAAATTGACCAACTAAACAGGGGCATCAAAGGCCAAGTAAACATCCGCGTATCATGCAATCAGATTGGGACGCAAGAAGAAATGCTGGATTTCGATCAGGTTAAGGGAAAATCTACAGGAAACCATGGTTTTTACCATTAAATATAGGGGTTTCCGGTTAAAATTTTCCCTTAAACCAATCCATTGAAATTAGGGGATGTCTCACTGCCGCGACCAATGACTTGCTTCGATCAGTCCTCAGGAGATCATCGGCTGCAATACGGAAGGTGACTCCATGTTGGTTCTATTGGAGGTGCGGGAAGCTGGGTCATTGATTTTCTAAGAGTTAGACTCTGTTAGATAATTATATCATATTATATCATACTATATCTATTAATAGCCATTTCAAATGAACTGAAATAGTATGATTTTTCCCATCTGCAATATTATAGACCCAGGTCATAAGTGGTTATTATTTAAGGGCTGCCGCCCCTGCCGCCGACCCCGGAAGAATTGGCAAGCCGTCAGAACGTATATATGGTACAGGCCTGCACCCCCCCCCCAAAAAAAATGGGGAAAGGATGTTCCTGGGACAGTTTTACACGCATTGTTGCCTGTTATGGTTTTTATGTTAAAGGGGAACGTGCGTTCCTTGGTGTTGATGTTTTTTGTGATGTATGTTGTAAGACATTTTTGGTAAAAACGTTTCATCCTAACCTTGTTGATTATTTTAGGGGAGTATCATTGATTGGGTCAGGATTTGTTGAGGTTGTTAGGGTTTTAAAGTTTTCATTTATTCAACTAAGATTTGAAAAGAAGGGAATGTATCATTAAGATTGTCTATTATTTCTTGATGACTTAACGGTTCTGTCACTTCTTCATTGTTTGATTGTTTTTGTGTTTTTCCATTATCTTTTTGTTTTTGACCGGAATTGTTGGTTTGTGCTCATGGTTTTTTCTTTCCATTTCTTTTTAGGATGGTGTGTCTGCCTAACGTCCCTTCTGAAATCCTAGAAAAACAACCTTTTTCCGAAAACAACTTCGAAAAAAGCATAAAAGCAGCTCCCGGCAGGAAAACACCATGGCTCTGAAGGACGAACTAGTTCTAAAACCACGCCAAAAAAGTGCCTAACGTCCCGTCTGAAATCCTAGAAAAACAACCTTTTTCGAGAATTTCTGTTGCCTGCGGCCGCTCGCAGGAAAACAACTTCGAAAAAATCACCTCCCGGGGGGGAAAACACCAGGGCTCTGAAGGACGAGCGAGTGCCAGAACCACGCCAAAAAAGTGCCTAACGTGTCGTCTGAAATCCTAGAAAAATCTAGATTAGATTTTTGGTAGGCTGCTGGCTACTGGCTGCTGGCTGCTACTGGCGCTGGCTGCTAGCTACTGGCTATGTGCACCTTTTGCGTGCTCTTGCCCACGTTCTTGACACCCATTAGTGCCATCCTAGAAAAACACAATTTTTCGTGCTGCTAGCTGCTGCACTGCTACCATTGCGCTTACTGCTGCTGCGTCTGCTTGTGTCTGCTGCTGCCTGCTGCTGCCTGCTGCCTGCTGCTGCCTGCGGGCAGCTCCCCTTTGCGTCGGCCGGTCCCGTCTGAAATCCCAGAAAAACAACTTTTTTCGAGAATTTCTGTTGCCTGCGGCCGCTCGCAGGAAAACAACTGCGAAAAAAGCAGCTCCCGGCAGGAAAACACCATGGCTCTGAAGGACGAACTAGTTCCAAAACCACGCCAAAAAAGTGCCTAACGTCCCTTCTGAAATCCTAGAAAAACAACCTTTTTCGAGAATTTCTGTTGCCTGCGGCCGCTCGCAGGAAAACAACTTCGAAAAAATCACCTCCCGGGGGGGAAAAACACCAGGGCTCTGAAGGACGAGCGAGTGCCAGAACCACGCCAAAAAAGTGCCTAACGTGTCGTCTGAAATCCTAGAAAAATCTAGATTAGATTTTTGGTAGGCTGCTGGCTACTGGCTGCTGGCTGCTACTGGCGCTGGCTGCTAGCTACTGGCTATGTGCACCTTTTGCGTGCTCTTGCCCACGTTCTTGACACCCATTAGTGCCATCCTAGAAAAACACAATTTTTCGTGCTGCTAGCTGCTGCACTGCTACCATTGCGCTTACTGCTGCTGCGTCTGCTTGTGTCTGCTGCTGCCTGCTGCTGCCTGCTGCCTGCTGCTGCCTGCGGGCAGCTCCCCTTTGCGTCGGCCGGTCCCGTCTGAAATCCCAGAAAAACAACTTTTTTCGAGAATTTCTGTTGCCTGCGGCCGCTCGCAGGAAAACAACTTCGAAAAAAGCAGCTCCCGGCAGGAAAACACCATGGCTCTGAAGGACGAACTAGTTCCAAAACCACGCCAAAAAAGTGCCTAACGTCCCTTCTGAAATCCTAGAAAAACAACATTTTTCGAGAATTTCTGTTGCCTGCGGCCGCTCGCAGGAAAACAACTTCGAAAAAAGCAGCTCCCGGCAGGAAAACACAATGGCTCTGAAGGACGAACTAGTTCCACAACCACGCCAAAAAAGTGCCTAACGTCCCGTCTGAAATCCTAGAAAAACAACCTTTTTCGCAGGAAAACAACTTCGAAAAAAGCAGCTCCCGGCAGGAAAACACCATGGCTCTGAAGGACGAGCTAGTTCCAAAACCACGCCAAAAAAGTGCCTAACGTCCCGTCTGAAATCCAAGAAAAACAACCTTTTTCGAGAATTTCTGTTGCCTGCGGCCGCTCGCAGGAAAACAACTGCGAAAAAAGCAGCTCCCGGCAGGAAAACACCATGGCTCTGAAGGACGAACTAGTTCCAAAACCACGCCAAAAAAGTACCTAACGTCCCGTCTGAAATCCCCCGGCAGGAAAACACTAGGCTCTGAAGGACGAACTAGTTCCAAAACCACGCCAAAAAAGTGCCTAACGTCCCGTCTGAAATCCTAGAAAAACAACATTTTTCGAGAATTTCTGTTGCCTGCGCCCGCTCGCAGGAAAACAACTTCGAAAAAAACATAAAAGCAGCTCCCGGCAGGAAAACACTATGGCTCTGAAGGACGAACTAGTTCCAAAACCACGCCAAAAAAGTGCCTAACGTCCCTTCTGAAATCCTAGAAAAACATCATTTTTCCGAAAACAACTTCGAAAAAAGCATAAAAGCAGCCTCCGGCAGGAAAACACCATGGCTCTGAAGGACGAACAACCTTTTTCGCAGGAAAACAACTTCGAAAAAAGCAGCTCACGGCAGGAAAACACCATGGCTCTGAAGGACGAGCTAGTTCCAAAACCACGCCAAAAAAGTGCCTAACGTCCCGTCTGAAATCCTAGAAAAACAACATTTTTCGAGAATTTCTGTTGCCTGCGGCCGCTCGCAGGAAAACAACTGCGAAAAAAGCAGCTCCCGGCAGGAAAACACCATGGCTCTGAAGGACGAGCTAGTTCCAAAACCACGCCAAAAAAGTGCCTAACGTCCCGTCTGAAATCCAAGAAAAACAACCTTTTTCGAGAATTTCTGTTGCCTGCGGCCGCTCGCAGGAAAACAACTGCGAAAAAAGCAGCTCCCGGCAGGAAAACACCATGGCTCTGAAGGACGAACTAGTTCCAAAACCACGCCAAAAAAGTGCCTAACGTCCCGTCTGAAATCCTAGAAAAACAACCTTTTTCGAGAATTTCTGTTGCCTGCGCCCGCTCGCAGGAAAACAACTTCGAAAAAA
>CAMXCT020003340.1:14018-39018 GCA_947184155.2 Cladocopium goreaui
GCTAGCCAGCTATCTATCTACCTATCTATCTACCTCTATCTGTCTATTTATCTAAATATCTATCCATCTATCTATCTACCTATCTCTCTCTTTCTATTTATCTCTATCTATCTATCTGTCTATCTATCCATCTATCTATCTATCTACCTATCTATCTATCTATCTATCAATCTATCTGCCTTTCTTCCTTCCTTTCTTTCTTCCTCTTCGCTTTTCTTTTTCTCGATCTCCAGAAACAGCGGATCTACGTATGCAAAACGATTAATTAATAGTGGTCCGCGAAGCTGAAAAAATATTCTTTTAAGCTGATTCGATGGCATCACTGTTTACTGAGCTGTGGTTGACGGGTGCCGGAAAGAAATGTCACTGCTGGTTACAACCCTCGGCCGCCCGGCAAAACTCTTCCTCAGCTGGCTTTGAAACGTCTGGCTGAACTACAGGTACGTTGGCCACATCCTCCTGGTACAGCCCATCCACTACAGTCACTGCAACAGTCCTCCTGTTACTGTGTCTTGCACTGAACATGATGCATCATGATGCATCAAACCGCAACAATGATTGACAATGGTAGCCGGACCCCTGACAATCCAATAAACACATGACCTTCTTTAAGAGCAAGTGTTCCAAACAGCCTGACGTTGGCGTCTTGACTGTGACTGCGCTGTGGATCTTTCCGGGGGGCCGGGGGGGGCGTGAAAAATACAAGCCCCCTCTGAGCACATTTCCGTCGGACTACCAAAGTTCAAATGATCCCAACAAACATGGTGGAAGTGGTGGTGGTGGGTGGTGGTGGGCGGTGGTGTTGATTGTGTTGAATGCAAGACGCCTCCGATCACACTTGCTTCTGACTACCAAAGTTAATTCACATGGTTCAAGTTCAAAGAGACGACAGCGTCCTTCTGCTCGAGTGCTGGTGTGTCTTCGGTGCTGGGAGGGTCTGCAGCGACAGAGGATGGATCCTGCACAATCACGTGCTGTTCAATCCCTGGCAAAAACTATATCTCTTACCGCACGTTGCCCATCGAGAAGAACAAGAAGAGTCTACATGCATCATTGGCATCATTTTACAGACGTATTGCAATTTCATGCAATTTCTACTATGCATGCATACAATGACATGGGTGCCTGGGTAGAAGTTTCTTCTGGCTTTGAAACGTCTGGCTGAACTGCCGGCTCAACCGCAAGTACGTTGGCCACATCCTCCTGGTACAGCCCATCCACTACAGTCACTGCAACAGTCCTCCTGTTACTGTGTCTTGCACTGAACATGATGCATCATGATGCATCAAACCGCAACAATGATTGACAATGGGAACCGCGCCCCTGACAAACCAATCCGCCGGCCTGCCGGCGTGTGTTGCGGACCTTGCTCGTTCGTAGTTTGTGCTGTCTGTTTTGTTTTTGTCTTCGTCTAGACTTTCCCGTTGGCTCGGGTTTTGCCTCCTCTAACTTGAACCCACCCCCCTCCCCTGTTTTTTTGGGCTTAACCCTATCAGGGCATAGCATGAGTACTGAGCACAGTTTACATACGCTGAGAGAGAGATATAGAGGTATAGCTTGTAGCCTAGGCACCGCACTGACTGGCTATTGGCTGTGAGAGGAAAACCAAGTGTGGCAGCCTGGGAAAACGCTCTCGCTGATCCTCTTCAAGTGGTAGCGGAGCTGTGATCCTTCATTGAAGGTGAGCTCCAGGTAGAGCCCAATATGGCAAGCCATGGCTACGATGATGACTTCGACATTGTCGATGCAGATGGATGGAATCAATATGACTCTTATGCAATGAGAAGGGCACCCTGACAACCCTCAATTCACATGACGCAGCAGATGACCACGAAGGTAGCCCCTGCTTATGATGGAAGGACCAGTTTCTTTGCTTTTGAGGACACAATTGATGATTGGTGCGACATTACAGAGCTGGAACCTGAAAAACGTGGACCTGCATTGAGGAACAGATTGGAAGGTGAAGCATCTCAATACAAACGACTACTAAACAGAGAGTTATTGTGAGACCCAAAGGATGGTGTGAGCTATTTCAAAAGATTCTTTCGACGGCATTTCACCAAGGGAGCCCAAACAGTGTTCCCATATCGATTCATGTAGTTCATGAAACACAACAGAGGTACAACAGATTTTCAAATATGGACGACTAGATTTCAACTTACTGGAAATCGACTTATTGAGTCTTGGATGGATCTCTTATCAGATTTGGAGACCGCCAGTCCAGAAGCAATCGCGCATGTTGCACAATGTGGTCTTGAGCACGAAGCTCGACAAGCTGAACTTGCAGGTATTGCAGCAGCGACTCCAGGACAAGAACCACATGTCAATGCACCCTGGACAGGTGAGCATGCATTGGCGGCATTCAGGCAACTCAATACAGACAGAAGGACACAACAAAGATTGGCTTTTCCCTTAGGTGACAACTTGTCAGCATTGATTTTGGTAAGTCTGGCAGGTTTGACGCAAGAGCAGAGGAACACACTCACAAGTATCATGACACATCGTGGAAGAACATTAGATTAGATCAGTACACTGCGCAAGAACTCAGAGATGTATTCCTGGAAATGCTTTGCGCTACAAGAACGGCAGTTGACAATCCTATGATGCAACCCTCTGGCATTGGACAGAGAAGATCTTTCCTCGTTCTGGAAGAAGGTGAACTAGAAGGAACCGACAGCTATTGGGCCGAAGATGATGAAGATCACGCAGAAGGATTCCTGGATGCTTTAGAAGATGTTTTCTGGGTTTGTGATGACGCTGAATTCACATGGTATCAGAGAAGGTTCCAAGGCAGACACACCAGACGAGGCAAAGGTAAAGGCAGAAGAAAAGGAGAAGGAAACAGGAAGAAGAGGAAGAAGATTCTTAGCAGAGAGAGGAATCTGAGCAAGATGATCAGCCTATGCAAAACCCATATGAACAGCCATCCAGACGTGCAGGGCGCTCTCAGCAGGGAGAGGAACCTGTGGATCAATGGGAACAGCAACGTTCCTCATCAGGCAGTTCAGAACCTCCAGAAGATGAACCAGAACAAGAAGATGCACTTCCTCCAGAACAAGATGATCCCATGGGTGCAGAGGTAGTTGATCTTTGGGAAGCAGAAGATGAAGAAGACTATGTGGTAACACACGCCAACAAGTTCTGGATTCTACACGCTTGCATTTTTCGACTTGCCTTTGGAAAAGTAACCTCTGGTGAAATGGTGGACCCAAGCTCCGATATACGGACAACTCTGCCAACATCGAACGGTCCTAACATGGATGCTCGAGTCAAGCCGCACTCGGCTCCACTTGCAAGTGCGCGAGATGATGAGGAAAACAACATTTCAGAAATTGATGGCAAGTGTGCGGTTGAGTCATGTTTGCCGCTTAAAATGACATCCGGTGCAGACAACTTTGACGTTCACCGACTCGGCCTAGCCGAAGCTCGTCGCACTGTTTTCAACATTTCATCCTATGCATGGAGCAATGCGCGCACAGAACTTTGTGAACGATGGGTTCAATTCCTCGCCTCATGTATTTCTCATCAAGTAGATTTTATACAGGGCGACGGGAACCTGTTCGCGCAACGTGATGTAATTTTGAAAAAGGATGCCCATTCCGATTTCCGGAGTTGCATTCTAGTATATCCTAGTGGATCTTTCAGAAAGATTCCTTGGCCAAATCAATTTGCACAGGTCAGCCTTAAACCGCATTACTTTCAATATTGTCTCTTCGACGCAAACGGGTGAGTATATCAAAGCTCAGCAAGGTGATCCTGATGCCGACTGCGATTCCATGATCCTTGTTAGCATCTGCTAGGCTAGGGCAAACACACCATCGTATCAGAGGAACGCCGTCAGCATGAATCCGCTAGTGCGGATGGCATGGTCGGCTCATCGTTTGATTACGAAATCATCTTGAACGACGTTGAGCAGCCGGCCTACGACCCAAGTCTTGGCCACAGGGGGGGAGGACCAGAAGCCGCACCGGCGACGGTCACTCTCGTGGTGCATACTGGGCCAACTCTGGTCGTCAACAGTATCGCGAGCCACCAGCCACCGCGATACCAAGAGCAGTCTCGAAGCTCAGGAGCTGCTTGGTTAAACCAAGGCTACCAGCAGCCCTATGACCAGCAGTATACGAACCGACATCACGGTCAGGGATACTATCAGCAGCCAAATTATAAGCACGACCCACGCAGATCCTCCGTAGAATATGTCCAAGGGTATCAAGTGCCTTATGAAAGATGGATCAGACATGCTGACGGCACCTGGCTTGATTTGGTGCCTCAATCACCTGAAGAATCCATCTTCTTTCATCAGCCGACCTGGCAGAGAAGACAGAATGAATTGTATCTTTATGGGTACACTTTCAGAATAGGACTTTGAGATCTTTGAGAACTAACCGACCGCCGGCAAAAACAGTCTCCTCTGCGGCATTTTTGAAAACATATTGAGCCGTTATCACAGCCAGCAGTAGCCTCTTCATTTTGTCAACGGGCATGTTTCACAGCAGGGCATAAGCTGAGCGCTTCTTATGCAAGTTTAAAAAGTTTTGCTGCATGTTCCGACACGAAGAAAATGAATGTCTGTTTTGTAACCTAGTTTTGGTAATGTGTCTACACAATGCGCACAGTCAGCATGATATGTGACATGCTCACCTTAATTCATATCTACCACTGCGCCACTCCGTGGCTCCAGACTTGCTAGCATATCTACAAAAAGAGTGCTGCGTGCCGCCTGTTGACCACAAGTGCTAATAGTCTTTAGCTGGGATCCAGGGCCCCTAAATACCGGGGATTGCTACCTCACCCCCCACCTCCGCCACCTCCCCCCCTCCTGTGATTTGCACATCTTGCTGTCATTTCGATGGTTGTTTCCGCTTTTTTTTGGTGTTTGCCATCGGTTTGCTCCGTCGCTTCTTTTATCCAATGCTTGATCCACTGGCACCTTTTACACGCATAACCTTCCTAAATATTGCCTTTTCCAAAACCCTGGTTTACACACATGCTTTGGTTCAAACTTAAACCGTGGTTTGAACAAAACCAATGCTTTTGTGTCAAAACCGCCTTTTACACAAAGAACTGTTTTACACAAAAGCCGTGTTAAGCACAAACACCATGTTTTACACAAAAACATACAAAAACCATGTTCTTGCTGGGCCTGTGCAAGTCGGGCTGTTTGCGGCTTACAGGATAGCTCTTTCCATGTTGGCCGGCGGGGCGGAACACGCCGAAGGCGGTTAAACAAATTACATGAACGACCTTCTTCAACAGTAACTATTCCAAAGAGCCTGATCTTAGTGTGTTATTTGCGCTTTAAGTCTTTCAGAGAGTTGCCTTGAAGGGAAAAACCCTCCCATCACATTTTGTCTGACTACTAAAGTTTACATGACTCAAGTGCAAAGAGACGGCAGCTTGCAGTCCTTCTGCTCGAGCGCTGATGTTTCTGCAGTGCTGGGAGGGTCTGCAGCGACAGAGGACGGATCCTGCACAGTCACTTCCTGCTGTATCTTCATCAAAATCTATTCATGCTACTGTCTGTGACTTGTGCGTCGGTTTGCGCCCTGTAATAGGCATCCAGTACACCCTATGCAGCTCTAAATAATAACTAGATGATACTAGATGCGACTCTTGCCGGCTGTGGCACGTCTGGTTGAACCGCTGGTTCAACCACAGGTATGCTGGCCACATCCTGCTGATACGCAATCACTCCAGCAATCCCCCCATTGCTACACTGAACAGGACCAGCACTTAAATCGGAGCATCACACATCATCAAACCATTAAAATGATTTGCGGTGTAGATGGTAGACGTCCTACTGGCAACTTAGGAATGGGATCGCTTGTAACTCAAAGCCGGTTTCAAACCAGACTGAAGAAGGGACGGGGGCGCTGGGAGGGTGCGACCGGTGGTAAAGGCGTTAATTAAGTAGGGAACATGGCGCGGAGGTATCGAAAGTGACCGGAGTTCGAAAGCACAAAAAGCATCTTGTGATCTCCAACACTACGGCGCCACAATTGCAGAATTTGCCTGAAGAATTATACGTATTACCCGGCGCAAATTATGCAGCAACCAAGATTTACGCATTCAGTTGCGCATGGATGCCCTTCGGTTGCCTCAATGAATCTTAACACACATGCACATATCTATCCATCCATCTATCTATCCATCCATCCAACCATCCATCCAACCAAGTATGTGTGCATATATAATGCATATATTATTTTATACATAAACGTGGCAGTCAGCCAAACAATCTGCACTGGAAAAGAAACTGCGAATCTAGATCAGGGCCCAAGGAAGTGAGAAAGCAAGGAGCAAAGAAGTCAGCCATCTGCAGGTACAAGCAAAATAGAAACACGGATCTCCAAGCCAGGAAACGCCGAAAGACATTAAAACGCTGATCTTCTCCACAGCGAGAAACGCAAAAAACATGGTGGAAGTGGTGGTCTGGTGGTGGTGGTGGTGGTGGGTGGTTTTGTTGAGTGCGTCGAATGCAAGGCCCCTCTGATCACATTTGCGTCTGACCACCAAAATTCAAATGATTCAAACGGAAAGAGACGAGAATTTGGCTCGCGTTCTGGTGTTTCTTCAGTGTGCTGGGGGGGCCTGCAGCGCTCCTGCACAACAATTTGCTGTTGCATCCTTGACAAAATCAATGAATTTAATTGCCCTTTCCACAGAAAGCAATTATACCCGCAGAACCAGGCTTTCGCCCATGCTCACATAATCGCCCATTTTTGCAACGGTTTTCACAATTCCCTCATCCAAATCCACAGGGCTGGTTTCCTTCCATTTTTCCGTCATTTTTACAAGTTATTCCATGATGTCGCATTTTTCCTGCGATGTACCCTATATTGAATCAAAATCTGAAATGTTATGTTTTATTTTCTTCCGTCATATTACATCATTCATTACAGAAGGATATATATACATAATATACATATACATAGCTATATATATATATATACGCCTGCCACCCCCTCGAACAATACATATAAAGGTCTTTTAATTCATATTTTATGTGAAATTTTCTTCCATCATAATGCATCTTTACAGAAGGATAAATACATATTTCATATCCGCATCCCCTCAAACAATACGTATGAAGGTCTTATAATGGTTATATAATGTCATATTTTCGTTAAATTTCCTTCCATCATATTACATCATTTCAGAAGGATCTAAATCTGCCACCATCTCCCCACAATATGAAAAAAGGGCTTATAGTGGTTATATTATGTCTTTGTTATGTATTCTTCCATCATATTGTATACATCATTACAGAGGGATCTAAATCTGCCACCCCCTCCAAACAATGCGTGCAAAGGTCTTCTAATGATTATATTCTATCTTATCCAAAATACAAGTGGTGCAAAGTGGCCGCTTTCTGCGAGGAAACCTGGATCTGGGAGAACCAGACAGCCCGAAATTTACGTCAAGAACCCTTCCATGACGTCGTGGGGGTCTGTTGAAAACTCGGGTCGTTTTACCCTAGAAAACATAGGCTCCGGGTAAACGTCCGGATCTGTGCGCAATTACAGTCTACATACATCATTTTGCAATTGCAAAAAAATCGAAGGAAGTTTAGAAGTCAAACTTCCGACTTATGGACAGATGCAGCAACTGTTGTGAAAAGAGTCGAGGAAAAGAAAAAAATCAGAGAAGATAGAGCCCGCAGAGAGAAAATGAAAGCGCGCGCGCAAAGTCGCAAAACAGAGCGTTTATCAAATGTTTTGTGGCTCCGGAGGGCTGAAGAGTAGGCTCGCTAAAGCGGCGGGTGCGGAGACATTTGGTCGGATGAGAGATCAAAAACTGCACGCCGCTGTGGCGCGAAGAACATTCCGAAGTCAAACTGCGAAAAGCACACCATGCTCAATGCTCGGAGCATGTTTGGAAGTTGAGTTGTTGCACAAGTGCACACGGCTGTGGCGCGAAGCATATTAATTTCCAAGTCAAAATTGAAAACAGCTCAGAACGCCGTTCAAAAAGTGCACGCGACCATGGCGCGAAGCACGTTTCCAAATGAAAATCGGAAAGCATCTCAGCTTCGAAGCGTTTTTGGACGCTGACACACTGACAGGGCTGTTCAAAAAGTGTACGCGGCCGTGGTGCGAAGCATGTTTCGAAGTCAAAATCTTAAAAGCATCTCAATGTGGTTTACTTGTGGAAGTTGGGCTTGTCAAACATTGGGCGCAGCTGTGGCGCGAAGCGTATTCCGAAGTCAACATGCCAAAAGCACACGATGCGCGCACCGCTTTTGGATGTTGAACCGTCATTTTGACTGGTAAGCGCCATGGATTCCGCACCCCCACGAAAGTCACCAAACGTGTTGGTTTTGGAGCAGTTTCAAAAACGATGGCAAGCGTGGGACGTTTGAAGAGGATTTGCAAACATGTTTTTCGCATGGCAGGCTCAGTACATAAGACATCTCTATCAGACATGTTTAGAGGTCAGAGCGCTGATTCCTGAGAGGGAGGGGTTGTTGGAGCATCAGACCTGCAGGCTTGCTAAGATGATTTTGCGTGACAGGTGCAGCACTTTGTATGCCTTGCCTTCACTTTTTCACAGCTGGCGCAATACTTTAGCGAGATGGGATGGAAAAATCTCAAAACGTACTGGCGCGAGGCCGTCAGCTTTGCACTCGAATTTTGATTTTGGAAGGGAGTCTCGCAGAATTACTTTGTTTCTGACGTTGGAAAAAGGTTTGCAGGATTGCTTCGTTTGTGACGTTCTCAAAGTCAAAAGTGAAGACGTCTTGCAGAATTGCTCCGTTTCGGACCTGGCAAATTTCGTGTTTTTGGTCGCATGACATACTTGTCTCCTTCCAGAGAGCTAGCTAGAAAGATCTATGCATAGATGGGTAAAATAGTAGATGGATGGATGGATAGATAGATGGATAGATAGATAGGTAGGTAGATAGATACATACATAAAGAAAGATAGGGAGATAGGTGGAGAGATGGACAGATGGAGAGATAGATAGATGGATAAAAAGATTAGATAGAAAGATTGGATAGACAGAAAGATAGACAGATAGATAGAAGGATAGAAAGATAGATAAGGTAGGTAGGGAGATAGGCAGACAGACCGACAAACAAATATAGAGAAAATTGGTTAGATAGAGAAGTAGATAGATAGAAAGCTATATAGACAAACGGATAGATAGACAGACAGACAGATAGATAGATAGATAGACAGATCGATAGACAGATGGAGCAACACATAGATAGCTGGATGATTCATGAGATAGATAGATAGATCGGTAGATAGATAGATAGATCCATAAACCGATAGATATATTAGATAGACAGGTAGATAGATAGATAGATGGATGGATGGATAGATAGATAGATAGATAGATCGATAGATCGATAGATCAATCAATCGATAGATCGATAGATAGATAGATAAATTAGATAGTTAGATAGGTAGATCCATAGGGAAGTAGATAGTTAGTTAGATAGATAGATAGATAGATAGATAGAAAGATAGGTAGATAGAAATGTAGGTAGATAGATAGATCGATAGATAGGAATAAAGAAAGATCTATAGATAAGATAGGTGGGCGAATAGAAACATAAATTAAAGGACCGGACAACCCCACAAGTCAACTTCTTCCAATACTGAGCTTCAAAGGTTGTAGCGGGGACGGGGCGGGGAAGGAAGGAAAGACAAAGGAGGTGGTGAAGGATCGACAAGGTAAAACAGTTGTGTGTGACAAAGTGGAATGTGAAAGACAGCGTGTGACAAAGCAAGAAGGTATGTGAAAAGATAGTATGCGTGTACGTACGTATGTATGTATGTATGTAAGTAAGTATGTATGTATGTATGTATGTGTGTGTGACAAAGTTGCGTGTGAAAGATGGCGTGTGTGAAAGTTACGTGAGTGCGCGACAGTGCAGACATTTTTTTTGCCAGCGCTGCAATGTCATCTGCTCTGGATGCGGCAGCACTGCAGACCTGGAATGGGCTGAATGAGGTGTTCCATGATCTTCTGTGCTCCATGTGGTGCAACGAGATGTTCTACGTGACAGCCGCGCGTGTCCTACAGCCACGAATCCGACGATGATGACATAGAGGAAAGGTACCTGGCCGCAAAAGTGTAGAATTAGAACACGAATGTAGCTGGTTGTCAACGCAACTATGGAAGACAAGTACAGAGCGCATGCCTGTCAAGTCACGACACAGTCACAGTGGCAAGCACCATGGTTATGACGCGAACTGTGCAGTTTTTTCCAAATATGTCAACCAACCACAAATTGACTGATGCGGTATGCCGGAATTTAAATTGGTATGCGCCGTGGATGTGAGATCGTGCCACGCCTGCCACGTGAAATCAAGGTGGATGTCACGCAAAGTGCCGCGGCATCACGGGCGTCACGCGCGACTAAACCGGGCTGCGCCACCCAGTGCCATGAGTGAGGCGCCTGCCACGCAAAACAACCGTGGATGTGAGATTGTGCCACGCCTGCCACGTGAAATCAAGGTGGATGTCACCAAGTGCCACGCCTGCCACGCAAAGTGCCGCGGCGTCACAGGCGTCACGCGCGACTAAACCGGGCCCAAGGGCGCCACCCAGTGCCATGAGTGAGGCGCCTGCCACGCAAAACGTCCGTGGATGTGAGATTGCCCCACGCCTGCCACGTGAAATCAAGGTGGATGTCACCAAGTGCCACGCCTGCCACGCAAAGTGCCGCGGCGTCACGGGCGTCACGCGCGACTAAACCGGGCCCAAGGGCGCCACCCAGTGCCATGAGTGAGGCACCTGCCACGCAAAACGACCGTGGATGTGAGATTGTCCCACGCCTGCCACGTGAAATCAAGGTGGATGTCGCCAAGTGCCACGCCTGCCACGCAAAGTGCCGCGGCGTCACGGGCGTCACGCGCGACTAAACCGGGCCCAAGGGCGCCACCCAGTGCCATGAGTGAGGCGCCTGCCCGCAAAAAAAACAACCGTGGATGTGAGATTGTGCCACGCCTGCCACGTGAAATCAAGGTGGATGTCACCAAGTGCCACGCCTGCCACGCAAAGTGCCGCGGCGTCACGGGCATCACGCGCGACTAAAACCGGGCCCAAGGGCGCCACCCAGTGCCCATGAGTGAGGCGCCTGCCACGCAAAACGTCCGTGGATGTGAGATTGCCCCACGCCTGCCACGTGAAATCAACGTGGATGTCACCAAGTGCCACGCCTGCCACGCAAAGTGCCGCCCGGCGTCACGGGCGTCACGCGCGACTAAACCGGGCCCAAGGGCGCCACCCAGTGCCATGAGTGAGGCACCTGCCACGCAAAACGACCGTGGATGTGAGATTGCGCCACGCCTGCCACGTGAACTCAAGGTGGATGTCACCAAGTGCCACGCCTGCCACGCAAAGTGCCGCGGCGTCACGGGCGTCACGCGCGACTAAACCGGGCCCAAGGGCGCCACCCAGTGCCATGAGTGAGGCGCCTGCCACGCAAAACGACCGTGGATGTGAGATTGCCCCACGCCTGCCACGTGAAATCAGGGTGGATGTCACCAAGTGCCACGCCTGCCACGCAAAGTGCCGCGGCGTCACGGGCGTCACGCGCGACTAAACCGGGCCCAAGCAAAACGACCGTGGATGTGAGATTGTGCCACTCCTGCCACGTGAAATCACGGGTGGATGTCACCAAGTGCCACGCCTGCCACGCAAAGTGCCGCGGCGTCACGGGCGTCACGCGCGACTAAACCGGGCCCAAGGGCGCCACGCAGTGCCATGTGACGAAGTTGTGTGTGTGAGAGATGGTATGTGACAAAGTTGTGTGTGTGTGTGAAGTTATTGTATGCTAAGTTTGTGTGTGTGTGAAGTTATTGTATGTCAGATTGTGTGTGTGTGTGAAGTTATTGTATGTTAAGTTTGTGTGTGTGTGAAGTTATTGTATGTGAGAGATGGTATGTGACGAAGTTGTGTGTGTGTGTGTGTGAGTGTTGTATGTGAGAGATGGTATGTGACAAAGTCGTATGTGAGAGATGGTATGTGACGAAGTTGTGTGTGTGTGAGAGATGGTATGTGACAAAGTTGTGTGTGTGTGAGTGTGTGTGAAGTTATTGTATGTTAAGTTTGTGTGTGTGAAGTTATTGTATGTGAGATTGTGTGTGTGAGTGTGTGTGAAGTTATTGTATGCTAACTTTGTGTGTGTGAAGTTTTTGTATGTGAGAGATGGTATGTGACGAAGTTGTGTGTGTGTGAGTGTTGTATGTGAGAGATGGTATGTGACAAAGTTGTGTGTGTGTGAGTGCGTGGAGGAGGAGGCGGGAGGAGGAGGCGGGGAAGCGACCCGGGATAGAGAATCAAAAGCAAGAACCCCACACAAAGTTGTGGGGAAAAAGAAAGAGAGATAGATGGATAGATAGAAAGATTGATTGGCAGACAAACCGATAGATACATAGATAGGTAGATAGACAAATAGACGCATAGATAGATAGATAGGTTAGTGGATACATAGCAAGGGCAAGGGGGATGAGATGGACATAGAAAGGAGGACAGAGAGGGACAAAGAGGGACAGAGAGGGAAAGAGAGAGGGAGGGAGGGGAGGGAAGGGGAGAGGGAGAGAGAGAGAGAGATATACGTATATATATATATATACAATATTGCAATTTAAAATATAATATACATATACAAAGAGAGAGAGAGAGAGAGAGAGAGACTCAGAGCCTCAGCCACTTTTCGGTCAGTCAGTGGGTTCTCTCTGCCATCCATGCATCACAGCAAGTCACCTCTCCTATAGGTTTCCTATCTTTGAAACTTCCGCCACCGCCTTGTGCGGTACTACTGGTACATCCATACAATTGTAGCATTGGGCTTGAAACTCTGCTGGCCCACTTCAAGTGTGTGACTGCTGCTTCCCCGGCAACAGCTTCAGGAATCCACAAGCAGACCTATTCGTGGACTTGAAAGTGCCTGGGTAGAAGCTTCTTCTGGCTTTGGGACGTCTGCTTGAACTGCTGGCTCAACCACAGGTGCGATGGCCACATCCTCCTCATACAACCCATCCACTACAGTCACTGCAGCAGTTCCACTGTACGGGTGTTATCGGGACCTGCATTGATCGTGAAGAATGAACCATACCAATGAATGAATGACAATGGGAGCCGCACCCTTGACAAACCAATACACACATGACTTTCGCTGAGGCAAGAAACAACAATCATCCTGATGTTAGTGTTTTGATTGCGCTATAGGTCTTTGATAGAGTTGGCGCGAAGAAGGCAAAACCCATCTGATCACACTTGCGACTGACTGCAACAATTCGAAAAATCAAATGTAAAGAAACGAGATCTTTCGGTCCTTCTGCTCAAGTACTGGTGTCTCTGCAGTGCTGGGAGGGTCTGCAACAGCAGAGGATCGTTCCTGCACAATCACTTGCTATTGAACCCCTGGCAAAACCATGCAAAACCTATGTCTCTTACCGCCTGTTGTCCTAGTGAACCACAAGAAGAGTGTACATGCATCAGTGGCATGATTTTGCGAGAATATTGCGGTGTCTACATCCATACAATGACGTGGATGCAGCGTTGGAATTGAAAGTGCCTGGGTAGCAGCTTCTTCTGGCTTTGGGACGTCTGGCTGAACTGCTGGCTCAACCACAGGTACAGTGGCCACATCCTCCTGATACAGCCCATCCACTACAGTCACTGCAACAGTCCCGCTGCTAACGGGGCTTGCTGCATTGAAAATGTCGTTTGCTAGGGCAGCATCTAACCATACCAATGCGCGCTGAACCGCACCCCTGACAAACAAATACACAAAAAGACGCAAATGACCGTTCTCACAGCAAGAAATTCAAACAGCCTGATGTTAGTCTTTTGACTGCGCTACAAATCTTTCATAGAATTGCCCTGAGTGAAGCAAAACCCATCTGATCACATTTGCGACTGACGTCCCAGGTTCAAATGATTCCAATGCAAAGAGTTGACAACTTGCGGTCCTTCTGCTCAAGTACTGGTGTCTCTGCAGTGCTGGGAGGGTCTGCAACAGCAGAGGATCGTTCCTGCACAAACACTTGCTATTAAACCCCTGGAAAAACCTATGTCTCTTACTATTACCGCCTGTTGTCCTAGTGAACCACAAGAAGAGTGTACATGCATCAGTGGCATGATTTTGCGACGTGGATGCAGCGTTGGAATTGAAAGTGCCTGGATAGAAGCTTCTTCTGGCTTTTGGACGTCCGGCTGAACTGCTGGCTCAACCGCAGGCACGATGGCCACATCCTCCTGATACAACCCATCCACTACAGTCACTGCGGCAGTTCCACTGTTAATTGGACTTGCATTGACCGCGAAGAATGAAACCGAACCAAGGCTTGAAGTGGAACTGCACCCTACAAACCAATACACAAATGACATCAAATGACTGTATTCACAGCAAGAAACGCAAACAGCCTGATGTTGGTGTGCTGACTGCGCTGTAGATCTCTCAGGGTGCCGTGGAAAATGAAACCCCTTCCGATCACATTTGCCTCTAACTCTGTCCAGCTACGACAACTTGCGGTCCTTCTGCTCAAGTACTGCTGTCTCTGCAGTGCTGGGAGGGTCTGCAGCAACAGTGGATCGTTCCTGCACAATCAGTTCCCGCAGCATCTCTACAAAATGTATGTCTGTCACTGCGTATTTCCCACGAGGGCAAATATTGCCAACATTTGGCTACATTACATGCATGATGTTGCCATATTTTACACTACAATTGCAATAAATTCGTTTATCATTTTATCCATACAATGAAATGAATGCAGCGTTGAGATTGAAAGTGCCTGGGTAGAAGCTTCTTCTGGCTTTGGGACGTCTGGCTGAACTGCTGGCTCAACCGCAGGCACGATGACCACATCCTCCTGATACAGCCCATCCACTACAGTCACTGCAGCAGTCCCACTGTTAACGGGACTTGCCGCATTGAAAATGTCGTTTGCTAGGGCAGCATCTAACCATACCAATGCGCGCTGAACCGCACCCCTGACAAATCAATACACAAAAAGATGCAAATGACCGTTCTCACAGCAAAAAAATCAAACAGCCTGATGTTAGTGTGTTTTGACCGCCCTACAAATCTTTCATAGAATTGCCCTGAGTGAAGCAAAACCCATCTGATCACATTTGCGACTGACGACCAACTTTCAAATGATTCAAATGCAAAGAGTTGACAACTTGCGGTCCTTCTGCTCAAGTACTGCTGTTTCTGCAGTGCTGGGAGAGTCTGCAGCGACAGAGGATCGTTCCTGTGCAATCATTTGCTCACTGCATTCTCATCAAAATCTAGTCCTTCTATGTCCTTCTACTGCCTGTTTTCTTGAAGGACAGCGATAATATCTACACAATTCTATACATGCATCATTGTAAATCTGACATCAAAATTGGGGAAAATGCAACAAGATGCAGCCCACGAACCCGAATGCTCAAACGTATGTTAAGGGTACAGATGGAAATGCAGTTGCGCAGAACACTTTTCCGAAACAGTTTATTTAAACAGTCTTGTACATTTGGAGTGTGGAGTGTAAAGTGTAAAGTGTAAAGTGTGGAGTGTAGAGCGTAAAGTGCAAAGTGTAAAGTGTGGAGTGCGGAGCGCAAAGCGTAAAGTGCGGAGTGTAAAGTGCAGAGTGTGGAGTGTAAAGTGTGGGTGTGGAATCTAGTTTAGAGTGCGGAGTGTAAAGTGCATAGTGTGGAGTGTGGAGTGTAAAGTGCAGAGTGTGGAGTGTAAAGTGTGTAGAGTGTAAAGTGTAGAGTGTAGAGTGTATGTACAGTGTAAAGTGCGGAGTGCAAAGTGTGAAGTGTAAAGTCTGGAGTGTAAACTGTGGAGTGTAACGGGGACCCTTGCTACGCATTCGGGAAAAAGCAGACGCTGCTCTGAAATATGTAAACCAGCAACAGAACAGCAACCCTCAAACATCATCAAACATCAGTGAAGAGCAACATCTGTACACAACCTCATCCGTCTCATGTGGAGTGTAGAGTGTAAAGCGTGGAATGTAACGTGTGGAGTGTGAAGTGTAAAGGGTGGAGCGTGGAGTGTGGAATGTAGAGTGCGGAGTGCAATGCGACACGTCTGAAGTGCTGCGCCTGCCAGCAAAATGACGACAGAAATCTCCAAAATGCTGCGCCTGCCACGACAACTGCAACTCATCTTGCGAAAACGTCGCAAAAGTATTGCGCCAAAACAACTTTCGACACGTTATCAAACAGGTTGGAATGTCACAAAGTGCCGCGCCTGCCACGCAAAACAACATTACAACCCTGCGCGTGCGTTGACACCTTCGAAAAGGAAAGGTTTTGCAGCTTCCCCCATAGACACGGCGATGCCACAGGAAAACCAGAGACTCGAGACGAGGAACGTGGGAGCATCAAAACGAGCGTTTCGTGCGAGACCTCCTCCAATTTTCACACTTTGTAGCTTCAAAATCGATGTTTTCCTACGAGTTTTCTTCTGAAAATCTAAATTGGCTACCTCAAAATCGATGTTTCGTGCGAGGCTTCCGTCAATTTTCATCACATCTCACAAAATGCCATGCCTGCCACGGAATTTGCACCTTGTCGCCACTTGACGCAGCCCTGACAATGCGATTCGCAAAAAACACGCAACACGACACGTCTAAAGTGCCGCGCCTGCCGCACAAAACGACTTTCGACACGTTATCAAACAGGTTGGAATGCCACAAAGCGCCGCGCCTGCCACGCAAAACAACATTACAACCCTGCGCGTGCGTTGACACCTTCGAAAAGGAAAGGTTTTGCAGCTTTCCCCATAGACACGGCGATGCCACAGGAAAACCAGAGACCCGAGACGAGACACGTGGGAGCATCAAAACATACCCATCTGGTGCACCCCGGAGAGTCCTGTCCTAGGAAAATAAGTGGGTTATTTTTTGGGTCCTGACTTTTTTGAAATTAAAATCCTGGTGCCTGACCTTTCCCCGGAATTTACATTCTCAGACGAATGAAGCTTGCAGGCACTAATTTCCTGACGCCTAAGGTTTCCAGAAAGGCATTTCTCCCCCTCTGTTATCAATTAAATTCCTGGGTGCCAACCCTCATACAATGCTCAACAAACCACCCCTCAACATATGCTGTTAATAGATCAATTTCCTGGGACCCAAGGTTTACATATGAATGTTTCGAGCCCATGACAGATTCGAATGGGGGCTATCTGAAGACGAACCCAAAACTCAATCGTTTATCGTATGAATCACTTCATTCCCAATTACTCAAGGACACTTAAAATTAAGCATTATATGCTGAGATGCTTTGGGGCTTACCGCATTTTCACAACCACACAAATCTAATTAAATCACGTGCTCATATGCTGTTGCTAGACCAATTTTCTGGGTTGCGAGGATCACAACTTTAGCAAATAACTTGGCGTGGAACATATTAAATCGCGGATCCGACATGTATCTTGGACAAATTTATCTATTTGGGCGAGCGTTGACACAAAATTCTTGAATTTGTCCCATCATGTCCTATCTATGGAGGGTTGGCCCGGTGATGCGACTTTTTTCCGGTGGGGCCAACCTTTAAAGATCATCTGCAAGTATTCGGCCAAAAAAAGGTCCAGCCCCTTGGATTTTATTTTTGACACCTGCGCCTCGGCCTCTTGAAGTCATTTTTTGGGTTGGTGAAGCTGAACATATGTGCTTGTATCCTTTTGCAGGGACAAATGTTTTTCAGCAAAAAACATGTGCTTTGGAATTGGGGCGCGCGTTGACACAAAATTGTTGAATTTGTCCCATCATGTCCTATCTATGGATGATTGGCCTGGTGATGTGACTTTTTTCCAGTGGGGCCAACCTTTGAAGATCATTTGCAAGTATTCGGCAACAAAAAATCAGGATTTAAATCTTTGGAAATGGTGCTATAATGATTATCATGCTGAATTTGCATCGGTCAGACATCAGGATATTAATTTCCAAAAACATGTTTGATGTAACAAACGGGCGCTCTCGAAAGGCGAAATGAAGGCTCAAAGCTTCAAAAAGGGCGCTCCCGAAAGTCGAAATGCAGGTTCAACGGTCAAAAGTAAAAACAAACCCGAACTATTCCATTCAAGCAACTGAATTCAAAACTCCGACTGGTTCATAACTTGTAAAGCTGAAGGCACATTTGCCTTGCAAAAGGGTACAGCCACATATGTTCAGCTTCACCAACAAAAAAGTGATTGAAGAGGCCGAGGCGCAGGCGTCAAAAATAGAATCCAAGGGGCTGGACCTTTTTAAAGTCATGTAAAGAACCATACCCCCTCATACAATCATAGGGCAATTTTCCGGGGGTTTGAAATACATATATGTTCTACAGTAGTGAACTCCCCCCCCGCATGAAAATTATTTCCTGTTGCCGGACATTTGTACACCACAGGAAAATAATTTTGAAATATTTTGAAACAAAATTATTTTCCTGGGTTCGAACGGACACATGGATGTGGCATGTGCAAATCGGTGATTTCAAAATTGTTAATTTTGGTTGGACCCCCAGGAAAATAATCTGCATCACCAGATGGGGATATCAAAACAAGCATTTCGTGCGCGAGTTCCTCCAATTTTCACACTTTGTAGCTTCAAAATCAATGTTTTCCTACGAGTTTTCTTATGAAATTCTAAATTCGCTACCTCAAAATCGATGTTTCGTGCCAGGCTTCCGTCAATTTTCATCACATTTCGCAAAATGCCACGCCTGCCTTGCCACGGCATTTGCGCCTTGCCGCCACTTGACGCAGCCCTGACAATGCGATTCGCACAAAAACACGCAACGCGACACGTCTAAAGTCCAAAGTGCTGTGCCTGCCACGCAAAATGACGATGGACATGTCCAAAGTGCTGCCCCTGCCACGAAAACTGCAACTCATCTTGCGAAAACGCCGCGAAAGTATTGCGCCTGCCACACAAAACGATTTTTGACACATTACAAAACACGTCTGAATGTCACGAAGTGCCACGCCTGCCATGCGAAACGAAGCAACGCGACGATTGAAACCTCCAAAAATGACCCCTTCTGCAGAAGTTGCCATAGGCACGGCCATATGGCCCTCATGCGGATGGTTGCGAACGGTTGCGGACGGTTACGATTAACGGTTGCGAACGGATGCGAACATAAACGCGACGTTAAGCGAACACACCCTCAACCCCCAGACCCCCACACTGAAACGGGCCCTTGCTACGCATTCGGGAAAAAACATCCAAATAACCCCATACATGGATTCGATGCAGCGTTGCACTTGAAAGTGCCTGGGTAGAAGCTTCTTCTGGCTTTGGGACGTCTGCTCGAACTGCTGGCTCAACCACAGGTACGATGGCCACATCCTCCTGATACAACTCATCCACTGCAATCACTGCAGCAGCCCCAATGTTAAAGGGATTTGCTGCATTGAGCACGAACGGCAATCAACTCAATCAATCATAACAATGATAGAAGTGCAGACAGCCTGATGTTATATAAGGTTGTATAAATTTGTAAAATATGCCAAAAAAAAGCCCATCTGATCACATTTGTGTCTAACTATGATAACTTACGGTCCTTCTGCTCAAGTGCTGTTTCTGCAGTGCTGGGAGGGTCTGCAGCGACAGAGGATCGTTCCTGTGCAATCACTTGCTGCTGCATTTTCATCAGAATCTAGTCCTTCTACTGCCTGTTGTCTTGAAGGACAGCGATAGTATCTATAATTACATGCATCATTGCAAAACTTACACCAAAATTGGACAAATGCAACATACATCCAAATAATCCAAATCACATACATGGATGCAGCGTCGGGCTTGAAAGTGCCTGGGTAGAAGCTTCTTCTGGCTTTGGGACGTCTGGCTGAACTGCTGGCTCAACCGCAGGCACGATGGCCACATCCTCCTGATACAACCCATCCACTACAGTCACTGCAGCAATTCCACTGTTAATTGGCCTTGCATTGACCGTGAAGAATGAAACCGAACCAAGGCTTGAAGTGGAACTGCACCCCTGACAAACCAATACACAAATGACATCAAATGACTGTATTCACAGCAAGAAACGCAAACAGCCTGATGTTGGTGTGCTGACTGCGCTGTAGATCTCTCAGGGTGCCGTGGAAAATGAAACCCCTTCCGATCACATTTGCCTCTAACTCTGTCCAGCTACGACAACTTGCGGTCCTTCTGCTCAAGTACTGCTGTCTCTGCAGTGCTGGGAGGGTCTGCAGCAACAGTGGATCGTTCCTGCACAATCAGTTCCCGCAGCATCTCTACAAAATGTATGTCTGTCACTCCCTATTTCCCACGAGGGCCAATATTGCTAACATTTGCCTACATTACATGCATGATGTTGCCATATTTTACACTACAGTTGCAATAAATTCGTTTATCATTTTACCCATACAATGAAATGAATGCAGCGTTGAGATTGAAAGTGCCTGGGTAGAAGCTTCTTCTGGCTTTGGGACGTCTGGCTGAACTGCTGGCTCAACCGCAGGCACGATGGCCACATCCTCCTGATACAACCCATCCACTACAGTCACTGCGGCAGTTCCACTGTTAATTGGACTTGCATTGACCGTGAAGAATGAAACCGAACCAAGGCTTGAAGTGGAACTGCACCCCACAAACCAATACACAAATGACATCAAATGACTGTATTCACAGCAAGAAACGCAAACAGCCTGATGTTGGTGTGCTGACTGCGCTGTAGATCTCTCAGGGTGCCGTGGAAAATGAAACCCCTTCCGATCACATTTGCCTCTAACTCTGTCCAGCTACGACAACTTGCGGTCCTTCTGCTCAAGTACTGCTGTCTCTGCAGTGCTGGGAGGGTCTGCAGCAACAGTGGATCGTTCCTGCACAATCAGTTCCCGCAGCATCTCTACAAAATGTATGTCTGTCACTCCCTATTTCCCACGAGGGCCAATATTGCTAACATTTGCCTACATTACATGCATGATGTTGCCATATTTTACACTACAGTTGCAATAAATTCGTTTATCATTTTACCCATACAATGAAATGAATGCAGCGTTGAGATTGAAAGTGCCTGGGTAGAAGCTTCTTCTGGCTTTGGGACGTCTGGCTGAACTGCTGGCTCAACCGCAGGCACGATGGCCACATCCTCCTGATACAACCCATCCACTACAGTCACTGCGGCAGTTCCACTGTTAATTGGACTTGCATTGACCGTGAAGAATGAAACCGAACCAAGGCTTGAAGTGGAACTGCACCGCACAAACCGATACACAAATGACATCAAATGACTGTATTCACAGCAAGAAACGCAAACAGCCTGATGTTGGTGTGCTGACTGCGCTGTAGATCTCTCAGGGTGCCGTGGAAAATGAAACCCCTTCCGATCACATTTGCCTTTAACTCTGTCCAGCTACGACAACTTGCGGTCCTTCTGCTCAAGTACTGCTGTCTCTGCAGTTCTGGGAGGGTCTGCAGCAACAGTGGATCGTTCCTGCACAATCAGTTCCCGCAGCATCTCTACAAAATGTATGTCTGTCACTCCCTATTTCCCACGAGGGCAAATATTGCTAACATTTGCCTACATTACATGCATGATGTTGCCATATTTTACACTACAGTTGCAATAAATTCGTTTATCATTTTACCCATACAATGAAATGAATGCAGCGTTGAGATTGAAAGTGCCTGGGTAGAAGCTTCTTCTGGCTTTGGGACGTCTGGCTGAACTGCTGGCTCAACCGCAGGCACGATGGCCACATCCTCCTGATACAACCCATCCACTACAGTCACCGCGGCAGTCCCACTGTTAATTGGACTTGCATTGACCGTGAAGAATGAAACCGAACCAAGGCTTGAAGTGGAACTGCACCCCACAAACCAATACACAAATGACATCAAATGACTGTATTCACAGCAAGAAACGCAAACAGCCTGATGTTGGTGTGCTGACTGCGCTGTAGATCTCTCAGGGTGCCGTGGAAAATGAACCCCCTATATATAGATCTTTCATAGATTTGCCGCGAAAAAGGCAAAACCTATCTGATCACATCTGCGACTGTCTACCAAAGTATCCAAAGTTCAAATGCAAAGTGATGACAACTGGCGGTCCTTCCGCTCGAGTGCTGGTGTTTCTTTAGTGCTGGGAGTGTCTGCAGCGACAGAGGATCGTTCCTACACAGTCATTTGCTCGCTGCATCCTCATCAAAATCTATGCCATCTATGCCTTTTATTGCCTGTTGTCTTGTAGGACAACAAGAAGAGCCTACATTGTTACATGCATCACTGGCATCATTTTGTGAGAATATTGCATAATATTGCAATTTATACATCCAATGAAATGGATGTAGCCGTAGCGGTGGGCTTGAAAATGCCTGGGAAGAAGCTTCTGCTGGCTTTGGAACATCTGGTTGAACTGCTGGTCCAACCACAGGTGCGATGGCCACATCCTCCTGATACAACCCATCCTCCGACGTTTGACGTTTACATCAGCAACACCAAACTTTGCACGCAAAACAATCTATGCCAAAGGTAGAAATTCGTGGCCAGGCTCGAACACATTCCAAAGTCAATCCGTGTAAGCAAACTGCTGTAAAGAATGGGTTTCAAGATGTTTTAAGTTGGTTGGCACCTGAAATTCCAGCATGTCCCAACATGTCCCAACATGTCCCAATGGGAGGGCTCAGCAGGATGAGGGTGAACGGCACGCGTACGAAAACACAAACCCAAAGTGCTTCAAATGTGTTCAGGCATTGAGCCAGAATTGCAGGACCCCCCAAAAAGTGAAAGCATGCCTTTGGGACAGTATCCAATTTCATGGTCAACCAAGTGTGAGGTTCCCTCATCTCCAGCCCCAGGCGAGTTCCTGAACGCCCCCAAACGTCCCAATGTATGGCCCTTCACCAGTCCTGCTCTGTCCCTGGCTTTTCTGCAGGGGCGGCATCCACAACGACTTCGTGTCCTGCCTGACGGCGAGCATCAACCCAGGCATCTCTGTTTGTTCGGTGCCCCATGCATATCAGCCAAAAAAAACACGCAAAGCGGGTGAGCCCAAATTCCGGTGGCCTGAGCAGGGTCACTTGGCGTAGTTGCCTTGTTCTCTCCGAGAGCACGGGCTGTGTCATCCTGATTCAATTTGGGAGATGCGACCAGCATTTGCTGGTGTTCACTCAAACCTACTCCAACTGCAGGTGAGATGGGGTCCAAAAACATGAGGGTGCAAGCAATGATCTTTGTGGATCATATTACGGGATAAAAACTGCAAGTTTCAGAAGCGCTTTGTTTTGGTGTCTGCGCAAAGCCCCCTGATACATTCTCTAGCCTGCACAAACTCAAATGATATAAGCGCACTTGTCAGGAGGCCCTTGCCCATCTTGCCCTTCCAATTCACAATATTCATAAACTTCATTTCAAATTTGAACTGCTTAGCCAGCCACCCAGTGAGGCCTCTTGCCACTCGACTCTTTATTCTATTGCTAAGTATCTACTGTATATACAGTGTTTGATTCTATCTGCAAAACTTGTATGTAAGGTTGGGTTGCGAAGATTGCTGGATCTTTTGGAACTTTTGCGATGTTGGGCTGAGTTCCCTGGATTCAGCGGTCATAGTTACTTCGTGCCCCCCGTGTCTCCCGCACGACATATTCCAACAAACTGTGATTGCCAATCCTCTGAGAATTAAGACTTTGGTGACAATGAAAGAAATGTGGTTGACAGCAGTGTGGCGCACAGATCAATCTCTAGTATTGATCGGACATCAGGTCTTGTCGATCACCTCCGCTTGGCTTGATTTGAACGAATTGAAAGAAGAACCCGTGCGCCCGGGAAAAAAACAACTGTAAATAAATCGGACATAAAAACAACCCTCGCCATGCCACACCCACGGATCAAAGTGCAGCCCAGGCCTGGGCATGCGGAGATGATGCCGACGGTGATGCATTTGCATCATCAGTTGGGACGTCAATGGTGATGACTGTGCCACCCGTAGCACCCTCTGGCACTGTGACCTCAGCGTCAAAATGGAAGGGAAACGACTAAAAGTCAGACTTCAAATCAACAATTAACTTCAAAGTTTATTGGGGGCTGTTTCGGTACAAAATGGTCGCCGTTCACTGGGAAGTTTAATGTCTTCCAATCGTGCGTTTCACATGTCCACATATTATCTTCAAAGTTCAGAGTTGCAGGGATGATTTGGGCTCAAAGCACTTAACTGGCTTGCTTTGACCCGCAGTTCAATGCGCACAAGTGAATATCCCAGGCATCTCTACAAGGGGATCGTGTCACTTGCGACTCGGAAAACCGCTCACTTGCGACTCTGTCTCTTACTTGCGTCTCCTATGTCTCACTTGCGGCTTGGAAAACTGCTCACTTGTACTTCAGACCTTCTGCTCACATCACGTATTGTTGCAGGTGGGGTGGGGTGGGGTGGGGTGGGGTGTGAAAATGTCCTTGGCCCTAGACACAGGGACTACAACCCAACGCTATGAACTCTTTCTTGCACCTGCACACCGACATGCCACGCTATCAGATCTTCTCCTGACTCTGGCCTGGGGGTGCTCCCCCACTCTCCGGATGTTGAGACTGATGATGTCAAAATAAAAACGATGCCGATGATGACGATGATGACGACGATGATGATGATGATGACGGCGATGATGACAGTGCTGATGATGACGATGACGATGACGGTGACGAAGAAGAAGAAGAAGAACATGACCATGTGATGGTGATGATGATGATGATGGTGATGGCAGTGATGATGATGATGGTGGTGGTGGTGGTGGTGATGATGAACACAGGATGATGTCACCAAAGAGGGTCTTGATGATAAACGTGACTATGGTGCTGATGATGAAATATGTCTGCTGCTGCTGTTCTTATTATTACTAACATTATGATGATTATTATTTTTTTATTACATTATTAATTATTATTATGATTATTGCATTGTTATGAGAATGCAATATTATTTTTACCAGTAGTACCGCGCAAGGCGGTGGCGGAAGTTTCAAAAATAGGAAACCTATAGGAGAGGTTGGTTGTTGTGAATCAGGGATGGCAGAGCGAAGCCACTGATGGATGGAAAGGTGATTGAG
>CAMXCT020003340.1:41518-56966 GCA_947184155.2 Cladocopium goreaui
AAATTTAAACATGTAAAACAATAGTGTGAAGGTCTGCAAATAGCCGCAGAATTGCAGAAAATCAAAAATGCAAACTGGAAGTGTGTAGGTCCCCAATTGCCTCGTATTTCCAAATACATTCTACACTTTTCTACACCATTTTTTGTCATTTCCACATGTAATATAGAGGTATAGAAGGTGTATCATTCCTTTCAAATTACTGGAAAATCCTTGAACTTCATTCAAATAAATGTAAAATTTTTATGTTGAAGGTCTTCAAATTTACCTCCTACCTATGGAAAAAACAATAGAATAGAAATAAAGATCTCAAAAAGACCTCGAATGGACCTCAAAAGGACCTCAAATGAACCTTTATGGGGTCCCCATGGAAAATCCCCTTTATGTACCTGGCATGATCGAACTTAAACACCCTTCTGCCACGGTTCCTATTTAGCCCCCCTTATGACCTTCCAACCATAATATAATAACAATCTACACATGTGTCATGTTGATTCTGAAAGGAACTGTGGAACCTGAGGCGTAGGATGGTTACATTTTTCAATCTTAGCTTTACCTTCTTTTTCGAGCACTTTCTGCAAGGAACTATGGACCTTATGTATAGGATGTTTTTTTCAAATATGTACCTTCTTTTTTGAGCACTTTCTGCAAGGAATTGAAGGCCTCAGGTGTAGTATGGTTACATCTGTCTATCTCATTTTTACATTCTTTTTAAGCTATTTCTGCAAGGAATTAAGGACCTCAGGTGTAGGATGGTTACATGATTCTATCTTATCTCCACCTTCTTTTTCGAGCACTTTCTGCAAGGAATAAAGAACCTCAAGTGTAGGATGGTTACATGATTCTATCTTATCTCCACCTTCTTTTTCGAGCACTTTCTGCAAGGATTAAAGAACCTCAAGTGTAGGATGGTTACATTTTTTTTATCTCATCTCTACCTTTTTTTAAGCACTTTCTGCCAGGAATTATAGGCCTCAGGTGTAGGATGGTTACATTTTTCTATCTTAGTTTTACCTTCTTTTTCGAACACTTTCTGAAAGGAACTATGGACCTCAGACATAGGTTGATTACATCACCACAAAGACGCCTCACAAACAGTTTGCAAACTGCTTGCGGACATTTAACAAATTTTTACCCCCCCCACCCCCCTATCCGTAGAGTACGTGACGGGGGTGTACGGGGGTGACGTATCTCTTGCGGACATTCAACCCCCCTCCCTACATGTAAATTAAATCTTCCGGGGCACGGTTTTTGACGTAGGAGGGGTCTTAGATACATATAGCCTTCCCCATCGGGAAAAAATACGTAGGGGTCAAAATTGTTGCTTACATTTTTTGAACGCCCCCCTTGCTTAAGGGTGGTGATATTATAGATACTTTTTACACTCTTTTTACTTTTTGATATTTGTATTTCTAAAATTGAATATGTGCTTCAATGTAAATTTATGTATGATATCCAGAAAAGCTATATATAATTATTTATATATATTCATACAAATATAATACGTCCAAAACTACACGTTTAGCTGACTTTTTGAAAAAAGTGTAACTGAGTAACTGCCAGCTATATAATACGCACCTTGCATGGAAACCAACATGGACCCCCATGGTACCTTTTTATGGTGACCTTCCCCATACCCTGAAAGCTGGACACCAACATGGAAACCAACATGGAAACCAACATGGACCCCCCACGGTACCTTTCCCATGGTGACCTCCCCCCATACCCTGGAAGCTGGAAACCAACATGGAACCCAACATGGAAACCACTATGGACCCCCATGGTACCCTCCTGAAAGCTGGAAACCAACATGGAACCCAACATGGACCCCCATGGTACCTTTCCAATGGTGACTTCCTCATGACCTGAAAGCTCGAAATCAACATGGAACCCAACATGGAAACCATGTCTGGAAACCAGCATGGTCCCCCAACATGGAAACCAACATGGACCCCCAGGGTACCTTTCCCATGGTGACCTCCCTCATACCCTGAAAGCTGGAAACCAACATGGAACCCAACATGGACCCCCATGGTACCTTTCCCATGGTGATCTCCCCTATACCCTGAAAGCTGGAAACCAACATGGAACCCAACATGGAAACCACTATGGGCCCCCATGGTACCTTTCCCATGGTGACCTTCCCCATACCCTGAAAGACATGGAACCCAACATGGAAACCAACATGGACCCACACGGTACTTTTCCCATGGTGACCT
Organism: Cladocopium goreaui; assembly: GCA_947184155.2. Lineage (NCBI taxonomy): Eukaryota > Dinophyceae > Suessiales > Symbiodiniaceae > Cladocopium > Cladocopium goreaui. Next base: position 43,735 of record CAMXCT020003340.1, read on the forward strand.
CCCCCATACCCTGAAAGCTGGAAACCAACATGGAAACCAACATGGACCCCCACGGTACCTTTCCCATGGTGACTTCCCCCATGCCTTGACAGCTGGAAACCAACATGGGGCCCAACATGGAAACCAACATGGACCCCCATGGTACCTTGACCTCCCCCATACCCTGAAAACTGAAAACCAATATGGAACCCAACATGGAACCCAACATGGACCCCCATGGTACCTTTCCCATGGTGACCTCCCCCATACGCTAAAAGCTGGAAACCAACATGGAACCCAACATGGAAACCAACATGGACCCCCACTGTACCTTTCCCATGGTGGAAAGCTGGAAACCAACATGGGCCCAACATGGAAACCAACATGGGCCCCCACGGTACTTTTCCCATGGTGACCTCCCCCATACCCTGAAGGCTGGAAACCAACATGGAAACCAACATGGACCCCCACGGTACCTTTCCCACGGTGACCTCCTCCAAACCCTGAAAGCTGCAAGCTGGAAACCAACATGGAAGCCAACCGATCTAGAAAAACATAAGTTGATCCTTATCATGAAAGAACCTTGTCAATCCTTATGTATCCTTATCATTCTTCCCCACCCATGTCTCCATTTTATTGGCAGAAGGCATGGCACCAACAAAAACTAGACGACGGATGGCCCGAGAGCGTAGAGGAGCAGAGTCTTCTGTTGTTAGTATGGAGACACGCTTTTTACACACAGGCTCTTTTACACACAGACGCTTTTACACACAGAAGCTTTTACACACAGACGCTTTTACACACAGACGCTTTTACACACAGACGCTTTTACACACAGCTTTTACACACAGACGCTTTTACACACAGACGCTTTTTACACGCAGGCGCTTTTACACACACGTTTTTACACACAGACGCTTTTACACACAGACCCTTTTACACACAGACGCTTTTACACACAGACGCTTTTACACACAGACGCTTTTACACACAGACGCTTTTTACACAAACACTTTCACACGCAGACGCTTTTACGCACAGACGCTTTTTACACACAGGCTCTTTTACACACAGAGACTTTTACACACAGAGGCTTTTACCCGCAGAGACTTTTACACACAGACGCTTTTACACACAGAGACTTTTACACACAGACGCTTTTACACACAGAGACTTTTACACACAGACGCTTTTACACACAGACACTTTTACACACAGACGCTTTTTACACACAGACGCTTTTTACACACAGACACATTTGACACACAAACACATTTACACACAGAGGCTTTTACACACAAACACTTTTACACACAGACGCTTTTACACACAGACGCTTTTACACACAGACGCTTTTACACACAGAGGCTTTTACCCGCAGAGACTTTTACACACAGACGCTTTTACACACAGAGACTTTTACACACAGACGCTTTACACACAGACACACAGACGCTTTTACAGACAGACGCTTTTACACACAGAGACTTTTACACACAGAGACGCTTTTACACACAAACGCTTTTACACACACACGCTTTTACACACAGACGCTTTTACACACAGACGCTTTTACACACAGAGGCTTTTACCCGCAGAGACTTTTACACACAGACGCTTTTACACACAGAGACTTTTACACAAACACTTTTACACACAAACACTTTTACACACAGACGCTTTTACACACAGACACACAGACGCTTTTACACACAGACGCTTTTACACACAGAGACTTTACACACAGAGACGCTTTTACACACAGAGACTTTTACACACAGACGCTTTTACACACAGACGCTTTTACACACAGACGCTTTTACACACAGAGGCTTTTACCCGCAGAGACTTTTACACACAGGCTCTTTTACACACAGACACTTTTACACACAGACGCTTCTACACACAGACGCTTTTACACACAAACTCTTTCTACACAGAGGGGCTTTTACACACAGAAGCTTTTACACACAGACGCTTTTACACACAGACCCTTTTACACACAGACGCTTTTACACACAGACGCTTTCTACACACAGGGGCTTTTACACACAGAAGCTTTTACACACAGACGCTTTTACACACAGACACTTTTACACACAGACGCTTTTACACACAGACGCTTTTACACACAGACACTTTTACACACAGACGCTTTTTACACACAGGCGCTTTTACACACAGACAAGTCCGGCACAAGTAAAATCGCAATTTTACCTCAGTTTTTGCCGATCGACCCTCATTTCGCGCGAAAGGGTTGCTCCGGGACAAGTCAAATCGCAATTTTCCCTCAGTTTTTGCCGATCGACCTTCATTTCGTGCGAAAGGGTTGCTCCAGGACAAGTCAAATCGCAGTTTTACCTCAGTTTTTGCCGATCGACCCTCATTTCGTGCGAAAGGGTTGCTCCAGGACAAGTCAAATCGCAGTTTTACCTCAGTTTTTGCCGATCGACCCTCATTTCGTGCGAAAGGGTTGCTCCGGCACAAGTAAAATCGCAATTTTACCTCAGTTTTTGCCGATCGACCCTCATTTCGTGCGAAAGGGTTGCTCCAGGACAAGTCAAATCGCAGTTTTACCTCAGTTTTTGCCGATCGACCCTCATTTCGTGCGAAAGGGTTGACGTTTCGTGACTCGCCGCCGGCACCACCCTCGGCCTTAAGAGAGAAAGATAAAAAGAAGGCATGAGAGAGAAGGTGAGCAGGTGTGAAGATGAGCAGATGTGAAGATGAGCAGATGTGAACATGAGCAGATGTGAAGATGAGCAGATGTGAAGATGAGCAGATGTGAAGATGAGAAGATGTGAAGATGAGCAGATGTGAAGATGAGCAGATGTGAAGATGAGCAGATGTGAAGATGAGGTGTGAAGATAAGAAGATGTGAAGATGAGCAGATGTGAAGATGAGCAGATGTGAAGATGAGCAGATGTGAATGGGAAGGATGTGAAGATGAGCAGATGTGAAGATGAGCAGATGTGAAGATGAGCAGGTGTGAAGATAAGAAGATGTGAAGATGAGCAGATGTGAAGATGAGCAGATGTGAAGATGAACAGATGTGAAGATGAGAAGATGTGAAGATGAGCAGATGTGAAGATGAGCAGATGTGAAGATGAGCAGATGTGAAGATGAGAAGATGTGAAGATAAGAAGATGTGAAGATGAGCAGATGTGAAGATGAGCAGATGTGAAGATGAGCAGATGTGATGGGAAGGTGTGAAGATGAGCAGATGTGAAGATGGGAAGGTGTGAAGATGAGCAGATGTGAAGATGAGAGGATGTGAAGATGAGAGGATGTGAAGATGAGCAGATGTGAAGATGAGAGGATGTGAAGATGAGATGTGAAGATGAGAAGATGTTTTACAGACCCCCACTATTGGAAGAACCCTGCGCTCAGACGCTCTCGGGAATAAAAAACACATTAAAAAGGAATCCCTCTCCCCTGGGGTGGGATGGGGAAGCATATTTTGGAGCATGTTGCGCCACTCAGCCCCAGTTTTTCTTAGGTCTAGTTGCATTTGGTGAATGTTTCCCCAGCATGCTTGGGTTGAATCTGGACTGGTGTTTTTTTGCATACCGTGGACTCCAGGAGCCCGAAAACTAACTTGGAACCTGTATGGACATTTCGTTGGGGGAAGGGAACAGCAGAAAAATCAACAAGTAAAAAACAATCCGGGATTTCAATGGACTTAGGGATCCTAGTTTTCCTTTACACTTGGTGAAGGAGAAAATGTGCCATTTGGACGTTTTTGGGCTGAATCTGGACTGGTGGCCACATTTTGTCTCCCCGTCCCCCGGGTGTGGTCGTCGAACCCAACGGAAGCCAACATGGAACCCAACGAGTTTAACTTTTGGGGGCGCCAGCTCCAGCAAATTCACCATAAAATTGTCACGTTTGTCTTTCTTTTGCTCCTTGTTGCTCTTTCCATCTCTTTCTTAGTTTGCTGATATTTGTTATCCTTTCATGTCGCTTGCTTTTTCTCTCTTTGCTGCCAGGTTTTCTGCCTGTTGCGGCTTACTTTGGAAGGTTGTGCGACGAACACGGAACCCAACACATATCGAAAAATAAGCCACGATCTTTTCTTGGAGGTGTTTTGGTTTCAGTTCTTTCCCCACCACAGACCTGGAACCTGAATAGTTTTCAAAATGTGAGCGCAACACGAAGTGAAAATTGGTTCGGCCGAAAGTCACTAACATGGAATTTTCAAGGAGAACGCCTTAAAAACCACTTGGGTTCCAGGTTAACCTGCAAATCACCTTTCAAGTTTGCAGATCGCTTTGTGATAACTTGTTCAAATTCCAGATTGGCTGTTTCAGGGTGCAGTTTGGGTCCAGTTTGTTGGGTTCCATGCCAATTTTTTGAGTGATTTTATTGAAAAAATTAGTTGCGTGATTTCTTGGGGAACAAAATCCACTTGAGACCGTACCATAGGTTCATGTTAGGAGACCTCAGGAGTAGCATGCAGTTCCACGTTGGATTTCGGGGGTGTAAACTCCAAAGTACAGTGAAAAACAACCGCTTCAGTGACCATATTTAATTTGGAGATGACTGATTCCATCAAAGAAAGCGCACGGACACATTTAACTTCAGAGTTAATTGCCCAAAATTTGAAAAGACATGCACAAAGTATAAACTCTGAAGTTGATTCTACCTTTCGATTTGAAGTAAAAACTCTGCAGAAAAGTGATATTCACATGACCAGGAGAAAACACATAACTCCAAAGTTAATATTTTAAACTTCACATTTCAGATCATTTCAGTGTCTTTCTGGAAGCCATATTGCCAATTGCCATAAATTGCCGTAGATAGCTCAAATAGCTGTAGCATGCTGTAGCATGTTGTGACAGCCCTCATATGGTCACATGGTCCTTACATGGTCCTTGCACTTTCAATCGGCTACGAGGTGGAAAATGTATGAAAATGGTGGAAGTAGCTGTCCCGAGAAAGAAGCAACGACAAGCAGTCTCTTGTAATTAGTGCGAATGAAACAAGAAGCCGATTTTTAAATGATTTCGACACATTCTTTTCCGTGTCGGTGATGCCCAAGGTGCTTCCAGCATCTCGCCATTCACCTCCACGCTCAGAATATCTCCAGGGTTTGAACCTTCTGGGATCGTAATTTCTAGCTCAACCGTGTTCGAGGTAGGGGACATAGCCTTTTCATCCTTGGTCGTGTCTCGAGGTGGCATGTGGAAACTCGGCAATTTGTTTCACACACCAGTGATTGGAACTCTGACATGCGCTCCTTCCCTTGTGTAAATGCTAATGATGGAAAGTGATTGATGTTGATTTATGCTTGAGAACGGTCCAGCTACTCTGAACGGTCAGGGGCCTCAAATACAGAATGTTTGGTCTTTCCGTTTCAAACTCGTGAGTTGCAAATGCCGTCATCAATGGTCTATAATGGTCTATTACATGTCTTTTGGCACCGGGAGTGCTGATCGATGCAGGACTTCAAGGAGTAAAGCGTCCGGTTTTCATCGCTAAAACATGCCAGGCTCTTTGGGGGAAGGCCTTCAGACTTCAATTCCTGATGCCTCGCCATACGCACTACCACGCATTGGCATCTATCGATGCGCGTGCAAATACATGTATAGCCTATAGCATACTTATACGGTACACACATACACACGCACGGACAAACATTTAGAAATTATATGAAATTATAAAATATAGTTCAAGATTTTATCACTTATGTTCACTTATCATTTTTTGAACTTCAGCCAAGGCTCTTGGTTGTCCTCAGTCATTAAGCCCTGCACAGTGCCATGAGAGACACTGAAAGAACTCCTCTGATCTCCCATCTAAAAATTGATACGTTTGTGTGTGTGCGCCTTGCCTCCTGCCAAGACCTGCCTGTGCAAACGAACCTGCAGAGTTTCCGTGGCTCTCAGTGGTTTTCTGATCTCTCTTGTGGTTGCGATATGTTACGATTATTATTGTGTATTGAATTATTGCGACATGTTGCGACATTGCTCCTAGCCCGTGGCGCAACAGCTAGCGCCTCGGCCGGCTGGGGGAGATTAGCTGCATGGTACCCAGCCTGGCAAAGCATCTTCCAAGCAGGTACTACTTGTATCCATTCAAAATGTATAATGTATATATAATGTATACTGTATACTGTACACACACACAAACACACAAACACACACAGACACACAGACACACACACACACAGACACACACACACACAGACACACACACACAGACACACACACACATAGAACACACACACACAGACACACACACTTAGAACACACACACACACACTTAGAACACACACACACACTTAGAACACACGCACACACACTTAGAACACACACACACACACTTAGAACACACACACACACACTTAGAACACACATAGAACACACTTAGAACACACACACACACACACACTTAGAACACACTTAGCACACACTTAGAACACACACACACACACTTAGAACACACACACACACACTTAGAACACACACACACACTTAGAACACACTTAGAACACACTTAGAACACATACACACACACTTAGAACACATACACACACACACTTAGAACACACACACACTTAGAACACACACACACTTAGAACACACACGCACACTTAGAACACACACACACACACACTTAGAACACACTTAGAACACACTTAGAACACACTTAGAACACACTTAGAACACTCTTAGAACACACTTAGAGCACACTTAGAACACACTTAGAACACACTTAGAACACACTTAGAACACACTTAGAACACACTTAGAACACACTTAGAACACACTTAGAACACACTTAGAACTGCTAAATTTCATAATTCATGTTTTTTAAACTGAGAAAATATTTAAAAAGCGTTATATTTCCTGGGTAGGTGGAGCTATGTCCAAAACAAGCAAATAGTGGTATCTTGCAAAATTGGTCGAACAACTGATCCGGACAGGACGGTTGGTATGATGTCTGCGCGCTGTAGAGGGCCCCAATAAGAATCTTATTCCCTTCCTGGACCCTTTCTCCTGTGGGCCCTTCAGATAGACTTTCTTCTTTTTGGGAACCGTAGTCTCGCCGCGGCGTGTACCAAAGCATAGTTGACTTCTCAAAAGCTTTCAAATTTTGGAATGTATGCGAGGCCAGAGTCGGCTTTCGAGCTGTGCATGTTGTGAGGCGTTGTGTTTTTGTCAACTTTCGCATTTTTGATCTGCGTCTCCCCACATTCCATTTGGGCAAATTTCACATAGCTCAGTCCAAAAGTGACGGTGTGTTCAAGAACTTGCGGCATGAGTATAAACCATGATTCTTTTGGTGTTGCAATTCTATTGAGGTATCTGTGTCTGAATGCAGGACAGAAAGAACCTTGTCCCCTTACAGCTTGTTTGGGTGATGATGATGATGATGATGATGATGATGGTGATGATGATGATGATGATGATGAAAAAGTATGACATAAACCTTACCATGCCACCTGATGCCAATACATTACATGCAGCCAGCCAGGAGCACACCCAAATTGTGACAGCTATTGTGTGAGCTGGTCACTCCTCGGTAACGCTTATGCCAAGTGTTTGACAGGAGATAATTTCTGGAGGTGATACCAACAGACTTCAAAACTAGTTTCATCAATTTCTTTCAGAGCGCATGCCAACAAATTTGATTTGGAAATTCGAATTGGGAAGAAACAAGGAAGTGGTAACCAGAAAACTACGCTGGACCCGTTCCACGTCCAAACTCCAAATCGAGGGCACAAGGGCACACATGCCCGAACAAAGAAAACTTGGCCCCAAACATCTTTTAGTGAAATTAGTTGTCGATGCAATATCTTCCATGGAAACGACTTTAAACTGTTTCTTCTGCGGTAGAAGTTTGATGGGGCTTGCTTTCCTTGGGCATAACACAGCACATTCAAAAGGAGGTATAAGTACAGTACGTATATATTCTTTTCACTCCCGGGCCCAAGTGAATGCCCCAAGCTACTAGAGAAAATACTTTCAAAAAGGCCTTTGGGCACTCCAATGTGATTGCCTGCGCAGCCAGTATAGTTCATCATTTTGAATTCTCCCTTGGGTTTGGGCCTGCCACACAAATCAAACACAGATGTCCTTTCTCTCGGACTCACAAGTGAAGGGCTAAACTTTGATTTGTTATGGGGCCCTCAAAAAGATATCGTTTTTTTTTGGAACTATAATCCTGTGAACCATGCTACTCGTATCACCTAGTTTAGGTGCCTTCAAAAAATATAGTTCCTTTTTCTTGGAAACATAATTTGTGTCTTCAAACAAATATAGTTCCCTTATCTGGACCTATGATTTGTGAGGCTGCGCTTTTCCTGCTTTGGGAGCCTTCCCAACAAACATACTGATTTCTCGGAACTATAATCTTTGGGGCTGCCCTTTTCAAAAGTTTCGGAGCCTTCCTAAAATGTTTTTCCCTTTTTTTGGAACTATTATAATTTTTGAAGCTGCTTTTTTGCACGTTTAGGACGCTCCCAAAAATATAGTTCCTTTCTTTCAGGTTTGGTGGCCATCCCAAAAATATAGTTCTTTTTTTTCCGGAACTATAATTCTGGAAGCTGTGTTTTTTTCAGGTTTGAGGGCCCTCCCAAAAATATAGTTCCTTTTTTTCCGGAACTATAATTTTTGAAGCTGTGTTTTCTCAGGTTTGGGGGCCCTCCCAAAAATATAGTTCCTTTTTTTCCGGAACTATAATTTTTAAAGCTGTGTTTTCTCAGGTTTGGGGGCCCTCCCAAAAATATAGTTCCTTTTTTTCCGGAACTATAATTTTTGAAGCTGTGTTTTCTCAGGTTTGGGGGCCCGCCCAGAAATATAGTTCCCTTTTTTCCGGAACTATAATGTTTGAAGCTGTTTTTTTTTGCACGTTGGGGACGCTTCCAAAAATATAGTTCCTTTTTTTCCGGAACTTTAATTTTTGAAGCTGTGTTTCTTCAGGTTTGGGTGCCCTCCCAAAAATATAGTTCCTTTTTTTCCGGAAATATAATTTTTCAAGCTGTGTTTTTTCAGGTTTGGGGACCCTCCCAAAAATATAGTTCCTTTTTTTCCGGATCTATTATTTTTGAGGCATTTTTGAAACTGTGTCTTCTCAGGTTCGGGTGCCCTCCCAAAAATATAGCTCCTTTTTTTCCGGAACTATAATTTTTGAAGCTGTGTATTTTCACGTTTGAGGGCCCTCCCAAAAAGATAGTTCCTTTTGTTTGGAAACTATGTTTGTCCAAAGTTGTTGATGTTGCGCTGCTAGCTTTGGATTTTTCAAGTTGGGAAGTCAGTGCCCCGAAAAAAGTTGGTATATTGAAAAATTATTGGCTCAAAAGGATTCAAAGTGAGGAAAGAAAAAAACACAAATCCAGGCACCAAAAAAATATAACCCCTGAAAAAAATTATAATCCCTGAAAAAAAATAAAAGTTCCAGAAAAAAAGGAACTATAATTATAATGCCTTTTTCACCAAAAAATGTACATACTTTTTTTGTTTGTTTTTCCTTTTTTCCATTTAAAAAAAACAAAAAAGTATATATACCGAGGGTGAAAACAAGGGTTGTATATATACTTTTTTGTTTTTTTACATGGAAAAAAGGAAAAGCAAACAAAAAAAGTATGTACATTTTTTGGTGAAAAAGGCATTATAATTATAGTTCCTTTTTTTCTGGAACTTTATTTTTTTCAGGGATTATAATTTTTTTCAGGGGTTATATTTTTTTGGTGCCTGGATTTGTGTTTTTTTCTTTCCTCGCTTTGAATCCTTTTGAGCCAATAATTTTTCAATATACCAACTTTTTTCGGGGCACTGACTTCCCAACTTGAAAAATCCAAAGCTAGCAGCGCAACATCAACAACTTTGGACAAACATAGTTTCCAAACAAAAGGAACTATATTTTTGGGAGGGCCCTCAAACGTGAAAATACACAGCTTCAAAAATTATAGTTCCAGAAAAAAAGAAACTATATTTTTGGGAGGGCACCCACACCTGAGAAAAAACAGCTTCAAAAATTATAGTTCCGGAAAAAAAGGAACTATATTTTTGGAGGGGCCTCAAACCTGAAAAAGCACAGCTTCCAAAATTATAGTTCCGGAAAAAAAGGAACTATATTTTTGGGAGCGTCCCCAACGTGCAAAAAAAACAGCTTCAAACATTATAGTTCCGGAAAAAAGGGAACTATATTTCTGGGCGGGCCCCCAAACCTGAGAAAACACAGCTTCAAAAATTATAGTTCCGGAAAAAAAGGAACTATATTTTTGGAGGGACCTCAAACCTGAGAAAACACAGCTTCAAAAATTATAGTTCCAGAAAAAAAGAAACTATATTTTTGGGAGGGCACCCACACCTGAGAAAACACAGCTTCAAAAATTATAGTTCCGGAAAAAAAGGAACTATATTTTTGGAGGGGCCTCAAACCTGAAAAAACACAGCTTCCAAAATTATAGTTCCGGAAAAAAGGGAACTATATTTTTGGGAGGGCCCCCAAACCTGAGAAAACACAGCTTCAAAAATTATATTTCCGGAAAACAAGGAACTATATTTTTGGGAGCGTCCCCAACGTGCAAAAAAAACAGCTTCAAAAATTATAGTTCCGGAAAAAAAGGAACTATATTTTTGGAGGGACCTCAAACCTGAAAACACAGCTTCAAAAATATAGTTCCGGAAAAAAAGGAACTATATTTTTGGGAGGGCACCCAAACCTAAAAAAACACCGCTTCCAAAATTAAAGTTCCGGAAAAAAGGGAACTATATTTTTGGAAGGGCCCTCAAACCTGAGAAAACACAGCTCCAAAAATTACAGTTCCGGAAAAAAAGGAACTATATTTTTGGGAGCGTCCCCAACGTGCAAAAAAAACAGCTTCAAACATTATAGTTCCGGAAAAAAGGGAACTATATTTCTGGGCGGGCCCCCAAACCTGAGAAAACACAGCTTCAAAAATTATAGTTCCGGAAAAAAAGGAACTTTATTTTTGGGAGGGCACCCAAACGTGCAAAAACGCAGCTGCAAAAATTTTAGTTCCGGAAAAAAAAGGAACTATATTTTTGGGAGCATCCCGAACGTGCAAAAAACAGCTTCAAAAATTATAGTTCCGAAAAAAAAGGTATATATTTTTGAGTGTCCCAAACGTGCAAAAAAACAGCTCCAAAAATTATAGTTCCGGAAAAAAAGGAACTATATTTTTGGGAGGGCACCCAAACCCAAAAAAACACAGCTTCCAAAATTATAGTTCCGGAAAAAAAGGAACTATATTTTTGGGAGCGTCCCAAAGGTGCCAAAAAAACAGTTTCAAAAATTTTAGTTCCAAAGCAAAGGAAAAAATAGGAAGGCTCCGAAACATGCAAAAGCGCAGCCCAAAGATTGTAGTTCCAAGAAAAAGGAACTATATTTCTTGGAAAACACCAAAACCTGGAAAAGCGCATTTTCAAAATCATCCAATAAAAAGGACCCCATATTTTCTGGAAGGCTCCGAAACCTACGCAAGCACAGCGTCAAAAATTATAGTTCCCAAAAAAAAGGAACTGTATATCTCGCGGAAGGCTCGGAAACCTGGAAAAGTGGAGCGTCATATAGCTCAAAGAAAATCAAGAAAGAAAGACACAATATTTCTTAGAAGGTTTCCAAGCCGGGAAAAGGACCGCCCAGAGATATTGTTTGAAGGTCTCCCAAACCCGGAAAAGGGGAGTTTCAACGATTATAGACAAAAGAGAAGGATCTATATTTGTTCAAAGGCTCCGAAACTTGCAAAAACGCAGTTTCAAAAATCATAGCTCCAAAAAACAAAGTATTTTTTTAGAGCGAAAGCATCGCCCCAAAAAATTGAAAGGAACCATATTTCCACATAAGGGAGGGCTCTAAAACAAGAACAGCACATCACCCAAAGTTATAGCTGCAAAAAGAAGAAGCAATTTTTGGATGGTTCCAAAAACAAGAAAAACCCAAAAAATATTGTTCAAACATGTTCAAACACCAAGGGAGAAATATATGTTGAAAAGGTTCCAAGCACCGCTCGCAAATCTAAAACCGTTTCGTGCCCAGCTGAGGAAAAAAACGATAGAAAATGAAGGAGCCGGTCTTTCTGGTTGCCAGCTCAAGGACCACCAAACATATAGCTCAAAATCGTACCCTAGTTAAAAGAACAACCACTTTCTGAAAGCAATAACTCCGACAAGCAGTAAGCATGAGTTTGGCGGCCTTGCGGTGCTATCATATGGGAAAGAACTGCACAAAATGTTTTTTTTTGGGTGCCACTATGGAAGACATAGACACCGCGGAAACACTGTTTATTTGAAACAAACATGGAAACCATATCTTGACAGCCAGCTCTGAAAAGGCATTGGAGGCCGAGGGGGAAAACAAACAATCTGTATCTTTCGTGGAAGCACAATTCTAGACAACAAAAAAACCTGCAAACATAGACGCCTACGAAAAATGAAGAATATGATGGTGGTTCACTGTTCACACTATGAGAACACGAACGCATCATGTGGACAAACATAATTTGGTTCAAAGGAAACTATCTAAACATGGTGGTGAAACAGGGGAAACGTGCGGCGTGGACAGAATGGTTGTCCTGTAACTATACCGCGTGCTTACAAGGTCCCCATCCTGGTTTGAAATGTCAATCTTCTTGAAAGCAGCAAAAACGTAAGAGCTATTAGCTGTTACCATCAGTCTTGGAAGCAGGCCGCCTGCAAAGCAAAAAAACTAAAAACAATCCTGACAAAGCATGCGGGACACTCACACAAGTCACACAAGACAGAACACCTGCACACAGACACACGCACACACACACACACGCCGCAGAATCATTGTGTGCAGTTTTTTTTCAACAGGTTTTAGTTGAATTTTGTTTAGTTGGGTTCCACCCGCGATTTTGCAAATGCGTATTGCGCAGTTTTCCATGACTCGACACCCTGAATTGCAGTTCTGGTCCTTCAGACTTCGCAAGATGATGTGTCTGACTGACTTTGCGAAAGGGTAAACATACTTTTTGCAAGACTGTGTTGTTCAGTGTGTTTTGGGCTAACTCCTCTGTAGGCCAAAAATATAACCCTTTTTCTAAATATACCACCTTGAATTATGAAATTTAGCACTTAGAACACACTTAGAACACACTTAGAACACACTTAGAACACACTTAGAACACACTTAGAACACACTTAGAACGCACTTAGAACGCACTTAGAACGCACTTAGCACGCACTTAGCACGCACTTAGCACGCACTTAGCACGCACTTAGCACGCACTTAGCACGCACTTAGCACGCACGCAGCACGCA
>CAMXCT020003341.1:0-68341 GCA_947184155.2 Cladocopium goreaui
AAGTCGAAAGAGAAGTTGTCCGGGATCTGCAGCATCCTCAGGGTCTTGCCGGTCCCTGTGCAGTGGTCCTGGAGGATCCGGTGCACGGGCGGCTTCAGGTGAGCCAACCCAGCGCCCAGCCCATGCCAGCACCACTGCCACTGCTGCACCGCCCTAGAGAGAGAGCAAGGAGGGAAGGAAGGAAAAAAAGAAGGAATGAAGGAGGCAAAGGAGGAAGGAAGGAACACAAGCGGCGAAAGTCGAAAAAGAAGTTCTCCAGGACCCCCATCACACACAGGCCACACAGGGTGTTGAAGACTGCCTGTGGTGTGGTCCCGGATCACTCCATGTACGGGCAGATTCAAATTCTGGCGGGGCTGCTGTCCTTAGCAGAAGCTTCACAGTATCTGCATCTGCATCAATTTGCACACCTGTGCCGCGCCCCCCAACCAACTGCAGACCCCGCGGCCTCCAACTCCAACATCCTACAAATACAAATCCTATAGTTTTGAACGCAAACATTGAAAATTGAAATGGGTTGGGCCCGCTGTCCCATTGACATAGCGCGCGCAAAGCAAGAAGCTAGGGGCGAAAAGGATTGACAAGGTGACAAGGGCATCAAGGCATCAACAAGTTACAAGATCTCCTAGCACGCCAAAGCAATTTGAGGACATGGCGAAAAACAAAATTAAAATACAAAGACAGACAGACAGACAGAGACAGGGACATAGGCATGACAGGACAGAGTGACAGGACAGGACTGACATGAAAGGACTGAAACGAAATATGTACTCAGTACTCAGTCTCAGTACTCAGTACAGTAGCATACCCGTGATATTGACAGACATTGATGGTTGATGACTTGATGACTCAATGACATTGCATGCATGAATCCATGAATTTGACAATTTGGCATACATGTAATACATATTACATATGTATACAGTGACAGACGACAGACATACAGTCGCGGCGCGGCCTGACAGCAATGCTCAGCAGCATGGCAGCATACAGTGTCAGCGTTACACATACATGTCACATACATGTCACATACATGTACATACATATACAAACTTCTGCTACACGCTACTGTCGCTGATGCTACTGCGCGATTTCACATTGCACATGTCACATGTCACATGTCACATGTCATGTCATGTCATGTCACATGTGAGTCATGCGTCATGTCTTGTATGTCACGACCACCGCCACCGCCGCTATATTTCCCTTGAAAAGCTGGACTAAGCTGCAGGCTGCAGTGCAGCTGGATTAATTAATTAATTAATTAATTCAATCAATCAAATCAAATTTATCAAATACCAAAGACCAAAAAAAAATAGAAATGATTGTCAATGAGTCAATGACAATGATTGTACAAATTGTACATGCTTTGCTTCACTCACACTCAGATTCAGACTCAGACTCACACACACACACTCACACACTACACTAGACTACACTGACTACACTGACTACACATAAAACAAATTGCCAGGGCCGGGCCAGGGCCACAGGACACAGGCCACAGGATTCCGCCGCGGATTGCGGATCATCTGGTCGCAGTAGTCTCGAGCGGTCTTCCGGAATTCAGAACTATCTTTCGGAAAGTTCTGAACCGGTCCACTCTGTGCGACCTTGACCGCCTTGACCGCAGCCAGCGGCGCCAGGCCAGGGGCCGGGCCGCGGGGCCAGTCACCGGCTCGCCGGTTGCCGGTTGCCGCACCGGGCCGCACCGGGCCAGGCGGGCCAGGTGACTTGTTTGCACCTTAATTGCCTTCCGCAACGCGCATCAGGCAAGACACCGCATGAAAACTGAAGACTGAAGGCAACTTGTACTTGTAATGCTGGCTGCATGCTTTGCTTCACTCACACTCAGACTCACTCACACACACACACAGACACAGACACACACATAAAACAAATTGCCAGGGCCGGGCCAGGGCCACAGACACAGGCCACAGGATTCCGCCGCGGATTGCGGATCATCTGGTCGCAGTACTCCCGAGTGGTCTTCCGGAATTCAGAACTATCTTTCGGAAAGTTCTGAACCGGTCCACTCTGTGCGACCTTGACCGCCTTGACCGCAGCCAGCGGCGCCAGGCCAGGGGCCGGGCCGCGGGGCCGGTCGCCGGCTCGCCGGTTGCCGCACCGGGCCAGGATTTGCACCTTATTGCCTTCCGCAATGCGCATCAGGCAAGACACCGCATGAAAACTGAAGGCAACTTGTACTTGTAATGCTGGCTGCATGCTTTGCTTCACTCACACTCAGACTCAGACTCACACACACACACAGACACACACATAAAACAAATTGCCAGGGCCGGGCCAGGGCCACAGACACAGGCCACAGGATTCCGCCGCGGATTGCGGATCATCTGGTCGCAGTAGTCTCGAGCGGTCTTCCGGAATTCAGAACTATCTTTCGGAAAGTTCTGAACCGGTCCACTCTGTGCGACCTTGACCGCCTTGACCGCAGCCAGTGGCGCCAGGCCAGGGGCCGGGCCGCGGGGCCGGTCGCCGGCTCGCCGGTTGCCGCACCGGGCCGCACCGGGCACCGGGCCAGGTGACTTGTTTGCACCTTAATTGCCTTCCGCAACGCGCATCAGGCAAGACACCGCATGAAAACTGAAGACTGAAGGCAACTTGTACTTGTAATGCTGGCTGCATGCTTTGCTTCACTCACACTCAGACTCACTCACACACACACACACACAGACACAGACACACACATAAAACAAATTGCCAGGGCCGGGCCAGGGCCACAGACACAGGCAACAGGATTCCGCCGCGGATTGCGGATCATCTGGTCGCAGTACTCCCGAGTGGTCTTCCGGAATTCAGAACTATCTTTCGGAAAGTTCTGAACCGGTCCACTCTGTGCGACCTTGACCGCCTTGACCGCAGCCAGCGGCGCCAGGCCAGGGGCCGGGCCGCGGGGCCGGTCGCCGGCTCGCCGGTTGCCGCACCGGGCCAGGATTTGCACCTTATTGCCTTCCGCAATGCGCATCAGGCAAGACACCGCATGAAAACTGAAGGCAACTTGTACTTGTAATGCTGGCTGCATGCTTTGCTTCACTCACACTCAGACTCACACACACACACAGACACACGCATAAAACAAATTGCCAGGGCCGGGCCAGGGCCACAGACACAGGCCACAGGATTCCGCCGCGGATTGCGGATCATCTGGTCGCAGTAGTCTCGAGCGGTCTTCCGGAATTCAGAACTATCTTTCGGAAAGTTCTGAACCGGTCCACTCTGTGCGACCTTGACCGCCTTGGCCTTGACCGCAGCCAGCGGCGCCAGGCCAGGGGCCGGGCCGCGGGGGCGGTCGCCGGCTCGCCGGTTGCCGCACCTGGCCAGGTGACTTGTTTGCACCTTAATTGCCTCCCGCAACTGCATCTTCACCTTTTGGCTGTTCTGCACGTCAGCCGAATATGCGCAATGCAAATAACAACAACTTTAACTTTAACAACAACAACAACAACAACAACAACAACAACAACAACAACAACAACAACAGCAACAGCAACAGCAACAGCAACAACAACAGCAACAGCAACAACAACAACAACAACAACAATGACACAACCACAACAACCACAACAACCACAACAACAACCACAACCACAACCACAACCACAACCACAACCACAACCACACAACAACCATGACAATGACCATGACAATGACAACAAAAACAACAAGAACAACAACAACAACAACATTAACAAGAACATCAATAAGGAAAACAACAACAACTACTACAACAACAACAAGAACAACAAGAAGAACAACAGCAACAGCAACGGCAACAACAACAACAGCAACAAACACAAACACTACCAGCAGCAGCAACAACAAAAATGACAACAGCAGAAAACAGTGAGAGTGACAACGCGACGACAACAACAACAACAACAAAAACACCAGCAGAAGTGCAGCAACAAAAAACACAACGGAAAACAACAACAACAGCAACAACAACAACAACAGCAGCAACAACAACAACAACAACAACGACAACGACAACGACAACGACAGCAACAACAACAACAACAGCAACAGCAACAGCAACAACAACAACAACAATGACACAACCACAACAACCACAACAACCACAACAACAACCACAACCACAACCACAACCACAACCACAACCACAACCACACAACAACCATGACAATGACCATGACAATGACAACAAAAACAACAAGAACAACAACAACAACAACAACAACAACAACAACAACATTAACAAGAACATCAACAACAACAACAACAACAACAACAACAACAACAACAACAACAACAATGAAGTTCAACAGATTAGTGAAGTTCAACAGATTAGTGTCCAACATGCCAATGCCGGGTCCCATGCTGCAAAATGAAAAAGGTCAACAATAGTATTCAATAGACAATAGACTGTAGTACTGTACACTGTAGACTGCAAACAAACTGAGAGAGTGGAACTGGAACCGTCGAGTCGAACCATTTCACCAAATGCAACTACAGCAACCAAGCCCAAGCGGCAAGCCTACCGCCTGCCGAGCCTGCCGAGCCTCGAAGTCCCTGCTTCATAGTCCTTCCACTGGTACGGGCCACAACAACGGGATGGTGTCCGTTGCCGGCGCACGCAACCAACAGTGGCGCACTTCGGCTGTTGTCGCCGGCCCGCAGCGTCCCATTGCTGTTGCCAGTTGCCGGCAGGCGTCGTCAGTTGTCAAGTTGTCAGTTGTCTAAAGTCTAAAGTCTGGCGCGATTGGCGATAACCACCTCATGGGGCCGCACTATATACAAGTATCAGAAAACATAAAGAGACTCACCTGAAGCAGGCCTTTGAAGCCTTGTTGCAAGGTGAGGACTTCCCGGGCTGCAGCATCACCCAAGGCTTGGGACGCCAAAGGCCATCGGAGATGGCGACGGCTGCGCCACCCAAGTGATCCTGGCGCCCTCCGCTTCCGCCTGCATATGTGCAAAAAAAAACGTGCTGCGCAAAAAGGGGACCTGTTGCTGCAAAGGGCACCTCTCACCACGCTTGTGGTGGGACGGCAAAAGGCCCTCGTCCGAAAGACCCCGGTTCTCTGCCCCTTTCACAGCATCAGGGAGGAACCTTGGGTCTAACGGCGAGTCGGCGTCCATGGGGCCCAGTCCCACAGCAATCTGATCTGTCCTGCAAACTCCACCCAACTCCGGAATTCACGAAAGCATAGTAGGCAGACACGGACGTTAACGCGCCCCAACCCACCCCACCGCCAACATACCCCAAAGGCCATCGGAGATGGCGACGGCTGCGCCACCCAAGTGATCCTGGCGCCCTCCGCTTCCGCCTGCATATGTGCAAAAAAAACGTGCTGCGCAAAAAGGGGACCTGTTGCTGCAAAGGGCACCTCTCACCACGCTTGTGGTGGGACGGCAAAAGGCCCTCGTCCGAAAGACCCCGGTTCTCTGCCCCTTTCACAGCATCAGGGAGGAACCTTGGGTCTAACGGCGAGTCGGCGTCCATGGGGCCCAGTCCCACAGCAATCTGATCTGTCCTGCAAACTCCACCCAACTCCGGAATTCACGAAAGCATAGTAGACACGGACGTTAACGCGCCCCAACCCACCCCACCGCCAACATTCCAGGGGCGCGCTGTAGCTTTACAGGTACAAAAAGGACAAAAAGGATTGCCCACGCCCCACGCCCACAATATATGCCACTTGGCCATTGGCCACTTGTGTCACAACTTGTCACTGTCACTTGTCACATATACCATGTCACCATGTCATGTCAGTCACAAGTCATTTACATTTACATGATTACATGAAATACAAGCCGCGCAGCAAGCCCGGCAAGCGAAAGACATGAGCGATATACAGCGACGCCGAATCCTATATACCTAAGCCACGCGCGCTTAAATTTATGCCTGCGACTGCGACTGTACCTTTACATGAAAACGTCGGGATCGGACGTCGGAAATGAGTCGGAATACTTTATAAAAATATCAGTTCAAAGTAATCTATAGTAATTACTCACCGCTGAGCACTTAGTGCTGGCGGAGATATACTACAGTTGACCTTCGCTGTGGGAAGGCCTTGCTATATGCTGCTTGCATTAATTGTTGCTTATGGTTTTTGATGTTGGTCCTCGGTCAGAGGGGAGGGCGCGGGGTCCGCAAGGCTTTTTCGCTGGGAAACGCTTAAGGCTTAAGACAAACTCATAAAAAATATACCAGCCGCCTGCCACTGCAACCTGCCACTGCAACCTGCCACTGCAACCTGCCACTGCCGCTGCCAGTCGCTTTTGACTTTAAAATCAGTTTCCCCAGGCGAGGACGGTGCGGTGTTTCTTTTAGTTTTTCCAATTTTCCAACCGTTCTCTTTGCCTTTTCCACTTCATTGAAAAAAAACATTTTGGCTACTCTCTTTGTTTCACACATGAAACATTAAGTCAAACATGAAATAATATCAAAAAATAAACAATATATTACATTACATAATTACATATCTACATATTTCATATCACACAGCAAATACATATAGAGAAATAAATACAACTAAACTCTATATGACAAGTCATCGAATCCAATCTCATTTTATTCACCATCAAAGCCATATCTTATATCACACAGCCAATACGTATAGAGAAGTACAACTAAAACTCTATGACAAGTCATCCAATATCATTTTTTCACCATCAAAATCACATTTTATATCAAGCAGCAAATACATATAGAAATACAACTAAAACTTGATGACGAGTCATCCAATCTCATTTTCTTCACCATCAAAGTCATATCTTATATCTATAATATATATATATATATATCTATCTTATATCACACAGCCAATAAATATAGAGAAATACAACTAAACTCTTTATGACAAGTCATCCAACCTCATTTTCTTCACCATCAAAGTCCGGTTGCATTATGTTCCTAACATTCCATGGTCATGCAATGACATCGCTATAACATAGCAAACACCACCAATAGGCTACCAGGCAACTCTAGGCAACACAGCATCACAGAAAGGGGAAACGTTATAATTGATAATCAAAACTAAGTCAAAAACAGCAACTCAGTTCATTCGTTGACTCCAGTGCGATTCACAAGATGTTGCTTGCATACACATGCTCTGGTGGTTCCTGAGTTCCTGAAGCCTAAAGGCCTAAAGATGCCTAAAGCTGAAACTGAACTCTGACTTTTTGGACAGGGCACGGCACAGCCATGGGACATGCGACCAGCTAAGACGAAAATTCGTACCGTGCCTCAACGTTGTCTCTAATGGC
Organism: Cladocopium goreaui; assembly: GCA_947184155.2. Classification (NCBI taxonomy): domain Eukaryota; class Dinophyceae; order Suessiales; family Symbiodiniaceae; genus Cladocopium; species Cladocopium goreaui. Next base: position 7,252 of record CAMXCT020003341.1, read on the forward strand.
AGCAGCGCCATTGTGAATTCCAGCACCGATTGCCATCGGAGGCCTTTCAAAGTGACTGACCAGTACTTAAGGCTGTCCTTGCCCCTCTTGTCTTGGATGCAAGTATGCACAAACCTTTCTCGAAACATGGGACGTGCCAAAAGGCACTCGAGCGATCTGAGGCCTTTCAGTAAATCACCCCATCCAGTCAAGCCCTGCAAAATGTTTTTCAAGCAGTTGTCGCTGACATGTAGTATTCCTGCAATTCGAATTGCGTTTGGGAATTGCCGGCAATCTGCGAGAGAAACATCTGGAAAAATTGGACCGCCGTCAGCGCCATCAGGCGCAGAGGTTGCAATTGTTTCCTGTCTTTCTTGTGGCTGCCTTGATTCAAACCCATCATGCAAATTGCAGCAACTCGAAACAGGAATAGTGTAAAGGAAATTGGAAGGAAGGAACGGAATTTGAACCAGTAGAAAATGACTGAAAGTGAGACTGAGACTGAGACACTCAAGAAAAAACCTTCTGGCAACTGGGTGTGTCAAGGAGACTGCGCTTCCGCCACTGCTGGCAATCAAAGCAATGACAAGCAAAACACAAGTCACAATCACAAGTGAATCACGAAATGTCAGGCAGGTCACACAGTCAGATCCACAATGGCACATTCATCTTCCATCTCCAAATCACCATGGCTTTCATCACAATCAGCCATGGTTTGCGCATCCAAAATGGCCGCCCAATCTTGTTGGACTTGCTCCATGCTCAGCAATGGCGCTTGGCTCAGTTTAAACTCTGTTCCTGGCGCAGTGGATCCATGATTGACATTACATGGCACACGACAATATTCAAGTGACACTCACTCGAGTGCGACATAATTTCAATTTCAAGTTTCAGCCCTCCCCCCCCTTCTGCTCATGCCTTGATCTGAAGTCATGCTGACGATTTGTCGGCAATAGGATTGAAAAGCAACCTCTTGATGGCCTGTCGTCACTGTCGTCACTGTCATGTTCTCTTGTCTCACTGGTCATCCACATCAAAGTTCCCTATCACAAATACACCATACCACAGACATATGAATTACATATGTCATAATTCCACCTTAATATAGATATGATATGTGATATATCATACATATACCATATTCCAGAGACATGATGTACCATAAACCATAGATGATGTACCATAGATTAAAAAAAAAAAAAAAAAACGCTATTTATGGTTCATGGTTTCAACTGATTTTGGACACAAGACTCATCCTGACTTCTTGGCTGCTTGCCTGTCGTCTCGAGTCTCAAGGACCACAGCAATGCATCCAATTTGGATGGAAACCCACCAGCTCCTGTTGCGCATGCTTCCTCTGGTCTGTCAAGAGTCTGGCACTTGAATCCTGAAATCTGAAACGCAAAGAATTTTGACATGATTCAATTTGATCCAATGACAAAAATTATGTTCCACATGGCAACATCGGTCATCGGGCCCCACCTTTCCCCAGGGAGACTAGAGGACATGGTCTTCGTACAGTTGTTGCTGCACACGCACCATCCGCCCAGTCTTTGAAGGCATCCCGAAGCCTAAGAGAGTTTTGTTCGACATATTTCACACTCATAGTCATAGTCATGCCTGAATCACTGTATAAATTTACATATTATACTGACTGATACTTACTTTTTGAAATATGTTTATATACTGTATATATACAGGTACCAGGTACACATAGTACACATTACACATTTACAACAATTCTATTTGACATCCATTGTTTCACAGCTACCACAGCCAAATACATGCATTGACATTGCAAAACATGCTGCCAGTATGCTTCAATGAGCGCGACTTTGTTTGCTGAGGTGGGCGCGGTGTCGAGAACTCCTCGACAACAAATAAGTCAAGCCGTTGAGGGCTTGAATCAAAGCCTGCAGCCACAAGAATGTAGTGGAAAATGGTTCAACCGTTCAAGCCAAGCATGTTTACAAAAACACCAGTTCAAGCAGCATGAGATCACAAGTCACGAGCTGAACCTGGCCTAAGTTGACCACAGAAAGCTGGGACTGCTCCCTGGCACAAGCCCACTGCTTCCTTCGAAGAAGCATTAGAAAAGCGTCAAGCCGATATCGGGACCGACTCAAAGTTGCGGGGGATGGTCCATCTCCAACGTCTGCCAAACAATTAGGAGGCCACAAGTTGTCCACAAGCAGATGAAAGTAATTTGACTGATCTTCTGTATATGCGTCATCACTGAAACGACCATGGTATGAGTTATGAGTATGAGTATGATTCATGTATGATGGACAGATGCAGATGACGCACGGCTCATGTCCAGAGACCAGAGTCCATACTTATGTGTATGTCATTCAACTACACCATTGCCCACATGAACTGAATTCATCTGCAAGCTGAAAGCTGTCAAGGTCATCATGCCAGCCTTTGGCACCTGTCAAGATCTCGCTCAAGTATTGGGCGTAATCGCCGGAAATCATGTGGTAGCATGCTTCTACCACAAATCTCAATCGTTTTGCAGATCGGAGGTTCATGCTAACACTCATGCAGTCCTTGGCAGCCCGAGTCCGCGCAATTGCAACTGCAGACTCCAGACTGCAGGGAAAAAAACTGCAAGTGCCAGACTGCAACATCAACGAGTTCAAAGCGGCGATGATGGCAAGGGCAATGATGTCTACATTGAACAGTGTCAGTGTCCAAGGTAATATTGTAAACTGAATCACATGTCACAGTGTCACATGAAAGTAGTCCATGAATCCCTGAGTCCCGAGTCCCGAGTCCCCAGTCCAACTGCAGATAAAGGAACAAATATTTGTCTCAAGCTATAGGAAGCACCTCCACGCCCAAACCTCAAACTCCGACTCATCACCTGAGACTCCTCCTCCGTGTACTGCTGGTCAGCCTGGATGAGTCATTATTATTTTCAAGTCCTAAACTCTGAAGTCACTGAAGTCTCAAGAGACAGTGTATGAACGCTGACTGGGCCGAGTTGACACTGACAACCATTGATGGAAACTGGAAACAGTTCATGAAAAACAAAACAAAAGGAAGCTGGAAAAACTTGAAACCATACCTGATTATTTATTTAAAGGAAACCGGCAGTTTCTCTTAAACCCAAAATTCTTGGGTTGGAAATTTCCCGTCGAAAAAACGCACGTTGTCTTCCAAATATTTCCCATCGGAAAAACTTCTCGCATTTCTTGATTCCAAAAAAATTCTCATCGTCAGTCAGTTCCGTTCTTTCTTTCTTCGCTTCTAAAACTTCTGAATCAAAGTTGATCACGTTTTTTCTCAACTTCAGCCACAGAGAGCTACGCTACTTGGGCTCCAAAAATAGGTCAAAACCTTCGTTGAAATTCTGAAGCAAATAACCCAGCAGCAAAGGTTTCAAGAAAAAAAACCATTGTTAAAAAAGGACACTGTTGTTTGAGTTTCAAAAACAGTTCAGGGAAATGAAGAAGTCAACATTCACGTTTAGGGAAAAAACATGGAAACTGCCTAATTTTGTCCAAAGACATTTTTTTCCTTTTATCTAAATAAAAGGCGCATCATTGCTTTGCAATGAGTGAGCCCATAACTGACATGAACGGTCTGACAGTCAGTGAATCAGTAACAGTTCATGAATCAGTAGACAGGAAAACTGTCATGAATCAATCAAAAACTCAATGCAAATTTTGTTCTTGAGCCCCTGACATGTCTGAGCTCGTGGATCATTTTCATAGCATCATGGAAGGATCTCACCTGACCAAACTGATTACACGTCACAAAAACCAAGCTGCAATGCATCAATCACTCACCCCATTTTGTATTTCTTGCCCAAGAAATGTTCTATGTAACAGCCTTTACTGCCATGATACAAATGCGGTCTTTTGCTCCCATGTACACTCCATGACTCATGACAAGTCATTCGCCCACCGCCTGATCCACGGAACCATATTGTAGCATTGTTGGCATGCTGCTCTCCAGAAGCATGTCATAAGCAATTGAAGCCACAGCAGCAACTTTGGCCAAGGCTGCAGTGACATGGCCAACAGGCGGCATGAAGAATGAGTCTCCGAATTTCTTACAAGAAACAAGAAGGGCGACACTTGTTGCATGATCAATGCCCTTGACATCTCCGTGACGATGTGGGCATCCGTGCATCATGACATGGGTCAAAAATCTAAACAGATGCATGGCTTCATCCATGAAAAGGAGAGGAGGTCTGGAAGAAGCATTGATTTTTAATTTTTAATGCATAATTTGACATGACAGCACTGATCTCTTGGTCTCTGACTCTGGCTTGGTCCCGGCCCATTGAGATGCAACTTGCATCACTAAATTGCAGACATGTTTTGCTGATGCTTTGCTATACTCTGATGCAAGTGGGCTTGCAAGTGTCACGCTTCAAAAGAAATTACAACATGCGCCTCCTGGTCTGCTGCGGTCTCGAGATCCAAAAGCCTCCAAGCCTCAAGGACCCGTTTCATCTCACGTCTCGAGGCTCAAGTTGAACAGTTTCGAGGTCTATTCAACAAAGTCTCCACAAACACAATTTCAGTTTCAATCAATCAATCACAGTCCCTCAGTCAGTCTCAGTCTCAAGTCTTTAGTCCAGGATTCAAACGGAGCACCAACCGCAACTGCAATGATGATATTCTGAGTGAAAGTGTCTGCTGTCTGAGATCAGATCCAATTAAGCATAATCACACAGTGACAGACTGGTCACCACTCTGAGATTCTCACATGTTACCTAGTTATCTGAGATCCTCACTGGCTTCTAGTGTTTATCAAAATGGCAACGCAAATCTGCAAGACCAATCTACCTTTGCGACAAGCTAAGGTGAGATGAAACTAGACATGATACACTGAGTCCATGAGTCTGTGAACTAGACCAAGCATATTCAACAAAAGAACTGTTCAGTCAGTGAGTCAATCACTCAGAGTCTGAGGCTGAGGGGCTTGCGTTTCCTTGCAATGAAATTGCTGCAGGCCTGCAAGCACAGTTCTAGTACTCAGACCTAGTTACTCAGTCAATTGGTACATATAGACTTTAGACATCAATCGACACGCTGACACACTGCCAAGTAGCAATCACTGGCCAGCCTTCTCCACGCAATCCCTGAATCTGACTCGGAAGGCACTGAAACTCAGACTGACCTGACAGACATGCCCCGCCCAACTCAACCAGGATCTGCATCAATTGAACAACATAAACCACCAAATCGCCCAACATGGGCCCAAGTTGGACCCCAAGTCCCCTAATATGGGCCCAAGTTAGACCCAAAGTTCCCTGACATCAGCCCATGTGAGACCCTAAGTTGCCCAACATTGGACTTACATAGCCACAAAACAGGCTGAGAAAAAAAAAACCAACGGAAAAGTTTTGTGTTGGGTTTTTTTTTTGCGACCCCTCGAGTTCCAGGGAGCCCCACATAAACCACCAAATCGCTCAACATGGGCCCAAGTTGGAGCCCAAGTAGACCCAAAGTTGCCTGACATCAGCCCATGTGAGACCCTAAGTTGCCCAACATTGGACTTACATAGCCACAAAACAGGCTGAGAAAAAAACCCAACGGAAAAGTTTTGTGTTGGGGTTTTTTTTTTTGCGACCCCTCGAGTTCCAGGGAGCCCCACATAAACCACCAAATCGCTCAACATGGGCCCAAGTTGGAGCCCAAGTAGACCCAAAGTTGCCTGACATCAGCCCATGTGAGACCCTAAGTTGCCCAACATTGGACTTACATAGCCACAAAACAGGCTGAGAAAAAACCCCAACGGAAAAGTTTTGTGTTGGGTTTTTTTTTTGCGACCCCTCGAGTTCCAGGGAGCCCCACATAAACCACCAAATCGCTCAACATGGGCCCAAGTTGGTCAACTAGTCATAAGTCATAACTCACAATCGAATGAACAAGTCTGAGCCGCCAGTCGTCTGTCAATCATAAGCCATAAATTCATCCTTGGACTCGGACTCCATCCATCAAAGCCTCAAATCAATCCATCATCCATGAATGGTTCATCAATCAATCAATCAATCAATCAACCAATCAATGATCAATCCCTGAAAATTCCACTTTCAATCATCCCATGTCAGGTTACTAGGTGCAGAGATTATTTTAAACATCAAATGACACCCTCCAACACCATCACAAGGCCCTGGCCGGCCTTCTTTGGATGTCTCAGGTCAAGCTGCACCAAGCCAGCGGGGCCGGCGACCATGGAAACTCAGGATGTGGCTGCACTGCTGCACACGGCCATCATTTCAAAGTCTGTCCATCATCCATTCATCACATTCATCCAGGAACCAGGTCCATGATTTGGTTCCATGATCATGATTCATGCTCCATCAAATCAGTCTCATCACATCATCCATCATCCATCAACCCTTTCATGTCATGTCAGTCCATGTCAGTCAGTCAGTCAGTCAGTCAGTCAGTCACAAGACAGCTGGTATTTGGGCATGGCCTGGCATCGCTATGTATGTATTGTCTACAAGTAGTCAAATGAGTTGGTAAGAAAGAGTAAGAGGTAGTCACAAAAAAACTAAAGGCAGGCAGGCTTTCAGCAGGCTCTGAGAGTTGCACTGTAGCCGGACTTCATGATGACATCGCCATCGCTCGACGCACGCTCACAAAGTCAACCCAAGTCGTGAAATCTTGGCGACTCAGTGAGTGAGATTTGTTAAAATATGATTGTGAAAATTCAGAACCATGAAACATTGACGCTGATCCGATCATTCTCAATGTGGAAGTTGCCAGTTGGGAAATTTTTATTTTTTGGAACTTGGACACTGGGACCGGCTTGGAATTCACATTGACATATGCAATCATAACATGAAATAGTTGCATGTTTCCTTTCGAAATTTTCTGCGCAGCATAATCACTGTTGAAATGCACGAAAGCTCGGCTCAATCGGTCTTTTTCACCAAATGTGGAAGCTCATCAACCCAAGCTTATTCACAAATGGAGCTGTTCATTCCCCAATGACAACTAATGTCAACCCCAGATTAATAAACCCCTGGGCTGTATAATTGGGAGGTTACCATTTAAGTATTGGATTATGACTAGTGGAGGAGTACCCCCCTGATTAATAAACCATGGTTTATTAATCCGGGGTTGACATTATGCTGTTCGATGTTGCGCTTGAAACAGAAACATGTGGCAGCTAATGTGGGCCCAAAAACGCTACAATTAGTGTTATATATATATATATATAATTTTTTGTTTATCGTTTGCGGTTTGCAGTTTGGAGAGGCAGTCTACCATAGGTCAACCGTGGTTTGCCCTCTGGCATTCCAACATGGAAATCGAAAATCCTGGGTCCTGGAGATCATCTATTTTTCTAGATATGGTCCTTTCCGATTGCAACAGTGGGTAGGCCTTTGAGTCCTTGAATTAGTCGTTGTCAAGTTCATCTTGTTTTTTGTCTTCATGACTTTTCATGTCAGCCATCCATGTCATGGATATTTTCCTGCCTGGCATTCCATGTTACCAACTTTGGGAGAGGAAAAAAAATGGGGGGAAATTTTTTTACAATGTGAAACTGCTTAGGACGTTGTTTAGGCAAAATTGTTAATAAAAAAGTTGTCATCGACACTTGGTCCATTATAGTTAGGACGACCACCTGGTCGAATAACAGGTTGTCCCGTTGTCCCTGTGCTCAAAGCTGGACACCTGTCCACTTGACACACTTAGGTCACTGAAAAACAGGTCAGGAGACAAAGGGTGGGAGAAAAAGAAAACACCGATAAAAATCACATTGTAGCATTGAATCACCTGATCAGTAAACCATGCAATGATGTTTGTCCACTTTTGACAATGCTGATTCGCTGCGCTAGGTGCAAGAAAGCCACAAAATTGTCAAAAGTGGCAGTTTTTTTGTTCAAAAACAAAAAATCCCTTGAGGTTCAAACAAATAAAAATCAGTCAGTCAGTATATCATGTTCATGGCACCATTTTTTTCCTCACAAGTCATGGTTGTAGTTTGATTCGTTTGATGCACTTAGATGTTTGTGCTTTGCTTTGTAAGTTTCAGCCAAATTGGCCGGGTTTTTGATACATGTTTGGAATTTCCTCGCGTTTAATCATGTCATTTACATGCCAAAGAAGGAGGAATCAATGCTCGAGTGTCTTTCAGCCAAATTAATTTGATGACATGTTTCACAGAAATGGCACCAAATCCCGAATTTTGTGTGTTTTTCTTGAAAAACCTGGATGTTCCTCGCTGCAAAACACAGGAAAAAAAACACAAAATTCAATAATTGCCATCATGGTGTTTGGTCGACTGACTCTGTTCAGTGGCATGTGCCATGTTCAACACCAAAAACTGTAGTTTACCGCCATTTTTGGCATTTCCATGAAACTCATCATGCCAGTTTGAAAAAGAAAAAACCACATTGATCATCCTGTTGAATTCAGAGATAGCAAGCACACTCATATGTTATATGATTTTTGCCCAAAAATGCCTCAAATTTGCCTTTTTTAGCTGCAAAATGCTGTTTTCGGCACCAAAACAGCCGAGCCTCGTAGATAACACTGTGTGTTTAACCTGTTGACAAGCTGGCAAAACAGGGTGCAACCCTTGGGCATTCACCCCTGCAGCTGAAAACCTAAAATTCTTTTTTCCCCCTGTTGGCCCTTTTTTCAACCATACCCCCCCTGACCCACGAAATTTAGCACCCACAACCTGTGCAACCTGTCAAACCTTGGAAACTTTGTCCATTCAAGCTATTGTTTCTTGGGCTACTTTGGCCATACATTCCGTAGTTTCTTGGATCCATGAGACCTCCTTGTCTCCTTTCAGGACCATACCCCCCTGTCATCGGCAGCATTGACGGACCAGCAACTAAGGTCCCGGCACCAACTAAGTTCCCAGCTGTCGTGCCTAGAATTCCTACTCCTGCCTGACCTGGGGCACCTGCATTTACATTACCGGTTGGCGAAGTCATTTCAGCACCATTCGCTTGACCTGCTTCTAGCCTAGTCGGCGAACCTGGTGGCATCGGCATTCCTAATCCTGGTGGTTGCATCTCAGCTCCTGAATTACCTCCTCCCTGGATCATCTTACTCGCGTCCTACGCGTGAGCCGAGGCTCCGCTACCATGCGAAAATTCAGGCTTACAACCACTAGCCGCGTGCGTGCGCGTCGACCTACGCTTGGGGTCCGTGCAGCAGCGGCGATGCCGATAAATAAATTTGCAAACACACGCAAGTCAAAAACCCACAAATTCTCACTTGACCTCGCTCTCACCTTTTTCTCGCAACACACGAAAAGACAGGTAAAGTGTCTTAGGCTGTCTGCTAGCCTCTGTGCCGTGTTGTCCTTGTCTCTTTTATTCTGTCGTGCAACATGCTTGAACCATTGAGCGCATGCAGCATGCACTTCACTTCCAGAGTATCATATTCCAAATTCCAGCTGAAGCAAAACATCCCAAACTCATGCATTTGCACATGTTGCAAATGCATCTTCCAGTCGCATTGCAAAACGCCAGTCCAGAAAAATAAACGTTCTTCACAAAAACCATCTCAACCGTGTTCAAAACGTTGACATGCAAAACCTGTTGAAATAAAGTGCAGTTTGGAAGTTGTTGTTGTCGAGCAAATACATCATGCGAGGCAAAACAAATTCCAAACGGTTTCCAAAAACATCATTCTCACCGTCAACGTCCAAAAACACATTCTCGAAAAATGTTGTTCTCCACGAAAACGTTCTCAACCGTCAACGAAACTCGTCCAGACATGATGGCATCATGCAGCTTTCCAGAAAACACCAAAAACAACGATTTATACCTCGTCCGTAGGCGAGACTTGGTGAAAACAAATCTCATCACATCAGCCAGCTATTTGGATACAAATTCCAGAGTAAAAAGCAGCATGCATTCCAGTTCAAACATAGTCACAGCGCACCGGGTATATCCATATACTTTCATAGTATACGACCATCGCTCTCCCAGCACATGGCGTACATGATGAATCCAAAATGGAGGAGTTTGTTGAGTACCTCAGTCTGATCCCAGCTGGTGAAACCTTTGTCACCTTTTCACCTCAATCAGCGTCAATCCGCCGGTTCCTGAAGGAATGCATCACCCAGTGCATTCAATCAGGAAGAGACTCGAGTACAGAAACTTCTGCAGCACGTTTGGTGAAGTCCAAGCCTTTCGATGTCGGATGTGAAAGCCCTCCGAGCCGAGTTCTGTCAGAACTATCCTGGGGAGCTGTTGACGCCGCAATCGATGCCATCACTCTCCTTCTTGAGCATCCTGAAAGAAGCCATTGATGGTAACTCAATCGAACATCTGAATCGGATGAGCAGGCATTTCTGGAACATAGACGACCTCGCAATGAACGGTAGCTCCTTCGCTCATTACTGGCAGAAGGGGAGTCTGCGCTTCATGATCAACCGGATTTTTTCCGTCCAACGCCTTCATGGCTTTCGTCAGGTCGTTACACACGTTCAACTGCAGCAAAAAGATGAATTGTAATTATCATGCAAGGCCATCTACACGTCGATAGCCTCAAAAGCACTGGTAATTGACCTATACACAGTCCAGTGAGCGTTCCCATCAAAAACAAACCACAAAAAAAGCAAACAAACAAACAAGACACACGGAACCACAACAAAACCAAACCAAAAAACACAGATGCACGATGACATCTTGTGTGTCATCATAAGTATGGCCACCGAAAATGAAGCAAAACAAAGACAACACGGAACAACACAAAGAGGCAATGCAAGAGGGTGATAGAAGCAATAAAGCTCAATGCGTAAACCGGGGATCCCCCCAGCCAGGATCCCAGAGATCACAGGGAGCAGCCATTCAGGCATAACGTTCACCCAGGCACTTCGAAGCAAACAACGACGACGCCGTGTCGCAATGAGAGTGGTGAAAAATGAATAAAAGGTGAAACAGGAGGTGAGACATGATCTAATGTGAGAATGACAGCAGTAGCTACGGCATTCAGGGCGCACTCAGAGTCTGCTCAGTAGTTCTTTTCCAAGCATCTTATCATCGGAGGCACACAGCTCTGATGGGAGTACATGGTAAGCTTGGGAGACGGCATCTCTCGTTCTGGAGCAGTGCGCAAACTATTAACCAACAAATGCGTGCGCCACAATCCATTGTATTCGATGCGATCGAGTTGACACTGGTTGCGAGCTCAACCGCATTGGGACAGGCTTGCAAGCGTTCAATTCTTTGACAGGGACCACTTTAATCATCGAAATGTCTGGCTGGGGATTTGCGGGTCGTTTTGGTTGCGTTTTTTGGTTTGTGTTGATGTGATGATTTGCCAGCGTTTTTGGACCACACGTGTCCTTTTTCTGAATGCTTTTCACCGCTTATGCAATTGTAAGGACCGTGCCTAGTGCGAATCGGCCAAACCGGAGAAAAAAACTTTAATCATCGAAATGTTCAGCAGAGGTTCTGGACGGGCAACTTGTGTCAGCTGTGTTGAGGTCCTCTGTAGGGTGGAGTTGAACACTCGCTTGCATAAGCTGTCGCTGTCGGCTTATAACTGCACTTTTTTGTGGTCGGTACCCGTTACCTTTCGGCGCGTCGCACTTGAGACTCCCGAGTGGACCAGCAGGGATTCGAACCACCACCGTGTCGGCTTATAACTGCACGTTCCGTTACATTGGCTCGGGCTTCCACACGGATGCGTAGGCTGTTTAGGCAACAGTAAGCCGTGCGTATGGCTCTGCAATCTTGTTTATTGTTTACGCCTGCAAGGAGTTCTGCTGCATGAGGCGCAAGTGGCTTCCAGTGTCCGCTGGGTATGTGACAGTTTGCAAACATAGTGTGAAAATTTGACATCTGTAGTGAGATGAATCCATTGATCTTTTCTCATTGGAAGAAGTGAATTTGGTTTTCATCTTGATGATGAGCTCAACCGTGATGGTTGACATCGTATTTGCACGTTTCATGTTTTGCACGTTTTATTGGAGATGACGAAACCCAACAACGATATACTTTTCGTCTTCTTTGAGTACTTTGATTGCACGGAGAACATCGTGAGGATTTGAATTTGTATAGTGACATGGAAAATCAAACTATTTTCCATACCTTTTGCATTAGTTGTCGTCGACGAAGTACACGAAGGAATCGTGAGAAGATCGTAGAATTCATTTTGTGACTTCGGAAGAAGGAACTTTGTTTGACATTGATCGGAGAAGTTAGTTTGTTTTGTCTCTCAATGATGATAGCGAGAGCAACATTCTGAAAGGCATTCAGAACTGGAGTTGCTAACAGATCTGAGGGAGACATCATGAATCATGTTTTGGTGCTTGAAATGTTTCAACGTTTTTCAAACACAAACTTATTTAAACAAACAAACCATGTCTTGATGTAAAGACTTTTTGTGAGGACATGTGTTTTTGATCGCTTTTGTGAAAGTTAGCAGAAAGATGCTGACTGGCGACTCCGCATCATTTTTGTGTCAAGGCGTGACACACCAACAAGAACCATAGCGACATGAGCAAGATATGTTTCTGTGCTTGTGTGTAAAAGTGGCTGAGCTCTGGGAGTGGTTGACTTGGTTGCGTGGACGGTCTTAGTGAGTTAAGGACGACGTCCTGGACGCTGACCCAAGTAGGTTTCGAAGGCTGTCGGCCTTCCGCATGGTAGCGGAGCTGCCTGCTTGCTGTGCGTAAGTAGGAATGGATTCAGGTAGTGCGAGTCAAGGTGTGCAAGGTTGTCCTAGTCCTGGTATGGCTGAAAGAGGTGAAGGAAGTGGTACCGGAAATGGTGGTTGTAACCGTAGTGACGGATTGCCGCCAGTGCCAAGAACGCCTAGTCAGCAAGGTAGTGGATCTGGGATGGATGGACAAACACCTGAAGTAAGTAACATGCCCCAGCAGCAGCCACAGCAACAACAAGCAAATGTGTCACAGAACGTACAGGGATTTGCGAGCACGACAAACCTGGATGCAGGTGGTCAGGTAGGTCCGGTGCAGGGATGTCAACAAGGAAATGTCCCCGGAATGCAAGGACCGGGACCAGCATGGTTTGGTGCGCAATGGATTCCCCAACAACAAACGTTTATGCAACAGAATTCGCAAGCGCGTGTGCCAAGTTATGGTTGTGCGAGTATGCCTGGTGGACCAAGGTCTGGAGATTTTCCAAACTTAGGAGTGAACCCAATGAGTTGCCAAGGAAACATGCCGGGTGGCCCGGTTGGAGCGAGCTTGGGAGGTTTGACGCCTCAGGCGGCGCAGATCCAAGAGGTCATGGCCATGTTAGGTAGCATGAGTGAGGGACAGCTACAGACAGTGCAGCAGCATATGCAAGATCGTTTTGTAACTATGCAACAGAGAAGAGGGGTTCCAGAAGTGTTTGGTGATGGTCTTGGTAGGGCAGCTGATTCGTCGTTTGTGACTCCGCAGCCATTTGATGTTTTGCCTGGTTTTGGTGTTCAACAATCACATCATGGAAATTCACAGCAATTGGATGTCTTCGCCAAAAGCGAAAAATGGTTGACACCGGCACCAACACCAGTAGGAACTTGGAAGACAAGAGAAGAAGAGGTGTTAGGTTGGGCTGGCTATTTGGATGAGTTGTCATCCTGGGCAGCTGGTGGAAGTTTAGAATTTTCTGTAGAAATCCAGCATAGTAGCCGTTGGCCCGGTCCCATTAGATGGAGTGCGCTCAGTGGAGCACAACAGGCAAGGTCTCGAAGGCTTATGTCCATCTTAAAAGCTGCGTTTCACGACAACCCCAGGTGTGTGGCGTTGGTGAACGCTTTCAGTGAGGGTGTGGCACTACATGGAGTAGGATCTAGTGACAGAGTGGCAGTAGCAGTAAACCAACAAGCAAACGGGTTTGAACTGCTTAGGCAACTTACTCTTGAATTTTCTCTGAGGTCAAGATCCGAAGCGCTCTCACTAAGGACGCAGATTGCAGGGAAATCCTTTGTCCTGGCGGCGACACAGACATCGCCGAGTTCCTTGGTTAGTGATACTATCAGAAGAATTGACTATGAAGCTGCAAGGTTCTCAAGGTTGCTAGGAACTCTCCCTATGCAAGTGGACACCACAGGACTGAAGCTGGCAGACTCTGACATGCTAGTTGTTCTGTTGAAAAGCTTGCCTGAAACAGTGAAGAACTATGTTCTCCACCACAGCGGCGCAGACAATTACGAGTCTTACAGGAACGCTGCGATGCGGTGGGAAGAGCAACAGCGCCTGTTTAGCGATTTTGAAACAACAGGCCACAGCAAGAGATTGAGTTCCCTGGAGGGGAATGTAGAACATCACTCTCTTGATGCCGAACTTGTAGATGCAATGGAAGGCAGATGCGGGAAGTGTGGCAGTCGGAAACACACTGCCCCAGGTTGTACCGCAGACATGAGCAAGATTCGGTGTTTTAGATGTGGTAAGAATGGACACATCAGCTTCAACTGCCCTGAGAGCCGAGAAGGTAAGGGTAGTGTAAGGACTGACACTTGGGACAAGAAAGGTTCCAAAGGAAAAGGCTCTAAAGGTAGCAAAGGAAAAGGAAAGAAAGGTAAGTTGAATGAAGTTTCAGAGGATTGGACCGACTGGACTGCAGAGAGTTGGGACGATGATGACTATTGGTGGCATGACCAATGGCCGGAGAGCTGTGATGGTCAATGGGGAGTTTCGCAGACATGGTGGGATGATGGTTCTGGATGGTATTGCGACGGGTATGGGTATACCTGGCAACAGGGACCAGTCCAAAGTGCGGAACCGAGTGCAAGCCACGACAATAGGTCTGATGTCCAAAAGACTGGCAGTGTCGGCAGCATGATCATAAATCCTTTGTTGTTTGACATGACATGTGAAACCACTGGAGGTCTTAGGTTTGTGCATGAGCATGAGGTTGCTGACATGGAAACCGAAAATAGGCTTGTGGTTGATTGCAAAGAGTTTGAAAGTGAGTTGGCTGACACGGGTTGTGTGCTGGCAGGGAGCTGCGACAGCTGTACTCGTGAGTCAAAAGAAGATGAACTGGCTGACATGGGTTGTGTGCTGGCAGAGAGCTGCGACAGCTGTACTCATGAGTCAGAAGAGAAAGATGAGCTGACTGACACAGGTTGTGTGCTGGCAAGGAGTTGCGACAGCTGTACTTGTGAGTCAGAAGTAGTCAAAAGTGAACTGGCTGACACAGGTTGTGTGCTGGCAAGAGGTTGCGACAGCTGTACTTGTGAGTCAGAAGTAGTGAGAAGTGAACTGGCTGACATGGGTTGTGTGCTGGCAAAAGGTTGCGACAGCTGTACTCATGAGTCAGAGGAAGTTGAAGCGGCTGACATGGGTTGTGTGCTGGCAAGAGGTTGCGACAGCTGTACTCATGAGCCATGGTTTTGTGGTTTGAAGTGTGGAGATGAGGTTGGACTTGGTGACAGTTCCAACTTAGAGACACGTTTTGTTAATGACCCCAGCCGAGACTTGTGTGCCACTGTACCGATGAAAGTCGTTTTGGTGCGTGCACATGATTGGTTTGACGACCACAGTGAGGTTTCGGTTGAACAGCAGATTGAACCTTATTTTAAGTTTTTGCGACCTTTGCTTTCACAGGTCGCTGACAACACCGATGCTTCTTGGTGGCTTCTTGACTCTGGTGCATCCACAAGTGTTTTGGCTGAATCGAACTTGTCAGCCTTCAGGTCAGTGCTGCAGGACAGTGAGGGGTTAGGTAGCTACAAAGCTGCCAATGGATCCTCAGTCAACATGTCAGGCACTGCTGAGATTGGAGTACAGATGCACATGTCAGGCACATCAGGTGATGATTGGTGTTGGAAGAAAGCACGTTTGAATGTTTTGGTGGGTTCCATCCGGCACAACATTTTGTCAATCACTTCATTGGCAGATTCGGGATGGAGATTCACACAAGGTCCAAAAGGTTTTGATTTGTTCCATGAAAAGCTTGGAATGCATTGTCTTGATGTTGCATATTTTGCCAATTGTCCTTGGGTTCGTTTGTATCCAGATGTTGGTAGTAGTAGTGCATACAGGTCTGACTTGACTGTGAGTAACACTCATGACTTTTCTGTCGCAGCTGTGTCTGGAGGAGACGACAATGAACTGGCACGTCCCCGGAGACAGGGACATATTCCATTCAATCCGAATTGCTTGGAGTGTGCCAAGGGTCGTTCTGTCTTTCAGCACAGGAGAGACAAAGGTGACAGGAAAGAGGTTTCTATTCAGGCCGATTTTGCATTTCTCAAGACATCAGGCGAGATCGCCACAGACGAACTCCCAGGTTCGGTGAAGATCCTTGTGTTAACCGAGATGATGTCGAGGTGCATTGGCTATGTGGTGGTTGTAGAAGATGTCGAAGCAACCAGGAGACAGATTGTTGTATGGCTTCAACATTTTGGGTTGACTTCGAAGGCAGTCTCCATTGACGTCCACACCGATAGCGAGAGGGCAGTGGGAGAGATCATTGGATCCTCTACTGGCCGATACACGTTCGCTATTCGGAGAGCCGCACCACAACAACATCGATCGATTGGGTCGGCTGAGCGAGCAGTTAGGGAGTTAAAGGAATCCTTTTCTGTACTAAGGGCTGATCTGAATGCGCAAGGGTTGGATGTCACGTTTTCACATGAGAATTTGGTTGATGTTTTGACGTATTTGGCTTTGTGCAACAACCATTTTTCAACATCGAGAGGTTCAGACAGAAGTCCATTGGAAATGGTGTCAGGAAGGAATTTATCCAAACCAGTTTCGACTTTGTTTGGTGCTCAGGTTTTGGCAGAGATTCCTGATTCAATTCGGCAGCATTCACCACTTTCCACGAGAAATGTTGAGTGTACTTTCATTCACATGGGATTGGAACGAGGTCCAGTTGTGCAGGGTCTCATTCGTGTGGATGGCAAAGCTGAGTTGATGCGTTTTGTAGCTAGGAACATCAGGGCTATTTCACCTTTGAGATGGGATTTGAATTCGGGACAGGGAGTTTTGACTCAATTTGACACTGGGACTGTAGGTAGTAGACCCCAAATTGTGAATGACAGTGGGACTGCACCAGCTGATATGAGTCAGCTACCTCCTGAAGAGTTGCGAAAGTTGAAAGGCCAGAGTTTGCCGGCACCTTCACAGCCCAAACTTGTCTTGCCAGAGTCCAGCAGTGTGAAGAAGAAATCTGGTGAGTTGCGTTTGGCGCCAGCAGTGCCATTGGCAAGATCGAACGTTGTCGTGACTCCACAGGAAGTTCCAGCAGAGCCGTCTCGAGTTTCTGTCACTCCATCTCCTACGTCACCAGCAGATACTGCAGATGTAGCTATTGGTAGTCCTGAGAGTTCTGAAAGAACTTCACCTGACGTATCACGTTTTGAACCGACTCGTCGATGTCCAGCATGTGAGAGTGGCATGGAAGCACCTGGTATTAGGCACAACAAGGAATGTAGAAAGCGTTTTGCTGAGTTTGAGGAACAACGGAGAAAGGAAAGACGTGTTGAACCTGCACTCTCTCAGGAGAGCCCTGTTGTCGTACCCCAGGTTCAGGTGCCAGTAGAAGAGGTCGATGATGAAGAATTGGTACCAACACCTGAGTCCGCTCGGCGACAGCCGGAAACACAGGTTGAGTACACTAGAAGGTTTAAAAGGAAAGCTGAGACCGACCGAGAACAGTTGGAAAGAGAGATCCGTGAAGATTCTGAGGAATTGCTTCAAACAAACATGGATTTTGATTGGTTTTGGGTTGGTAGTGGTGAGCCTGTGTTGGTTGCGAGTTTGGGTACACTTGAAGGTCCAGCGTCTTTTGCTCCGGCAACATCTCCTGAAATGTTTTCTGGTTCTCTTGATTCTGTTTGTTTCAATCGAGGCAATGAGCATGATTTTGTGAAGATGCGTCTTGGAGGTCAGGATGTCTTGGTTTGGAAACCTGACAGTATCATAGATGACCAGAGTTTGCAAGAGCTTGACTTGGAACAAGGTTTCAAAGGTATGCAAGAGGAGGTTAGGAACTTGGAACACTGCAAGACTGGCCGCATCATCACCCAGTCAGAACTGGACGACATGAAGAAGGCTGTTCCGAACCTTCGTTTGATCCAGTCGAGGTGGGTTGCAGCTTACAAAAGCAGTGAGAGGGTTCGAACCAGGATTGTTGCGAAGGACTTCAATCGTGGCTCCTCAGCTAGATCTTTGGGATTTAGCAGTCCGACTCCTTCGATTGAAAGTGTTCATTTGGTGCTTGCAATGGCAGCGACACGGAAGATGCTTTTGCGTGCATTGGACGTGAGTCATGCCTTCATGCATAGCCCATTGGGAACTGGTGTACATGTTGTCTTGAAAATGCCGTTGTCGATTAGCTTTCCATCAGGTGAGGCGACCTACTATTTGCTTGAAAAGGCATTGAACGGGTTACGTGATGCTTCACTGGCATGGTTGCAGCTTTTGACATTCACGGTTGAACATGTAGGCCTTTGGTCGGATTCGCTGGAACCATGTGTATATGGTGGACAGATTGTGAAAGATGGTCATGAGATTGGGTTTTGTTTGTGTGTTGTGTATGTTGATGACATCTTGTTGTTGTCGACCACTAAGGAAGCTGAGGAACATGTGGTTGCAACTTTGTCGTCTGTAGTGCCTGTGAAGACAACTGGAGAGATCGGAGAAGAGGGAGGATCCCTGACCTTTATTGGTCGTGTCATTAAAAGAGAAAGAGATTCCTCTGAGATCACTCTGGGTGTCGATCCACATTATCTTGACTCTACGTTTCTGGATTATGGTGTTGCCCGTGGGTCTGAGAATGTTCCTGACATTTCGGGACATCTGGAGAAAACACTCACGGATAGCAACTTTCAGAAACCTTTGTCAGATGAAGCATACTCACGCTTCAGAAAGGCGTTGGGAAAATTGCTTTGGTTGTCACAGGTGCGTCATGACTTGAAGACATGGATGTCTGTTCTTGGGACGCAACAAGCGAAACCGATGCACGGAACTGAACAAGCATTGAAAGCAGTTTTGAGATTCTTGTATGTTGACATGCATGCATGCTTGTGTCTACCGAGCAGAGATGAGACCATCATGAGTCAAGTTGACGATACTCAACTGAGATCAGTCCATCTTCACTCCTTCAGCGACGCTTCACATGCACCGTACCGTTTCAACAACCGCAAAGGTGTTGGCGGTGGAGCTGTTTTCTTTGAGAGGTCTTTGGTAAGGTCTCTGAGCCGACAGCAACAAGCTTTGAGCTTGAGTTCATGTGAGGCAGAGCTCTATGGTTTGCAATCAGTGTGTCAAGAAAGTGTTGCGTTTGGAAGACTGGTTCACCGTCTTCTTTTTGCACTTCATGAGATCGATGAGCCAGAAGAAGTTGTGATTTGGTTGGAGAGCGATTCAAGCTCCGCATTGCAACTTGTGAGATCCATGGATGTGCCACGACGTTCACGACACATTGAAATAAGATTGCATTGGTTACGAGAGCAGATGAGAGAGGGTTTGTTGAAATTGAGACACAGGAGTGGTGTTGAAAATCCAGCAGATCTTTTCACTAAATGCTTGAGTGCTAAAGCTTTCTATAAGCATCGATATGCTCTTGGGATTGTTGTACCAGATGGTTTGACAGCTGAGTTGGCAGAGCTTCGTGAGCTGAGTGTGTTGCAGCAAGTGTTGACTCAGGGTTCTTCAATTGCGATTGTGGAACTGTGTTGTTCGGAACATTCGAACTTGAGAAAGGTCTGTGAAGTTTCGAAGGTCCCATACATTGGTGTAGTTGCTAAGGTGCAGAGTTCTGGAACGTTGAGTCGTGTAACTGTTTGCATTCGACAGTGGAAGAATTCGTCATGTCCACCTTGGGTGCATATTCATGCATCGACTCCTTGTGGAAGTGGGAGCCCGCTTCGCAATTTCAATCCGGACTCAGTCACTGAAAAGGACCAGGAATGGGATGAGATCATCAACGCGATTGGTGGTTACTTCAAACATGCAGACTCATGTTCGTTTGAACTTCCAGAACGAAATACCATTTGGTCCCGACCTGAGACAGTGAATCTTTTGCAGAGTTTTGACATGAGGCATGAGGCTTTGGTGAGGTTGTGCAAGACCGGATGTCAGAACAAGGATGGTATTCCGATTGTAAAGACACTGAAGTTTGTTTCCAATTCAGCCTGGTTTGCACTAAATCTTCACTCCAAACTTTCTACATGTACATGCCAGACTCATGCAGAACTTTATCAAATCAACTATACTGAAACAGCGTTTTACAACCGAAAGTTGGCAAGATACATTTTGATTGCGGTCAAACATGCTTCGAAGAAGAGTTGAATTTTCGTTTAAAAAGGGGACCCTGTGACTGTGAGAGAGAGACAGAAGTTGACGTCACGTTTCATTTTCCTGTTTTGCATTTTGTTTTAAACAAACGTTGCCAAAGACAAACAGGAGTTTTCACTATGTTTCATCTTGTGCAGAGTTTTGTTGCGCGATGCTGTAAGATGCAGTGTGTGTGCGCAGTGCAGAACAATCTGAAAGGCCACTGATCCTATCACGACTGTGATGGCGGTTCGACACTTCGTTTCACGTTCTAGGTTGATTGCTCCTAAGAGTTTAGCCACGGTCTAATACTTTTTCACTACCGGACGCGGTTTGGTTTGCAGCCATGGCCAAGTCTGGATGGACAGATGAGGATGAGAAGGCTTTGCTTGGTCTTCTTCAGAAGAAGTGGCACAGTGAGAATTCAGGGTCAGGCTATACAGCCGGATCCAGTGTTTTGACTCCTTTGGAGAGTCAAGGAGCAATGACAGATGGAAGCAAGCGACTTCGTGAGGCTCTGGATGATGATGAATTCGATGTGATTTCTTCGGCAGCTGAACCTTTGAGTGCGCAGTTGCCTGTCATGCCTATCCCAATCTTTCCTGGGATTGCCGACAAGGTCCTTGATCAGCTTACTGCTGATTTGGTGCCTGAAGGTATGAGTTTTCGAGATTGGAGCAGAACGAAGTTTGCGTTTGGAAAGTTTGCCAATGAGGGCAAGACATACCGTGAGGTATATGTCGATGATGAGATGGCCGGATATTGCAAATGGAGTATGTGTCACCTGGGAAACAAGAGTACAAGTCCAATTGCAAAGGATTGGTATTCTTTTCTCTGCGCATGCAAGGTTGTGGAGGACTCTGGAAAGGTTGGAAAGCCAAAGGGTTGCTTCACTGGAACTTCAGTGCAGAGGCAGCTGGGTGATTGAGAGTATCTTCATTGGTGCAAAGGCGAGAAAAGACTATGAGCTGGTTGTTCATTGGATGGTGGACAACGGGACAACTCGTACTATATGTATTGACCTGTCGAGTTTGAGCGATATGTGCTGAAGTCTGGATGGGTTACAGCGTATACCTATGGAATGGAGTTCATCTCAAAAAGGGGTGTGAAAATTTGACATCTGTGGTGAGATGAATCCATTGATCTTTTCTGCATTGGAAGAAGTGAATTTGGTTTTCATCTAGATGATGAGCTCAACCGTATGGTTGACATCGTGTTTGCACGTTTCATGTTTTGCACGTTTTATTGGAGATGACGAAACCCAACAACGATATGCATTTTTCTGCGCAGCAGATAAAGCCTTATCTTGCACACCCATAACCATGCGTGTTGTCATTTGCTGTGAATGCACAGCTTTGTTACACGCTCCCCACGCCTCCTCTTCTACGCTTGCCCTCTCCGCGCCTTTGCGCAAGTGGCATGTGCGGCACTTTACTTTAAGTGGCTGGTGCACACTGCGACAACGCGATACGCCGGGTTGCCGTGCACTGAATTTTATTTGCTTGTTTATTTTGTTGTTTTGTACAACAGCAAACCTGAAACTTTAAGACTTTGTCAAACTGAAGAAATGTGAATCTGTACACAAACTTTTTTACATACGAACTTACCTTGTGTTTTGTGATGTTCACAAACTGCTCTGCACAGTCTGGTACACATTCAAATTTATACTCCCGATGTTTCGGCTGAGTGGTGGGTGGGTGGGTCTTTTTGCCCGCTTCGCTCCTTGCGTTGTTTCTGTTCACATGTCCGGTGCAGCAGCTCGTGGTCGGGCACTTCTTGCAGCACCTATTGCATTTCATCCAAAGACTCAATCAAGTTTTCCGGTGCAACACAGTGCAGTGGCATTTTCAGCTGGATTTGTACTTGCATTTGCAGTTTTTCTTACTTGGTTGTTCAATTTGGATTGACATCGACTTTCAGTCAGGAGATTGCTCTGACAATGTGGACAGGGGGTGAAAGCGGTTTGAAACAAGATTCAAGTTCATCTCAACATGCAGGTGACGATTCAGGTCTGACAGGAAAGGCAGAGGCCATTGATGTGGAGAGCACACAGCTTGATTCAGTTGCGTTTGATTCACAACGTGATCCTCAGCTGTCTGGTGATCCTATTGAGTTTTTCTCTTGCGATTCATGGGTACAGTCCAGTGATCCCATTTCAAGCTTTGCCGATGCTGATATACACAAGTCAGACCTGAGGCTGTCTCTGAGTATGATCCTAGTGTTGGAACTGCAGTTCAAAATGATGTCATAAGCAATGACGGTGACATGCCAGATACGTTGCTTGACAATGCAGCCAGTGCAAGCAGTTTGAATCATGACACAACACAGTCGCGTTTGGAACAGATGCTCGTGCCTCAGCAGCCCAAATTCATGTGGGAAGAATCTGGTTTTCTCTCGACAGTTTTTGGAAGTGGAAACATTGCTGATGAGCTTTTTCCTGTTTTCTCAGTGCGACGGCCACCCAGGGCATTGGTTGATCTGACAGGTGAAGACTCAGTGGAGCCGCCCATACAGAAGGCTCTGAGGCTGGGCAAACACAGCCCGTATTATTTGAAGGCAACAAAACAGACCACTGTCATGCATGAAGATTCTCAGAGACTGACATTTGTGAATGGATGGGTGTCTCTAGTCTTGTTGAACCTCGAAGCTTTTTCTGCCTTTGACGTCGTGCTCATCGAGCGCAGTGGTTCGGAGCTGAGAGCGTTGGTGCGCGAGACAGTGGTCGAGTGCCTTGCGAGGAAAGCAACCAGCACAGTGGGTAAGAGATTGGGTTCCATCAGAGCATTTGCAGAGCACTGTATGGATAGCGGATGCACACCATTCCCACTGGAGGATGTTAGTATGCATGCGTACTTGACCAAGCTTTTGAATGATACGAAGAGTGCAGGATCCAAGGGAAAGTCATTTTTAGAAGCCGTGCGATTTTCTGGAGCAGTGTTTGGCCTGCGCAGCATTGAAGGACAGCTGGTGTCTCTTCGTGTCGCAGGAGTTGCAGAGCTTCTGATGCGTCGGGCACCCATCATCGAGCAAGCAAAGCCTCTTACAGTGGAGCAACTGCGCAAGCTGGAAAGAGAATGCTGTTGCAGTGATTCATTGCAAGATAGGGTCATTCTTGGTGCAATCCTTGTCATGATTTTTGGAAGCGCCAGGGTTTCTGACATGGCACGGGCGGTGAAGCTCATTGTTGATCGTGACAGCAAGGATGCAGGTGATCGTCGACCTGAAGAGCCAGCTGGGTACATCGAGTTGGGTGTACTGGGAAACAAAGGAGCCAGGCGAGACGCACACAGGCGTATGTTATTGCCTGTGGTTGCTCCCATGCTGACATTGTGCCAGTCACCATGGTGGGACAGCTGGCTCGAAGCTCGCATGGC
Organism: Cladocopium goreaui; assembly: GCA_947184155.2. Taxonomy (NCBI): domain Eukaryota; class Dinophyceae; order Suessiales; family Symbiodiniaceae; genus Cladocopium; species Cladocopium goreaui. The sequence goes on from CAMXCT020003341.1 coordinate 30,792, forward strand.
ATTGCAGCTGGATACAGAGCGTGGACTTGACCACCCCTTGTTGTGCAGATTTGATTGCAATGGGGCGGCGCCGAGAAACAGCATGGGAGCGTCAGAAGTTGGTGCTTTCTTGCGAGCTGTCTTGGGGGTGCCAGACCAGAGGAGGAACCTTCTGAGAAGTCATTCTTGCAAGACAACTGTTCTTTCTTGGTTGGCGAAGTACGGGACACCTATGCCAGTGCGGCGAATAGTTGGGCACCACTTGGACCCGGCTGCAAAGAGCGCTGAAACATATTCTCGCGACAGCATGTCGCCTGCCTTGAGGTCTGTTGCAGAAGTGGTCGGAGCAATCAACAGTGGTCAGTTTGCACCAGATTCCACGAGGTCCGGCAGATTTGTTGTGCCAAGACATGAGAAGGGCGACAGCCCTGACGATATGGTGTCTGAAGCTTCTTACGAGATGCCCTTCACTGACACCGAGCCCCTGGTTGGAGACTCTGACGACACGGCGACGGATTCCTCGTCTGACGCTGGGTCTGACTTGGGGACAGAGGTCGATGACAACACGACCCTTTGGGAGCTTTTGAAACCTGAGTTGCGGCCAGCGCTGATTGCAGTGCCGGACGATATGAACAATTTGGTGCACAAGCTATCGGGCGTAGTGCACTTGAAGAAAGGGGACAGCAAGAGACTTCTGTGCGGAAGAACCTTTAATGAAAGGTATGAACACCGCGCCAGAGGTGCCTCCCAGGAATGCCCACGATGCACAACTTGTTTCAGCAGCAAAGATGCACAAATTTGAGGGTGAATGCACCCATGTTTGCAGGACAAGAATCCGGCAGAATGCACATTCATATGAACATCCTTGCAGTGCGAATGCGCCTGTGGGAAGAAAAAGGTTGCGGCTTTTGTGAAATTCAAGTGTTGTACGTTTTTGCACACTGCGTTTTCTGAAGTCAAGATTCACTCACACTTGAATTGATGTCGCATCAGCTTGATCATGCAGTGATTTTCCGATGTCAAAGTTTCATTTGCGATTTAACAGTCATTTGTGGCGTTTGATCATTGTCATGTCAGTGGATGAGCGGAAAGTTTATGTTCACCTTTTCAGTTCAAGGGATACATTTGGTATCCACATGCACACATGACGTGGCGAGCTTAATTTTATTTCAGATGCAAATGAGTTGAGATGGAAAAAAGTTGAACAGCATCTCACCTTCGATGTACACAATTCCGAGCACAACTTTCAGTTTCGAAGTCCCATGGAATTGTTTCGAATCATATATGTTTCATTTGAATCCCAGGAAGGTTTCTGAACCCAGCTTAGATTTCGAGCGATGTCAGCATACGCTGAATCGAGAGCCAGTTTCAAACACAGATGCTCGGAGATAGGCATGAGCCCGACAGAGGTTCAGAATTTGGAGGACCAGAACATCCGGTCTTTCAACAATTTGGCCTTTGCAGTTTGTGGTCAACCGGGCCAGCTCGACACTACAAGGTTTGGACAGCTTATGGAAGGGGCGTTTCAGAATCCTTCGCTGGGATTGGAATCTATGGTGAGACAGCTTTGCTACGAAGCCATAACAGTTGCAGTGGCAGCCATACGTCAGAGAGTAGAACCCCAACAAGAAGGGCAACTGAGAAAGCTCCCGCCTCAGGAGCGCGATGAACGCATCCGCAGGCAAGCAGAAAGGATCACAGGGTTTGTCATTCAGGGTGACTATGAACCTGCTCACTCAGTGGTTGATTTCTTTACAACAATGTTGGAGGAATGTGCGCCCAAGTACCTGCCTCTGTCAAAATGCATCAGCAGAGAACAAGAGCTGCAGACGCTGAAAGTAGACCGGCGCATCGTCGTCCTGGAGGACCAGCAGTTGCAGGTCAAAAACAAAGCCCCAGAAGCATCAGCAGATTTATCAACTGATTTAAAGGTACAAAACGCATTTGTGCGCAGGGGTTTGGCTTGCGAACAGGCTGGAATTTTGTCGTATGAGACACACGAGAAGATCAGGCATGCGCTCATGGCTCACTTGGGAAGGCAGCCGCCTCCACACTTCAAAGCCCCAGACATCAGCGCAGTTATGCGCGCCGACAAGGAACTATGGATGAAAGCGTTCGACAGATGCAAGTCGAACATCAGGGTTGATGCAGCAGGGCAATTTCCATTGGACAAAGCCCTGCTTGAGCTTTACAATGCGCCAGAGGTGGTCTTCCATTTGCTCCCAACACCAGGTGGGTCAACAAAACGTGCCAGGTCTCCAGATACAGATACGGTAAAGCCTGCGGCGAAGGCCGCACCCAAGGCTGGGCATCCTACAAGCCCAAAGAAGTTGGCCAAAAAGACCAAGGGAGACCGTGTCAAAGTCCCAGAAGCACTCAAAGGTTTTTCTGGAGTCAACAGAGACAAGTTGCGGGTATGTTACAACTACAACCTGCCTCATGGATGTTCCAACAGCACTCATGAGAAAGATGGACATTTGAGATGTGTCAAAGGATGTCATGAGTGCATCAAATGCGGAGGGCGACATGGATGGCAACAATGTCCAAAGCAGTGACGGTCACCAACCGCAGAACCAACGTGTCTGACAAACGCAGTTTGCGTTGAGATTTTCTGCGGGAAAGGTGGGCTATCCAAACGACTCAGGTCGAAGCAGTTTCAAGTCATTTCGGTTGATCACATGGCTCCTAAAGGAATCCCTGTCTTGCGTATCGACATCAGCAAGAAGAGTCAACGAGATGTACTTGAACAGCTGCTTAGCCTTGACACAATTTTGTATGTGCATTTTGCTCCTCCTTGCGGCACAGCCAGCGCCGCGAGGGATATTAAGCCTGGCCCACCGCCTTTGAGGTCGACAAGTTTTCCTATGGGCCTTCCCGGACTCAACTTTGTGCAGCAGACCCGGGTTAAAAAGGCGAATTTTCTTTACAAGTGGACCTGGAAGCTAATCAAGCTTTTGGACTCCAAAAACATTGGATGGAGCGTGGAAAATCCAGCTAGCAGCCTCATGTGGATCACAGATCCTTTTGTTGAAATGGTGCAGCAACTCCAGCATTTTGATGCCTTTTCTTTTCATACATGTATGTTTGCGGCAAGACGGAAGAAAGACACTGCCATTTGGACTTCCGTTCCCCAGCTACGTGCGTATCTGGAGCGGAAATGTGATGGTTCCCACCAACACTTGCAATGGGGACGTACTGAAAAAGGATTTGCAACGGCTGAAGAATGTGCTTACAATGACAATTTATGTGCCTCATGGGCCGAAGCAATAACTGCGTTTGCGTTGACACGCAACTATGTCGCACCACCTGCAACCATTCAAGATGTCCAGCAAGCGACACACAGCGTGGCACATATCAACAAGGCAATCCTGGGATGCTTACCCCGTGGCCGGAAACTGGTTCCGTTGATGTCGGAGTTCTTGCAGCCACAAATCCATGACATCAGCATGTGGCAGATCATACAACAACTGCCTCTTGGCAAACGCATCCCAGATGCCTGCACAATTTTTCCAAAAGGTTCACGCCTCTTGAAGTTTGTGAATGAGGACGGGGGGGACTACTATGGTACTGGTATGCCCAGGTATGCAACAATTGGTATACCGAGGGAGCCTCTAGAATTTTTGAGGGAGGCATGCAAAGTGGTCCACCCGACGGAAATGGCCATGCAGGTCAGCAGCCTCCTGATTGAGAACATCAGGGCTTATAATGATAAAGCCGGCCTTGAGTTCAGACGGATTCAATGTGCCTTCGCCAAAAAGCTGGTGAGTATGTGCACTGACTTGAAGGAAGCGGAAGCTGATTGCAAACAGTCCATGGACGTGCATGTGCAACGCATTTTGGAAAGCAAGCGCACTGTTCTTTTCAAACAGCTCCTGGATGAAATTTCTTATCCGGACGCAAAGGTGGCTGTGGAGATGTGCCAAGGCTTCCCGCTGTGCGGATGGCTTCCAGCATCGGACGTTTTTCCGGTGCGTGTCCGTGCGCCAGAGTTTGATGAGACTTTTCTGAGATCCATGGCGAGATCTTTCACAGCACGTTCCATAGCAGCCACTGTGTCGTCAGGTGACAGTGAACTTGACACGAAGTTGTGGCAGGCGACATTGGAAGAAGTCGAGGAAGGTTTTCTTACAGGTCCTTGGGATGCCAGCCACCTGTGTCGTGAAAGTGTTGTTTCGCCGAGGTTTGGGTTGCAACAGAAAAACAAACTTCGGCCGATCGATAACTTCAGCTCATCGCATGTCAACAGTGCAGCAGGCGTGCAAGAGCGGTTCATGGTTGACACCGTGGATGAGATCTGTGCTATGGTGAAGACCTGGATGCAAGAAAGTGGACCAGGTTTGAAACTGGTGGGAAAAACATACGACATGCGCAAAGCCTACAGGCAACTTGCAGTGCGCAAAAGCCATTTGGATTTTGCTTGGATTTCAGTTTGGGATCCGGTGCTGGGACGCCCTGCTCTCTTCAAGATGGAGACATTACCCTTCGGGGCCACTGCCTCGGTTAGCGCATTTCTGCGTGTATCCCAGGCCATCAAAATCCTTGGCATCACTTGCGGCAATTTGGTTTGGTCGTCATTTTACGACGATTTTGTCTGCGTTTGCAGAGAAGGGACCGAAGAGCAGACAGATCGGATGGTCAGATTGGTCTTCAAGTCACTTGGATGGGCGTTGTCATTGGGCGACGACAAAGACAAACCTTTTGCAAACAAATTTCCAGGCGCTTGGGGTCGAGTTTGACCTATCAAATGTTGGAGAAGGTTTCTTTTCAGTTGGCAACACGTTGGCCAGGAGAGACGAGCTTTCAGAAAAGATTGCAAACATCCTGGAGGCGAATGAGCTTGAGCCGGCGGTTGCCGAGTCATTGAGATCGCGTCTTCTTTTTGCAGAAGGACAACTGTATGGAAGATTTGCAAAACTGGCGCTGCAAAGAATTGGCGCTGTTGGGTTACAGTCGAGGCCGGTGAGGCCCATTGGCACTGAATTGAAGCAAGCGCTGCAATGGATCAAAGGGCGCATCCTGACTGCAGCGCCCAGGCGGATTGACGCCGGTGGACGGCGCACTTATTACATGTTTTTGGATGGTGCCTGCACAGAGGAGCAGGAGAAGATATGGACTGGAACCTCTGTAGGAGGAGTGCTTGCTGACAGTGATGGCAATATTTTGTTTTACTTTGGACACGTTGTCAGCAAAGAACTGGTTGCAACGTGGGGGCCGCCTGAGAAGACACAACACATCTTCGAAGCGGAGGTGTTGCCCTACGCGCTGGCATTAACTGTCTGGGGCGACATAATCAAGGATTGCTGCATTTTTGCGTTTATTGACAATGAAGCGGCCAAGGCATCGTGGATAACTGGGACAGCGTCATCGGACGCAGCACAAAAAATTTTGCACCAGGGAACACGACTCGAAGCAGACTTGAATGTTTGGCCATTCTTCAGCAGAGTGCCAACGCACTCGAACATGGGTGATGACCCGTCAAGAGGTCGTTTTGAAATGTTGGAAATGCTCGGAGCTCGCAGGACTGAAATCACTGACTCACATGTTTCGCGACTGATTGCAGACGTGGATCTCTCTCGAGCTTGAGGATGTCTAGATGGGGCTAACTGGCTGGGGTCTCGAATCTCCCCCAAGCTTGAATGAGAAAAAAGGTGAGTCAGCGCGATCCGGAATCTCCAATCATGTTTGTGATGTACATGTTTTGCAGTGATGTTTTTGTTTTTTGTTCAGACTTGTTTTGCGATTTGCACTTGTGATTTAATTTGAAATTCTGGCACTTGCGAACAGTGCAACGTGTATTTGCGGAGTACTGCATGCGTTTGGTTTTGCGTGGGTGGTTTGGGAAAAATAGATAAGCATTTTTCTGCGCAGCAGATAAAGCCTTATCTTGCACACCCATAACCATGCGTGTTGTCATTTGCTGTGAATGCACAGCTTTGTTACACGCTCCCCACGCCTCCTCTTCTACGCTTGCCCTCTCCGCGCCTTTGCGCAAGTGGCATGTGCGGCACTTTACTTTAAGTGGCTGGTGCACACTGCGACAACGCGATACGCCGGGTTGCCGTGCACTGAATTTTATTTGCTTGTTTATTTTGTTGTTTTGTACAACAGCAAACCTGAAACTTTAAGACTTTGTCAAACTGAAGAAATGTGAATCTGTACACAAACTTTTTTACATACGAACTTACCTTGTGTTTTGTGATGTTCACAAACTGCTCTGCACAGTCTGGTACACATTCAAATTTATACTCCCGATGTTTCGGCTGAGTGGTGGGTGGGTGGGTCTTTTTGCCCGCTTCGCTCCTTGCGTTGTTTCTGTTCACCCACCCACCCACCACTGAACATCAACAACACAAGTATCTCCATTTCTTCATATGGCCATACCCCCAGCCCTAACTGGCTGGGGTCTCGAATCTCCCCCAAGCTTGAATGAGAAAAAAGGTGAGTCAGCGCGATCCGGAATCTCCAATCATGTTTGTGATGTACATGTTTTGCAGTGATGTTTTTGTTTTTTGGTTCAGACTTGTTTTGCGATTTGCACTTGTGATTTAATTTGAAATTCTGGCACTTACGAACAGTGCAACGTGTATTTGCGGAGTACTGCATGCGTTTGGTTTTGCGTGGGTGGTTTGGGAAAAATAGATAAACTTTTCGTCTTCTTTGAGTACTTTGATTGCACGGAGAACATCGTGAGGATTTGAATTTGTATAGTGACATGGAAAATCAAACTATTTTCCATACCTTTTGCATTAGTTTTCGTCGACGATGACCACGAAGTACACGAAGGAATCGTGAGAAGATCGTAGAATTCATTTTGTGACTCCGGAAGAAGGAACTTTGTTTGACATTGATCGGAGAAGTTTAGGTTATTTTGTCTCTCAATGATGATAGCGAGAGCAACGTTCTGAAAGGCATTCAGAACTGGAGTTGCTAACAGATCTGAGGGAGACATCATGAATCATGTTTTGGTGCTTGAAATGTTTCAACAGTTTTCAAACACTCAAACTTATTTAAACAAACAAACCATGTCTTGATGTAAAGACTTTTTGTGAGGACATGTGTTTTTGATCGCTTTTGTGAAGTTAGCAGAAAGATGCTGACTGGCGACTCCGCATCATTTTTGTGTCAAGGCGTGACACACCAACAAGAACCATAGCGACATGAGCAAGATATGTTTCTGTGCTTGTGTGTAAAAGTGGCTGAGCTCTGGGAGTGGTTGACTTGGTTGCGTGGACGGTCTAAGTGAGTTAAGGACGACGTCCTGGACGCTGACCCAAGTAGGTTTCGAAGGCTGTCGGCCTTCCGCACATAGTCTTGATTTTTTCCGTCCGACGCCTTCGTGGCTTCCGCCAGGTCGTTCAACATGTTTAAGAGCATGTTGCAGTTGGGATTAATTGATTAATTAAGTAACGCAAACATAGTCTTGAGGAGGAGATCTTGCGCATCATTGTGACGCTGTAGTTCTTGAGGCAAGCATGACAGTTCGCTCGGTTGAGCTGTATTCATATGGTCAGACGGCATTCGAGCAGTAGACGCTGTGGGTACCCCACGTCAACCGTTTGCGATTCTGGAACTGCACGGGCGCACCGGCGCTGGAGTGCTGCCAGAGCTACTGGCTGCGCTGTTTGAGGGAGGTGGGTCACTGCTTCCTGCTAGCTTGATTTGCGCAATAACTGGATGACTTTGCTTTTCGAGCAGAATCCGGCCGGCTTGCATCTGTTCAAGGATCGCAACTGCCTTGTTTTCGCACAGGGTGTGTTCTTCCTCTAGGGCTCTCTGTGCCAAGGTGCCAGTTTGTGGTGAGACATTTTGTGCTGCGCAGGCTGTGGTGGACAGGAGGGATCATCCATGCGGGTACAAAAACAGTGATAAACTGAACGTTCCAGATGACCTGTAGGTTCTGCGGCTTAATTTCTGGGGTAATGTATCCATGCGCTTCATGATCAACCGGAGGCAGTCGTCAATCACCAACTCTCCCTGGAAGTGGTTATGACTCGATTTCAGGTTTGATTTCTACGGCATTGGCAATGCTGGGTCAAGCACATCTCCTGTCCTCAAGCGTTTTCACGCGAAATTCCTGGAGATTGCTCTCAAACCCAGGGACCAACACCTACGACCATCCTCATTGACGGAGATCTTGGATGCAGACAGAGTAGCCGGAGAGCAGTGGTTAAGTTGCTTTCTGATTCAAAGTGGTCCCTGAACGACGTGCTGAATGAGGTGGCATTTTGCCGCCAGGTGTTTCACACCTCACTGGCCCAAGGCCAAAACCTATGCAGAACCCCTGTGCGGGAAGAATCCCAAATGGAATGACGCTTGGCTGAAGAAACTCAATGACGGCAAGGGTATCTGCATCAGATTTCACCTCGGCAAGTGCAAGTCGGGCCAACAGTGTCGGTATGCGCACTAGTGCCCAGGGCAAAAGCGAATGGAAAAGCTTACGGAGGATTCTGCCTCAAGGCACAAGGAGTCGCCACACTGACCTTGCTCACCGCTACAGTTCCAAATGCATGGAATTCAGAGGATTCCTTCAGAATTTTTGCCACCGTCTTGTGGTTTCAGTCTCCCCATCTTTGTCGAGCTCATGTTCTCAAAGCAGAAAATTTTCATCGCAGAGTACAGCTAGATTTTTTCTTGACATTTTTTCGGGTGCCTCAATGCCGGTGAGCACAGCAGTTCAAGAACTCGCTGGCGATCGTGTGGAACCAGTTGATTTGATTCATGGTTTGAACCTTTTCGTAGATGACATTTGAAAGTCTTCTTCGCTTGGCTTCATCTGGCCGGATTGGGGCTGCATTAGCAGCTCCATACTGCTGCAAACATAGCAGAGCCACATTGAGACCGAACGGTCCAGCCCCAGTTCGTACCCCGGAATTCCTTGATGGCCTGCCCTCCAACACGATCCAACAGCAAATTGCAGTACAAGAAAGCTTGACCATTCATGATAGATCGAGAATCCTACTATCAGCTGTTGATCGACATGCGGGCCTGGTCATTTAGGAGAACCCCTCTACGTCCATGACTTGGGATGTGAAAATTTGACATCTGTGGTGAGATGAATCCATTGATCATTGATCTTTTCTGCATTGGAAGAAGTGAATTTGGTTTTCATCTTGATGATGAGCTCAACCGTGATGGTTGACATCGTATTTGCACGTTTCATGTTTTGCACGTTTTATTGGAGATGACGAAACCCAACAACGATATACTTTTCGTCTTCTTTGAGTACTTTGATTGCACGGAGAACATCGTGAGGATTTGAATTTGTATAGTGACATGGAAAATCAAACTATTTTCCATACCTTTTGCATTAGTTTTGTCGACGACGCAGAAGTGCACGAAGGAATCGTGAGAAGATCGTAGAATTCATTTTTGACTTCGGAAGAAGGAACTTTGTTTGACATTGATCGGAGAAGTTTAGGTTGTTTTGTCTCTCAATGATGATAGCGAGAGCAACGTTCTGAAAGGCATTCAGAACTGGAGTTGCTAACAGATCTGAGGGAGACATCATGAATCATGTTTTGGTGCTTGAAATGTTTCAACGTTTTTCAAACACTCAAACTTATTTAAACAAACAAACCATGTCTTGATGTAAAGACTTTTTGTGAGGACATGTGTTTTTGATCGCTTTTGTGAAAGTTAGCAGAAAGATGCTGACTGGCGACTCCGCATCATTTTTGTGTCAAGGCGTGACACACCAACAAGAACCATAGCGACATGAGCAAGACATTTCTCCTTGTTGCTTGTGTGTTTGGTAAAAGTGGCTGAGCTCTGGGAGTGGTTGACTTGGTTGCGTGGACGGTCTAGTGAGTTAAGGACGACGTCCTGGACGCTGACCCAAGTAGGTTTCGAAGGTTGCGGTACCTTCTGCATGGTAGCGGAGCTGCCTGCTTGCTGTGCGTAAGTAGGAATGGATCCAGGTAGTGTGAGCCAAGGTGTGCAAGGTTGTCCTAGTCCTGGTATGGCTGAAAGAGGTGAAGGAATTAGTGGTACCGGAAATGGTGGTTGTAACCGTAGTGACGGATTGCCGCCAGTGCCAAGAACGCCTAGTCAGCAAGGTAGTGGATCTGGGATGGATGGACAAACACCTGAAGTAAGTAACATGCCCCAGCAGCAGCCACAGCAACAACAAGCAAATGTGTCACAGAACGTACAGGGATTTGCGAGCACGACAAACCTGGATGCAGGTGGTCAGGTAGGTCCGGTGCAGGGATGTCAGCAAGGAAATGTCCCCGGAATGCAAGGACTGGGACCAGCATGGTTTGGTGCGCAATGGATTCCCCAACAACAAACGTTTATGCAACAGAATTCGCAAGCGCGTGTGCCAAGTTATGGTTGTGCGAGTATGCCTGGTGGACCAAGGTCTGGAGATTTTCCAAACTTAGGAGTGAACCCAATGAGTTGCCAAGGAAACATGCCGAGTGGCCCGGTTGGAGCGAGCTTGGGAGGTTTGACGCCTCAGGCGGCGCAGATCCAAGAGGTCATGGCCATGTTAGGTAGCATGAGTGAGGGACAGCTACAGACAGTGCAGCAGCATATGCAAGATCGTTTTGTAACTATGCAACAGAGAAGAGGGGTTCCAGAAGTGTTTGGTGATGGTCTTGGTAGGGCAGCTGATTCGTCGTTTGTGACTCCGCAGCCATTTGATGTTTTGCCTGGTTTTGGTGTTCAACAATCAAATCATGGAAATTCACAGCAATTGGATGTCTTCGCCAAAAGCGAAAAATGGTTGACACCGGCACCAACACCAGTAGGAACTTGGAAGACAAGAGAAGAAGAGGTGTTAGGTTGGGCTGGCTATTTGGATGAGTTGTCATCCTGGGCAGCTGGTGGAAGTTTAGAATTTTCTGTAGAAATCCAGCATAGTAGCCGTTGGCCCGGTCCCATCAGATGGAGTGCTCTCAGTGGAGCACAACAGGCAAGGTCTCGAAGGCTTATGTCCATCTTAAAAGCTGCGTTTCACGACAACCCCAGGTGTGTGGCGTTGGTGAACGCTTTCAGTGAGGGTGTGGCATTACATGGAGTAGGATCTAGTGACAGAGTGGCAGTAGCAGTAAACCAACAAGCAAACGGGTTTGAACTGCTTAGGCAACTTACTCTTGAATTTTCTCTGAGGTCAAGATCCGAAGCGCTCTCACTAAGGACGCAGATTGCAGGGAAATCCTTTGTCCTGGCGGCGACACAGACATCGCCGAGTTCCTTGGTTAGTGATACTATCAGAAGAATTGACTATGAAGCTGCAAGGTTCTTAAGGTTGTTAGGAACTCTCCCTATGCAGGTGGACACCACAGGACTGAAGCTGGCAGATTCTGACATGCTAGTCGTTCTGTTGAAAAGCTTGCCTGAGACAGTGAAGAACTACGTTCTCCACCACAGCGGCGCAGACAATTACGAGTCCTACAGGAACGCTGCGATGCGGTGGGAAGAGCAACAACGCCTGTTTAGCGATTTTGAGACAGCAGGCCACAGCAAGAGATTGAGTTCCCTGGAAGGGAATGTAGAACATCATTCTCTTGATGCCGATCTTGTAGATGCAGTGGAAGGCAGGTGCGGGAAGTGTGGCAGTCGGAAACACACTGCCCCAGGTTGTACCGCAGACATGAGCAAGATTCGGTGTTTTAGATGTGGTAAGAACGGACACATCAGCTTCAACTGCCCTGAGAGCAGAGAAGGCAAGGGTAGTGCAAGGACGGACACTTGGGACAAGAAAGGTTCCAAAGGAAAAGGCTCTAAAGGTAGCAAAGGAAAGGGAAAGAAAGGCAACTTGAATGAAGTTTCAGAGGATTGGACCGACTGGACTGCTGAGAGTTGGGACGATGATGACTATTGGTGGCATGACCAATGGCCGGAGAGCTGTGATGGTCAATGGGGAGTTTCGCAGACATGGTGGGACGATGGTTCTGGATGGTATTGCGACGGGTATGGGTATACCTGGCAACAGGGACCAGTCCAAAGTGCGGAACCGAGTGCAAGTCACGACAATAGGTCTGATGTCCAAAAGACTGGCAGTGTCGGCAGCATGATCATAAATCCTTTGTTGTTTGACATGACATGTGAAACCACTGGAGGTCTTAGGTTTGTGCATGAGCATGAGGTTGCTGACATGGAAACCGAAAATAGGCTTGTGGTTGATTGCAAAGACTTTGAAAGTGAGTTGGCTGACACGAGTTGTGTGCTGGCAGGGAGCTGCGACAGCTGTACTCGTGAGTCAAAAGAAGATGAACTGGCTGACATGGGTTGTGTGCTGGCAAGGAGTTGCGACAGCTGTACTCATGAGTCAAAAGAGAAAGATGAGCTGACTGACACAGGTTGTGTGCTGGCAAGGAGTTGCGACAGCTGTACTTGTGAGTCAGAAGTAGTCAAAAGTGAACTGGCTGACACAGGTTGTGTGCTGGCAAGAGGTTGCGACAGCTGTACTTGTGAGTCAGAAGTAGTGAGAAGTGAACTGGCTGACATGGGTTGTGTGCTGGCAGAGGTTGCGACAGCTGTACTCATGAGTCAGAGGAAGTTGAAGCGGCTGACATGGGTTGTGTGCTGGCAAGAGGTTGCGACAGCTGTACTCATGAGCCATGGTTTTGTGGTTTGAAGTGTGGAGATGAAGTTGGACTTGGTGATAGTTCCAACTTAGAGACATTTTTTGTTAATGACCCCAGCCGAGACTTGTGTGCCACTGTACCGATGAAAGTCGTTTTGGTGCGTGCACATGATTGGTTTGACGACCACAGTGAGGTTTCGGTTGAACAGCAGATTGAACCTTATTTTAAGTTTTTACGACCTTTGCTTTCACAGGTCGCTGACAACACCGATGCTTCTTGGTGGCTTCTTGACTCTGGTGCATCCACAAGTGTTTTGGCTGAATCGAACTTGTCAGCCTTCAGGTCAGTGCTGCAGGACAGTGAGGGGTTAGGTGGCTACAAAGCTGCCAATGGATCCTCAGTCAACATGTCAGGCACTGCTGAGATTGGAGTACAGATGCACATGTCAGGCACATCAGGTGATGATTGGTGTTGGAAGAAAGCACGTTTGAATGTTTTGGTGGGTTCCATCCGGCACAACATTTTGTCAATCACTTCATTGGCAGATTCGGGATGGAGATTCACACAAGGTCCAAAAGGTTTTGATTTGTTCCATGAAAAGCTTGGAATGCATTGTCTCGATGTTGCTTATTTTGCCAATTGTCCTTGGGTTCGTTTGTATCCAGATGTTGGTAGTAGTAGTGCATACAGGTCTGACTTGACTGTGAGTAACACTCATGACTTTTCTGTCGCAGCTGTGTCTGGAGGAGACGACAATGAACTGGCACGTCACCGGAGACAGAGACATTCCATTCAATCCGAATTGCTTGGAGTGTGCCAAAGGTCGTTCTGTTTTTCAGCACAGAAGAGACAAAGGTGACAGGAAAGAGGTTTCTATTCAGGCCGATTTTGCATTCCTCAAGACATCAGGCGAGATCGCCACAGACGAACTCCCAGGTTCGGTGAAGATCCTTGTGTTAACCGAGATGATGTCGAGGTGCATTGGCTATGTGGTGGTTGGAGAAGATGTCGAAGCAGCCAGGAGACAGATTGTTGTATGGCTTCAACATTTTGGGTTGACTTCAAAGGCAGTCTCCATTGATGTCCACACCGATAGTGAGAGGGCAGTGGGAGAGATCATTGGATCCTCCACTGGCCGATATACGTTCGCTATTCGGAGAGCCGCGCCACAACAACATCGATCAATTGGGTCGGCTGAGCGAGCAGTTAGGGAATTAAAAGAATCCTTTTCTGTACTAAGGGCTGATCTGAATGCACAAGGGTTGGATGTCACATTTTCACATGAGAATTTGGTTGACGTTTTGACGTATTTGGCTTTGTGCAACAACCATTTTTCAACATCACGAGGTTCAGACAGAAGTCCATTGGAAATGGTTTCAGGAAGGAAGTTATCCAAACCAGTTTCGACTTTGTTTGGTGCTCAGGTTTTGGCAGAGATTCCTGATTCAATTCGGCAGCATTCACCACTTTCCACGAGAAATGTTGAGTGTACTTTCATTCACATGGGATTGGAACGAGGTCCAGTTGTGCAGGGTCTCATTCGTGTGGATGGCAAAGCTGAGTTGATGCGTTTTGTAGCTAGGAACATCAGGGCTATTTCACCTTTGAGATGGGATTTGAATTCGGGACAGGGTGTTTTGACACAGTTTGATACTGGGACTGTAGGTAGTAGACCCCAAATTGTAAATGACAGTGGAACTGCACCAGCTGATATGAGTCAGCTACCTCCTGAAGAGTTGCGAAAGTTGAAAGGCCAGAGTTTGCCGGCACCGTCACAGCCCAAACTTGTCTTGCCAGAGTCCAGCAGTGTGAAGAAGAAATCTGGTGAGTTGCGTTTGGCGCCAGCAGTGCCATTGGCAAGATCGAACGTTGCCGTGACTCCACAGGAAGTTCCAGCAGAGCCGTCTCGAGTTTCTGTCACTCCATCTCCTACGTCACCAGCAGATACTGCAGATGTAGCTATTGGTAGTCCTGAGAGTTCTGAAAGAACTTCACCTGACATATCACGTTTTGAACCGACTCGTCGATGTCCAGCATGTGAGAGTGGCATGGAAGCACCTGGTATTAGGCACAACAAGGAATGTAGAAAGCGTTTTGCTGAGTTTGAGGAACAACGGAGAAAGGAAAGACGTGTTGAACCTGCACTCTCTCAGGAGAGCCCTGTAGTTGTACCACAGGTTCAGGTGCCAGTAGAAGAGGTCGATGATGAAGAATTGGTACCAACACCTGAGTCCGCTCGGCGACAGCCGGAAACACAGGTTGAATACACCAGAAGGTTTAAAAGAAAAGCTGAGACCGACCGAGAACAGTTGGAAAGGGAGATCCGTGAAGATTCTGAGGAACTGCTTCAAACAAACATGGATTTTGATTGGTTTTGGGTTGGTAGTAGTGAGCCTGTGTTGGTGGCGAGTTTGGGTACACTTGAAGGTCCAGCGTCTTTTGCTCCGGCAACATCTCCAGAAATGTTTTCTGGTTCTCTTGATTCTGTTTGTTTCAATCGAGGCAATGAGCATGATTTTGTGAAGATGCGTCTTGGAGGTCAAGATGTCTTGGTTTGGAAACCAGACAGCATCATTGATGACCAGAGCTTGCAAGAGCTTGACTTGGAACAAGGTTTCAAAGGTATGCAAGAGGAGGTTAGGAACTTGGAACACTGCAAGACTGGCCGCATCATCACCCAGTCAGAACTGGACGACATGAAGAAGGCTGTTCCGAACCTTCGTTTGATCCAGTCAAGGTGGGTTGCAGCTTACAAAAGCAGTGAGAGGGTTCGAACCAGGATTGTTGCGAAAGACTTCAATCGTGGCTCCTCAGCTAGATCTTTGGGATTTAGTAGTCCTACCCCTTCGATTGAGAGTGTTCATTTGGTGCTTGCAATGGCAGCGACACGGAAGATGCTTTTGCATGCATTGGACGTGAGTCATGCCTTCATGCATAGCCCATTGGGAACTGGTGTACATGTTGTCTTGAAAATGCCATTGTCGATTAGCTTTCCATCAGGTGAAGCGACCTACTATTTGCTTGAAAAGGCATTGAACGGTTTACGTGATGCTTCACTGGCATGGTTGCAGCTTTTGACATTTACGGTTGAACATGTAGGCCTTTGGTCTGATTCGTTGGAACCGTGTGTGTATGGTGGACAGATTGTGAAAGATGGTCATGAAATTGGGTTTTGTTTGTGTGTGGTGTATGTTGATGACATCTTGTTGTTGTCGACCACTAAGGAAGCTGAAGAACATGTGGTTGCAACTTTGTCGTCTGTAGTGCCTGTGAAGACAACTGGAGAGATCGGAGAAGAGGGAGGATCCCTGACCTTTACTGGTCGTGTTATTAAGAGAGAAAGAGATTCCTCTGAGATCACTCTGGGTGTCGATCCACATTATCTTGACTCTACGTTTCTGGATTATGGTGTTACTCGTGGGTCTGAGAATGTTCCTGACATTTCGGGACATCTGGAGAAAACACTCACGGATAGCAACTTTCAGAAACCTTTGTCAGATGAAGCATACTCACGCTTCAGGAAAGCGTTGGGAAAATTGCTTTGGTTGTCACAGGTGCGTCATGACTTGAAGACATGGATGTCTGTTCTTGGGACGCAACAGGCGAAACCGATGCACGGGACTGAACAAGCATTGAAAGCGGTTTTGAGATTCTTGTATGTTGACATGCATGCATGCTTGTGTTTACCGAGCAGAGATGAGACCATCATGAGTCAGGTTGACGATGCTCAACTGAGATCAGTCCATCTCCACTCCTTCAGCGATGCTTCACATGCACCGTACCGTTTTAACAACCGCAAAGGTGTTAGCGGTGGAGCTGTTTTCTTTGAGAGGTCTTTGGTAAGGTCTCTGAGCCGACAACAGCAAGCTTTGAGCTTGAGTTCATGTGAGGCAGAACTTTATGGTTTGCAATCAGTGTGTCAAGAAAGTGTTGCGTTTGGAAGACTGGTTCACCGTCTTCTGTTTGCACTTCATGAGATCGATGAGCCAGAAGAAGTTGTGATTTGGTTGGAGAGCGATTCAAGCTCCGCATTGCAACTTGTGAGATCCATGGACGTACCACGACGTTCGCGACATATTGAAATAAGATTGCATTGGTTACGAGAGCAGATGAGAGAGGGTTTGTTGAAATTGAGACACAGAAGTGGTGTTGAAAATCCAGCAGATCTTTTCACTAAATGCTTGAGTGCTAAAGCTTTCTATAAACATCGTTATGCTCTTGGGATTGTTGTTCCAGATGGTTTGACAGCTGAGTTGGCAGAACTTCGTGAGCTGAGTGTGTTGCAGCAAGTGTTGACTCAGGGTTCTTCAATTGCGATTGTGGAACTGTGTTGTTCGGAACATTCGAACTTGAGAAAGGTCTGTGAAGTTTCGAAGGTCCCATACATTGGTGTAGTTGCTAAGGTGCAGAGTTCTGGAACGTTGAGTCGTGTAACTGTTTGCATTCGACAGTGGAAGAATTCGTCATGTCCACCTTGGGTGCATATTCATGCATCGACTCCTTGTGGAAGTGGGAGCCCGCTTCGCAATTTCAATCCGGACTCAGTCACTGAAAAGGACCAGGAATGGGATGAGATCATCAACGCGATTGGTGGTTACTTCAAACATGCAGACTCATGTTCGTTTGAGCTTCCAGAACGAAATACCATTTGGTCCCGACCTGAGACAGTGAATCTTTTGCAGAGTTTTGACATGAGGCATGAGGCTTTGGTGAGGTTGTGCAAGACTGGATGTCAGAACAAGGATGGTATTCCGATTGGAAAGACATTGAAGTTTGTTTCCAATTCAGCCTGGTTTGCACTAAATCTTCACTCCAAACTTTCTACATGTACATGCCAGACTCATGCAGAACTTTATCAAATCAACTTTACTGAAACAGCGTTTTACAACCGAAAGTTGGCAAGATACATTTTGATTGCGGTCAAACATGCTTCGAAGAAGAGTTGAATTTTCGTTTAAAAAGGGGACCCTGTGACTGTGAGAGAGAGACAGAAGTTGACGTCACGTTTCATTTTCCTGTTTTGCATTTTGTTTTAAACAAACGTTGCCAAAGACAAACAGGAGTTTTCACTATGTTTCATCTTGTGCAGAGTTTTGTTGCGCGATGCTGTAAGATGCAGGGTGTGTGCGCAGTGCAGAACAATCTGAAAGGCCACTGATCCTATCACGACTGTGATGGCGGTTCGACACTTCGTTTCACGTTCTAGGTTGATTGCTCCTAAGAGTTTAGCCACGGTCTAATACTTTTTCACTACCGGACGCGGTTTGGTTTGCAGCCATGGCCAAGTCTGGATGGACAGATGAAGATGAGAAGGCTTTGCTTGGTCTTCTTCAGAAGAAGTGGCACAGTGAGAATTCAGGGTCGGGCTATGCAGCCGGATCCAGTATTTTGACTCCTTTGGAGAGTCAAGGAGCAATGACAGATGGAAGCAAGCGACTTCGTGAGGCTCTGGATGATGATGAATTCGATGTGATTTCTTCGGCAGCTGAACCTTTGAGTGCACAGTTGCCTGTCATGCCTATCCCAATCTTTCCTGGGATCGCCGACAAGGTCCTTGATCAGCTTACTGCTGATTTGGTGCCTGAAGGTATGAGTTTTCGAGATTGGAGCAGAACGAAGTTTGCGTTTGGAAAGTTTGCCAATGAAGGCAAAACATACCGTGAGGTATATGTCGATGATGAGATGGCCGGATATTGCAAATGGAGTATGTGTCACCTGGGAAACAAGAGTACAAGTCCAATTGCAAAGGATTGGTATTCTTTTCTCTGCGCATGCAAGGTTGTGGAGGACTCTGGAAAGGTTGGAAAGCCAAAGGGTTGCTTCACTGGAACTTCAGTGCAGAGGCAGCTGGGTGATTGAGAATATCTTCATTGGTGCAAAGGCGAGGAAAGACTATGAGCTGGTTGTTCATTGGATGGTGGACAACGGGACAATTCGTACTATATGTATTGACCTGTCGAGTTTGAGCGATATGTGCTGAAGTCTGGATGGGTTACAGCGTATACCTATGGAATGGAGTTCATCTCAAAAAGGGGTGTGAAAATTTGACATCTGTGGTGAGATGAATCCATTGATCTTTTCTGCATTGGAAGAAGTGAATTTGGTTTTTCATCTTGATGATGAGCTCAACCGTGATGGTTGACATCGTATTTGCACGTTTCATGTTTTGCACGTTTTATTGGAGATGACGAAACCCAACAACGATATACTTTTCGTCTTCTTTGAGTACTTTGATTGCACGGAGAACATCGTGAGGATTTGAATTTGTATAGTGACATGGAAAATCAAACTATTTTCCATACCTTTTGCATTATTTGTCGTCGACGAACTGCACGAAGGAATCGTGAGAAGATCGTAGAATTCATTTTGTGACTTCGGAAGAAGGAACTTTGTTTGACATTGATCGGAGAAGTTTAGGTTGTTTTGTCTCTCAATGATGATAGCGAGAGCAACGTTCTGAAAGGCATTCAGAACTGGAGTTGCTAATAGATCTGAGGGAGACATCATGAATCATGTTTTGGTGCTTGAAATGTTTCAACGTTTTTCAAACACTCAAACTTATTTAAACAAACAAACCATGTCTTGATGTAAAGACTTTTTGTGAGGACATGTGTTTTTGATCGCTTTTGTGAAAGTTAGCAGAAAGATGCTGACTGGCGACTCCGCATCATTTTGTGTCAAGGCGTGACACACCAACAAGAACCATAGCGACATGAGCAAGACATTTCTCCTTGTTGCTTGTGTGTTTGGTAAAAGTGGCTGAGCTCTGGGAGTAGTTGACTTGGTTGCGTGGACGGTCTAGTGAGTTAAGGACGACGTCCTGGACGCTGACCCAAGTAGGTTTCGAAGGCTGTCGGCCTTCCGCATGGGATGACCCCCTCATGTATGAGTGGGTCCATGCCGTCGCACCGTATGCTGCTCAAGCCTGTGCTTGCCAGTTTGACAAGGATTGGGCCAAAGCATGGATGTTTGTGGCGAACAGACCAGCTATTAGCCACCTAGCCAGATCTTGTCCTCACCCATCGGAGACACACGAACCTATTGTTGGCGTCCGTCTCCCTGATGGAACATTCAAAAGCAGGATCACTGCTGAGTGCTGAGTACCCTGCTTTACTGGCACAAGCATTGGCGTCTATTATCAGACCTTTCCTGACGACTGGTCACCAGGTGATACATGCGGCTGACTGGCAATCCATCTTGCCCAAGCAACTGTCTTGGCCAGATCCACCA
Organism: Cladocopium goreaui; assembly: GCA_947184155.2. Classification (NCBI taxonomy): domain Eukaryota; class Dinophyceae; order Suessiales; family Symbiodiniaceae; genus Cladocopium; species Cladocopium goreaui. The sequence continues at coordinate 50,534 of CAMXCT020003341.1, forward strand.
GGTCGCATCGAGGATGGAGGTGGTTTGCCGAGCACGGCACTCCACATGACACCACAACGACATGACAAGCTGGCAGCGTTGCGCTCCAGATGGTTTAGACGACTCAGTGATAGCAGACAGTGCCTCAAAATCACAGCTGCATTACTGTCAGGCTGCAAAGAGCCACCCCTCTCCGAGAGTGAGCTCAAGCCATACCTGGACGACATCCTTGAGATACTGGATTGCCCACCAGGTGACTTTCTCCTGGACATTTCACCGGGCCAACCCTTTCGTTTGAAGTTGGTGGCATCGGTTGGCAGCATTCTTACGCGACCCTGACGCAGACTTCCTCCTTCAACTGCCCAAAGGGGTACATTTGGGTGTCAATGAGCCGCTGACTCCTTCTCCGGCATGGCCACAATACTCAGGTATGCTGCCTGAGGAGGTACCGCTTCAAGACTGTAGTGACAGCTGGAAAAGCGCTCAAGATCACCCAGAGATTGTGCAATCCCTGATTCAAGAGGAGCTTGATGCTGGTTTTATCGCGCACGTACCAGGGGGTATTCCACAACTCAAGCAGATGTATTCCAAAACAGCCATAGGCAAGCTTGGAGTGGTCCTTGCGCCTGGTCGCTCGCCTCGCTTGGTTGTAGACAGCTCTATCAGCATGGTGACAGCCAATACTGTGTTGCCTAACCATATGCTCCTGCCACGTATATCAGATGTCATTCAATGTGCCCCTGACAGCATGGCGATTCAACAGATGACACAACTCACCTTGGATGTGGCAAAAGCCCATCGCAGAATCTTGGTTCATCCTGACGATGGCGGCCTCCTTTGCTTTCATGCAAATGGGGAACTTTACAGATGCATTACACTCAACTTTGGAGCTCGTGCAAGTGGCTGGTATTGGGGGCGATTGGCGGGCATAATGGTGCGATCTTGCCATTCACTGTTGGCCCACGGGCATGCTCTGTGGCAGTATGTTGATGACCTTCTCGCCTGGTTGGACAAGGCCTCTTCTCCTCTGTGGGCATCATTGATTGTGGTTCTACTGCTGATTCTGGGGGTGCCCATGTCATGGCATAAAGCAGCGCTGTCAGACACTGTAGATTGGATTGGCTGGCGAATTTCAGTCGCCTACTGGACGATTGAAGTCCCCATTGAGAAAATGGAGCGGATCACAGCTCAAATTCGGTCCATCCAACGTTCAGAACGTCTGACACTGCGTGAAATGCAGTCGCTGGTGGGACGCCTCTTGTGGTTGACCTCGGCGTGGCGACATCTACGCCCGCTCCTCATACCACTGTACAAAGTTCTGCATCGCATTCCTATCACTATGGTAGGCATGGATCATGTGACGTTTCAAACCCTGACCGCTCACTTGGATGACCAATTACAGCTGTGCACTCAGTTGACCCACAAGCATCAGTCACTTCGGAAAGGGGTTACATTGTGTCGTGTGGCCAACACCAATGTCAACACGTTGAAGCACGTCCAACTGATGCATATGTGTAACGGCCATCCCACTGGCATGTGGGAATCTTCCAGAAGCCCATCGCCATTTTGTTCGATGATTGTACCAGCATTGGGACGTCAATTGTTGCCTTAAGGCTAACCTGCGCTCGTTTGCATTTCCATGCGTCCGGCGCGAGCAAGCCACGTGAAGCCAGTAATGCTAGTGCTGGGAATTCTGGTTGTTCTTTCAGCGGTAGCGCCTCTTCTTTAAGGCCATGCAGCGGCTGGGGCTGCCCTTGGTCCGTTTGAGGTGCAGGTCCTTTGGGTACCGCGAAGTCTTCGAACCAGGTGGGGCGGACAGACTGGACACCTTTTCTTGATGCTTTCCCTGCGCAGGCTGTGGTGGACAGGAGGGATCATCCATGCGGGTACAAAAACAGTGATAAACTGAACGTTCCAGATGACCTGTAGGTTCTGCGGCTTAATTTCTGGGGTGATGCATCTAAGCGCTTCATGATCAACCGGAGGCAGTCGTCAATCACCAACTCTCCCTGGAAGTGGTTGTGACTCGATTTCAGGTTTGATTTCTACGGCATTGGCAATGCTGGGTCAAGCACATCTCCTGTCCTCAAGCGTTTTCACGCGAAATTCCTGGAGATTGCTCTCAAACCCAGGGACCAACACCTACGACCACCCTCATTGACGGAGATCTTGGATGCAGGCAGAGTAGCCTGGAGAGCAGTGGTTGAGTTGCTTTCTGATTCAAAGTGGTCCCTGAACGACGTGCTGAATGAGGTGGCATTTTGCCGCCAGGTGTTTCACACCTCACTGGCCCAAGGCCAAAACCCATGCAGAACCCCTGTGCTGATCAGCCAAAGCGCAAGCCAGAGCTTCCCAAACCATTCCCAAGAAGCCAAAGCCGGAGCCCAAAGCATCCGCTGCGGACAAGCCTTCTACCCCCGCAGGGAAGAATCCCAAATGGAATGACGCTTGGCTGAAGAAAGTCAGTGACGGCAAGGGTATCTGCATCAGATTTCACCTCGGCAAGTGCAAGTCGGGCCAACAGTGTCGGTATGCGCACCAGTGCCCAGTGGCAAAAGCGAATGGAGAAGCTTGCGGAGGATTCCATTCTGCCTCAAGGCACAAGGAGTCGCCACACTGACCTTGCTCACCGCTACAGTTCCAAATGCATGTAATTCAGAGGAGCTTCCTTCAGAATTTTTACCATCGTCTGTGGTTTCAGTCTCCCCATCTTTGTCGAGCTCATGTTCTCAAAGCAGAAAATTTTCATCGCAGAGTACAGCTAGATTTTTTCTTGACATTTTTTCGGGTGCCTCAATGCCGGTGAGCACAGCAGTTCAAGAACTCGCTGGCGATCGTGTGGAACCAGTTGATTTGATTCATGGTTTGGACCTTTTGGTAGATGATGCATTTGAAAGTCTTCTTCGCTTGGCTTCATCTGGCCGGATTGGGGCTGCATTAGCAGCTCCATACTGCTGCAAACATAGCAGAGCCACATTGAGACCGAACGGTCCAGCCCCAGTTCGTACCCCGGAATTCCTTGATGGCCTGCCCTCCAACACGATCCAACAGCAAATTGCAGTACAAGAAAGCTTGACCATTCATGACAGATCGAGAATCCTACTATCAGCTGTTGATCGACATGCGGGCCTGGTCATTTTGGAGAACCCCTCTACGTCCATGACTTGGGATGACCCCCTCATGTATGAGTGGGTCCATGCCGTCGCACCGTATCCTGCTCAAGCCTGTGCTTGCCAGTTTGACAAGGATTGGGCCAAAGCATGGATGTTTGTGGCGAACAGACCAGCTATTAGCCACCTAGCCAGATCTTGTCCTCACCCATCGGAGACACACGAACCTATTGTTGGCGTCCGTCTCCCTGATGGAACATTCAAAAGCAGGATCACTGCTGAGTGCTGAGTACCCTGCTTTACTGGCACAAGCATTGGCGTCTATTATCAGACCTTTCCTGACGACTGGTCACCAGGTGATACATGCGGCTGACTGGCAATCCATCTTGCCCAAGCAACTGTCTTGGCCAGATCCACCAGGTCGCATCGAGGATGGAGGTGGTTTGCCGAGCACGGCACTCCACATGACACCACAACGACATGACAAGCTGGCAGCGTTGCGCTCCAGATGGTTTAGACGACTCAGTGATAGCAGACAGTGCCTCAAAATCACAGCTGCATTACTGTCAGGCTGCAAAGAGCCACCCCTCTCCGAGAGTGAGCTCAAGCCATACCTGGACGACATCCTTGAGATACTGGATTGCCCACCAGGTGACTTTCTCCTGGACATTTCACCGGGCCAACCCTTTCGTTTGAAGTTGGTGGCATCGGTTGGCAGCATTCTTACGCGACCCTGACGCAGACTTCCTCCTTCAACTGCCCAAAGGGGTACATTTGGGTGTCAATGAGCCGCTGACTCCTTCTCCGGCATGGCCACAATACTCAGGTATGCTGCCTGAGGAGGTACCGCTTCAAGACTGTAGTGACAGCTGGAAAAGCGCTCAAGATCACCCAGAGATTGTGCAATCCCTGATTCAAGAGGAGCTTGATGCTGGTTTTATCGCGCACGTACCAGGGGGTATTCCACAACTCAAGCAGATGTATTCCAAAGCAGCCATAGGCAAGCTTGGAGTGGTCCTTGCGCCTGGTCGCTCGCCTCGCTTGGTTGTAGACAGCTCTATCAGCATGGTGACAGCCAATACTGTGTTGCCTAACCATATGCTCCTGCCACGTATATCAGATGTCATTCAATGTGCCCCTGACAGCATGGCGATTCAACAGATGACGCAACTCACCTTGGATGTGGCAAAAGCCCATCGCAGAATCTTGGTTCATCCTGACGATGGCGGCCTCCTTTGCTTTCATGCAAATGGGGAACTTTACAGATGCATTACACTCAACTTTGGAGCTCGTGCAAGTGGCTGGTATTGGGGGCGATTGGCGGGCATAATGGTGCGATCTTGCCATTCACTGTTGGCCCACGGGCATGCTCTGTGGCAGTATGTTGATGACCTTCTCGCCTGGTTGGACAAGGCCTCTTCTCCTCTGTGGGCATCATTGATTGTGGTTCTACTGCTGATTCTGGGGGTGCCCATGTCATGGCATAAAGCAGCGCTGTCAGACACTGTAGATTGGATTGGCTGGCGAATTTCAGTCGCCTACTGGACGATTGAAGTCCCCATTGAGAAAATGGAGCGGATCACAGCTCAAATTCGGTCCATCCAACGTTCAGAACGTCTGACACTGCGTGAAATGCAGTCGCTGGTGGGACGCCTCTTGTGGTTGACCTCGGCGTGGCGACATCTACGCCCGCTCCTCATACCACTGTACAAAGTTCTGCATCGCATTCCTATCACTATGGTAGGCATGGATCATGTGACGTTTCAAACCCTGACCGCTCACTTGGATGACCAATTACAGCTGTGCACTCAGTTGACCCACAAGCATCAGTCACTTCGGAAAGGGGTTACATTGTGTCGTGTGGCCAACACCAATGTCAACACGTTGAAGCACGTCGTCCAACTGATGCATATCAAATCACGTCGAGTTTGGGTAGGCCTTTCAGATCCCTCTACACCAAACCGTAAACTGAATGATGAAGCAGCTGAAACCCTCAAAATCTGGCTGCAGTTGCTGACTTCGACGCCATTTTCGTTGTCGATGTGCCATCCAGATTGGATTCAAGTCCATGCTACGGCTGATGCTATGGCTTCACAATCCCTGGCGGGGCTTGGTGGTGCAGCCATATTTCCAGACGGGTCTTCAACTTGGTTTCAGTTTCGCATCTCACTTGCAGATGCTCAATCGCTATGGCCGTGGCTAGGTGACGACATGCAAAAGCATATTGCTGCCTGGGAACTCCTTGCGCAATTTGCGTTATCCTATTGCATTGCCACCCACTTGCCCTGTACACGTGGTCCGATTGCATGTCATCAAGCCACAGACAATAGCGCAGCCGATGCAGCCTCTGCCAAAGGTCTCACTATGACCCCAGCCCTTGCGGCAGTGCTGACTCCATATTTTCAATTTATGCGGCGACATCAAGTTTATCCCCATATCACTCACATCCCTGGTCGATTGAATGTGCTGGCAGATGAATTGAGTCGCTTCAAGGAACCACTCTCCGTTGCCGTTGATCCAATGTCGCAGAGATCTATCCCTTGGATTGAGCTGCTGCAGTCATCAGGTATTGAGATTACCCAAACTGGTCGAAAGTGGCCTTCCCATTTTGACATTCACCTGCGAGAAAAAGGCCTGCTGCAGTCCGCTGACTGGGTGCTTCCATCGATTGGTTTTTGGGGAGTTCTCACTCCGGCTGGTCGATGGTCGAGTTGTTTGGTGCTTTTAGAACTCCCCACCTCTACTGGTTGACCCCAACATACCCCGGTGTTTGGGTTGTTGACTGGTGTCAGTTTGAATGGGGTTCATTATCTAGGTCTTGCTGTACTAATATTGGACCCGCTGGTTCTAATACATTGTGTACAGATTGGACCTTTTCTGCACCACGCTTAAAACAGAAGGCACCTGCGCAGCAGCCTTGCCACACATGTTTGGAATGTCATGTACGTAATTCTATACTAGGGAAACTGAAGCAACGGAAGCTGTAGTGTGAACGTGTCATGTACTTGTACATATGTGTTCATACTTTGGACCCGGAAACTTCAGTGTCTGGTCCGTGGCCATTTTGCTTCAAGTTTCCCTGATCTGTTTGCCCACCACCATCCCCATGCACCACCATTTGTGGTCTTGGAGGTGGTGCTTTTAGAACTCCCCACCTCTACTGGTTGACCCCAACATACCCCGGTGTTTGGGTTGTTGACTGGTGTCAGTTTGAATGGGGTTCATTATCTAGGTCTTGCTGTACTAATATTGGACCCGCTGGTTCTAATACATTGTGTACAGATTGGACCTTTTCTGCACCACGCTTAAAACAGAAGGCACCTGCGCAGCAGCCTTGCCACACATGTTTGGAATGTCATGTACGTAATTCTATACTAGGGAAACTGAAGCAACGGAAGCTGTAGTGTGAACGATCCAGATTTGTGGATGCATTACAACCATGGTGAAACTTCTCCTACACCTGACTCTTTCGAGGCTGATCCCTTGGACAATGAGGATGCCTTGCACCGAGCTATGGTGGAGACCAATGGAGTGCTCACCGCTAGAGAGCGCCGTTTGCTTTCAGAATGGAATGAAGCTGAAGCCCGCAACGATGTGATTGCCATGGAGGAGATCGAAGGCCTTCTGGTGGAAGTGCGTGGCTCGCGCTACAATGTCTAGTGGTGATGCAAAGTGGTGATGCAATCATAGTTTGCGTCGGGCAGTATACCATGAAAGTCTTGGGAAGCCAGCACATGGACTTTTGAGATGACTGAATTTGGAATTTTGGAAATAGAACTGAGGAATTTAGGTTGGATCTGCCCTTAGCTTTGCGGCTTTGTCGATAGCCTCAGATCCAATTTGTGACAGTTTCTTCATGAGAACTAATTCGAAACTGAGGCGGGGTGAACAGAATTGACGTATTTCTGCACCTTCCCTTTCAGTTGCATATACATTTGCAAAGCAGTTGTTTCATGTCAAATGACATTCAGTTGCAGCTGCTTGCATGTGAGTCAACACGATGTCACATGGATATAATCCGCAGGCGTGTTTGCAACAAGGAAAATGTTATTATTATTTTTTGGCATGATGTTTACTTCTTTTGCCTTGGTCTTTTTGGGGGCATAATGTTTTGTGCTCCATTTTTTATGTTTCAACCTGCAAAAACATAAGCCGTAACACCACAAAACAGCAAAAACAACATGAAACACATTACCAGGGTAAGGATGGATCATTCCTTTTTCACCAACGGTAGCGTAGGCTCTGGGTTGTATGTGTTCAGCACTTGTGGCTGGGATTGCCTTCAAGCATTGATTTTTGTTCTTTAAGTATCCGTTCTTCACTTAAGCCACCCGTCCCCCTTTCGATTCCTCCTTGGTCCAAGAGATTTCGTTCATTCAGACTTAGCTTAGCTGGAATGCAAAATAATTGAAAAATTGATTGTGAACGAAATGTAAGTGGGTTTAAATTTGACCTTGCTTTATGTTACAATTTTAACACCAAATTCTTATTTTCCTTCCACCACACCTTCTCAGGTAGATCCTCTTGGATGTTTCAACATGCATTTCAAAAATTAACCATGATGTGTGGAAAGCGATGGCCAGCGTTTGCTTGGAACAACTGCCATGTTCGAAACGTCTACAAAACACATCGATTCCAACTGTTTTGGTCGATTCTGGCGCGGACGGGATGTTTATGGATGGTATCGAAGGCAATCCTGATATATATGAATTCTCTCATGGAACATGATAGATTTTTACATACTACGAAACGTGAAGAATGTAATGTTTCATTACATGCCTGTGGTGACACTGAACAACATTGGAGATGAGAATGTCAGATGTAAACTGAACTTTAATAGATCTCGAGGATGGTGGTTTTCTTCCAGTGAACATCTTTTCGAATCTTTTGAGTTTACGGTGATGATGTGTCGAATTTTTCATCATGTTGCAATTTTGGATTCAAGCTTCAAGTGAAGCATTGTGGCAAGTGCCACAGAAACGACATGGCAAGTGCCAAGACTCATGTCTTTAATTCATCTCAACACTTGACATGTCAATCAATTCACGAAAGTAAACATGAACAAATTCGCAATCATCAACATCATGTTCACTTTCAAATTTTTCGTTGACCGGCCGTTCCTGCACTCGTCGGCATGATGACGCTCGATGATTTGCGTCTCCCGATACTGGATCAGCTCACTGTTCCAGTCTTCTACAACGTGTCCGATGAGCAGGTACCGTATACCGTCAACGATTTGCTCGCTCCATTCGATCTGGACGACTTCGGCATCGAAGGCTGTGAAATAAACAGTCTGCTCTATCCACTGAAGACATCCTCACAGGTGCACCTATTACCCAGCATCGAACTCCTGCAAGAACATTGGACGCCATTCGATGACAGCCTCGAAGAAGGTACGGCAGTGCACTTTGTCATCATTGACAGATTTCTTTTCCAGTTTTTCTTGGATCGGGCTGCACAATTTCACAATACAATTCATCTCGGAGGTCATCCAGGTCAGCGTTTTTCGCACCAGACCCGACTGGAAGTACACCTCATGCCATCCACCGAATCCATCGAGATGATCAGCCGCATCCATGGAGAATGTTGCCGACTTCGCACAGAAGTTGTGGGTTTGCGTAGCCAGATCCAGCGCACTGAGCAGCGCCTGGGTTCCCTCATTGAAACATTGGGGGTCGCATTCCCACATCTGGCTGCGGATTTGGGGCTCACCCTTCAAATGAGTGATCTGGAACCGACACCAGGAGGTGTGTAACCCTGCATCGCAGATCTTTTTGGAGCAGAAGCAACAGTACAGTTCAAGGCCCAAGCCTGCAATTTTACAATTTCAATTACAACTGGATCAACGCCTCTGGCTACATCCTCGGCTTTTCCAAGAAGCAGTTCAGCTTTTGGCCACGCGCTGCTGAACTTACCGTGTCCTTTTTGAGAAAAACAGTTTTCATCGGGGGGATTTGCGCACCGTTTTCAGATTTCATAATTTTATCACAGATTTCAGAGTGAAGTCCACATTTGACAGATGTCTTTTGTCATATCGGTCATGTACAATGAAGATTGAACCGGGCATGTGCCTTTGCATTATCCCAGAATTATATGACCCACACTTCCTCTCATCAGACGCATGTCGAATTGCTCATGTTGATGAAACCCAAAGTGTCATGGACTCGAGTGAGTTCAGATTTGAGTTGATCGGTTCTGTTTGGCAGAGCATGCGCAATCAGGAAGTCAATTTTGATCTAGGCTCAAGTGAGCGCAATTTTGAAAGTGGGGGGGGGAATCGGCACATTCCTTCTTCCGTCAGAGCCCCGGTGAATTCACAGTCGAGTGACTGATGACTAGAAGGCCTCAACTGGCAAGACGTTTTCATTGTCCAGCCAGACTGGAGTGTGATCAGGTGATCACGAGACAGCCAGAGCCTCATCTGAAACAGGATGTTCATCCTTTTTCACATTGATCAATTGAATATTTTTGACTGAATTTTCTGATTCTTATGTCAATGGACGAGTGTCCATAAAGTGGAACACAGGTCGAGTGACCTGACGTTCTCTTCGCTGTGCGCACCTCAGTCAATTCCAATGTGATAGATCATCAACGTATCGACGAGTGTCGATCTGAATGAATAGGTCGAGTGACCATATCTCAGCATTTCGGAAGGTTGGAGTTGATAACAAGTGTCAACCTTTCAGAGATCATCAATACATGTTTATGATCGTATATGCGTTGAATTTTTAGGTTTGAGACAGACCTCTGCTGGCGTCAAGGCCTGATTTCTGAAGAGATTATCCTCTTATTGTGGTTGCTTTGCGTTGTAGTGATTTCTTCGGACGACTCTCCTTGTCATTTGTTCATCAATAATTGCGTCCTGTGACAGGATCAGATCAGAAGTACGCCCTCCGAGATCTCTTGCATCCGTGCATCCGTAGTTTCCCAGCCGGAACCTCCTTGGTTTTCCTTTGAGAGGGGTTGCAGTCGACAGCAAAGCACCGGAATTGCATGATCCAGGATCAGGAAACAACCGGAAGCCTGGACGCCGTAGGACTAGACTCGTCATCGGTTGTTTCAGAAGACCTGAGGGTCCCCTTGCCTCTTGACATAGATGAAACAGATGATGTATCCGAAAACTTGTTTGGGGGTGAAGACTTTTTGGAACCTGACGCATGTTTGGACTCCCCACAAGCATCCGTGCCCTGCCGAGATGTTTCGGACACTCCATTGAGCGATGCCAAAAAGAGAGACCTGAGGTCGATGATCGAGGATAGTTGTCTATCTACCCAAGCCGTGTTCAAATTCAAGATGCCGTGGGAAAGACCAGGCATGAGAACAGTTTTTGATCGCAAACCAAAGAGGCTCATACCTATTCCCGTTTTGAAGCCCGTTGAAATCACCTCCGGAAAGAAGGACATCTCCAAGGCAGTCCCGCTGCCGAGCACCAAGCCTTACCGTGGAGCCTTCAGTGAGGTCATCAATTTCAACTTGGATTTTAGCGAACAGGAAATGGAAGACAACCTTGAAAGGAAAGCCTTGGAAAAGTGGTATCTCATTTTTGCCTCAGGAGAGGATGCATGGCCTGAGGGTTTCGACTTGAGAGTAGCCGTAGCGGAACATAGGCTTTCAGATATGAAGTTGATCTTCGGTACCAGGAGCCCTAACACCATCATCAGAAGGGGTTCAAGCATTCTTCAATTTATCAGATGGTACAGAACTAAGTATTTCTCGTTATGTCCTTTTCCAGTGAACTCCGCCTTGGTAGAAGAATACATCTCTGCATTACAGGCGAACGGGAAAACTGTGTCTGCCATGAGAGGCTTCCTGGAAGCCCTGAATTTCTGCAAGCATTTCCTCAGGATGAACGTTGCTCCTCTTGGTCAAGAGTTGGTTTCTGCAAAGGTCCAACGAATAATAGAAGTGTGTGACGCTCTGAAGCCTGAGAAACAGCAAGCGAGAGTGTTGACGGTTGCAGAAGTTGAGTTTTTGGAGTCATGCTTAACCAATGAAAAGATGAGCCTTACCGACAGAGTCGCATGCGGTGTGATGCTTTTCTGTCTTTATAGCCGAAGCAGGTGGTCAGATGTCAAAAGGATCTATGGTTTTGTCCAAGATGTCAAGGAGTCAGAAGGCAAAATCTCTGGGTACTTGGAATGCAGAACAAGGTCGCATAAGACCTCCAGATTAGTAGCCAAGTCTGGTTTAGCCATGCCTCTCGTCGCACCTGTCTGGGGAGTAGGGAATCTTCCATGGGGTTTAATTTTCATTAAGCTTTGCCAGAGTTCCAACCGACCTGTAGAGTCGCTGAGCAACGAGCCCATGCTCAATGCACCCACACCCGATGGGTCTTGGTCTGGCAGATCTGTGACGACAACGGAAGCAGGCAAATGGCTCCGCAAAATCCTGGCAGGGATGAAAGGAGATGCCATCTTCACAACCATTCATGCCTTGAAAGCGACACCGTTATCATGGTGCGCTAAGTGGGGTCTAGGGCCCGACATACGTGCACTGCTTGGTCATCACTCAACAGGCAAAACGTCTGCTGAGTGTTACGGGAGAGACAACCTTGCGAAGCCCCTCCGTGACTTCGATCTCGTTTTACAACAGATTAGAACTGGAGCCTTTTCACCAGACGCCACCAGATCTGGAATGATTAGGGAAGAAAGCGTGCAGGATCCAAGCTTGTCTTATAGCCACCCAGTGCCAAGCAAACCTCCGATTGTTCAGGAAAGGGAACATGCCAGCGAAGAAGAAGAATCATCATCCTCCTCTTCGGAATCGTCAAGCGAATCCCAAGAAAGTTCGGAGTCAGACCTAGAAGGAGACCCAGTGACCCGATCCAAAGATTGGGGCCCTGAGATGTTGATGTACAGGAACAGAAAGACCTTAATAGTCCATGCAGTAGCTTCCGGTGGAGCAGACACTTTTAGCTGTGGGGTCAAGATTACCAAAGACTTCGAGGAAATCCAGTCTTCCAACTTCCTTGAGCTCAGGCAATGCAAAAGATGTGCCACTGCACGGCCGTTGAAAACTGCAGGACAGCTCGCATCAGCACTGAAGAAGCTGCGTTCTGAGAGATGAAGAAAAAGGAGAATAAGAGCTGCGTTCGTTTGATTAGAAACGGTCTGTTGACAGGCATTCAGAGAGAGGCAAGTGCTTCAAATTTCTCAAGTGAGAACCATCATGACAAGTGCTGAGTCTCTGAACAATCAGCATATCAAAACGGAACATTCATTCATGTGAAGATGTTCTTTTGGGAAGCAAGTGCTTCCGTTCGGCCATGTGAGTACATGTCCTCTCCTGCTTTGATGGTTCAAACTCAGTGCACGTTTGAGTGCATATCCTCAAGTGAGGCTTGGATCAATTCCTGAAATTTCATAGTGAACCAATCAAAGAAAGTCTCAGGAGTCAACTTCAACAACAGATTCTAATGTGACATGTGATTTCGCCCAATATTGACGTATAATCCTTACCACACAATCACCAATTGAAATCCCAATGTCTCATCAAGTCTCCTCATTGGATATGATCAATCATAATAACATAAGCAGACGGTTTGACTTAGTCCGCAGACTGTCAACGCTTCTGCGCAATGGGAACTTTGCTGGAATCTCGAGAGGCCTTGAAGGCCAGAGGACTGGAGGTCAGCCTCACGTCAGATGAGATCGATGCATTGGTTCACAACAGGTAGATTCCCTTGCCCGTTTAGCATTCGCAGCATGCCAGCCAGGTGAATCACCAACCGATGAACAAATTGTAGCCTTATTTGCCGGAAGGGCTGTTCCGAACCAAGGGACTTTTGCATCCATGAGGCGTTTGATCTTTGAAGCACAAACGCTACTATCGGCAGATCTCCAAAACAAGGTGCACAAGGCAGACGAGAGCGTCAAGACCAAATTAGCTCCTGCCGAAAGAGACAACAGAATCAAAGACCAAAAAGCAAGGTTGGAAGGGCTCAGATTTCGGGGCGAGGAAGAGTGTTCTCATCAAAGCTACGACCTAGTGCTTCATATGCTTGAGAAGGACACCCTTTTGTATCTTCCACCCGACAAATTTCCCACGAGACGCCATGAGCTTTTGCAAAAGAAAGCACCCAAAGAAATCACGATTGACCAGTCTGCTTTGATTGTTCGGGACAAACACATGGAGCTCACCTGTGCGACAACCACTGAACTTGAGGCCACCAACGCCCTCCGACGAAGAGCTTTAGCATTCGATTTTCATAAAAAAACTAACGTGGATGTTGGTAAACGTGGCGGTGTCCCCGCTGCCAGACATCATGAAAAATCAGGAAACTCCAGAAAACTCCAGAAAACTTACTGGACCCTCTGTGTTTGGTTTAAAGCATGAAATCACCTGACGGTGTTGTTTAAAGGACTGGCTGGCAGGAAACTGAATTGAAGGTCAAATGCCCACTACTCCACCAAACTGGCCTTTGTTGATGACTGAAACTCTAACCCGGCACCTATTCGTTTAGTATGCCATGATCCCCCATTAGCTATATGCAGTTCTCACTCGAGAAAACGATAAGAGGAAAATTACTTTACTTCGTGTGATCCCCACCATGACATTTATACATTTTCTTACTGGCAAATCTTCTGGCATTCTATCTGACATATCTTCTGACATTCTATTTGCATTCTATCTGGCATATCTTCTGGCATATGATCTGGCATATCTTCTGGCATATCTTCTGGCATTCTATCTGGCAAATCTTCTGGCATTCTATCTGGCATATCTTCTGGCACTCTATCTGACATATCTTCTGGCATTCTATCTGGCATATCTTCTCTGGCATATATTCTGACATATCTTCTGGCATTCTATCTGACATATCTTCTGGCATATATTCTGACATATCTTCTGGCATATCCTCTGGCATATCTTCTGGCATATCTTCTGACATATCTATCTGGCATATCTTCTGGCATATTTTCTGGCATTCTATCTGGCAAATCTTCTGGCATTCTATCTGGCATTCTATCTTGCATATCTTCTGGCATATTATCTGGCATTCTATCTGGCATATCTTCTGGCATATATTCTGACATATCTTCTGACATTCTTTCTAACTTTCTTCTGCACATTCTTTGTCCCATATCTTCCTACATGAGGTCCGGCAGGGAACACTTGGCGTGGATACTCGCGGTTGAGGTCCGGCAGGGAACACTGGGCGTGGATGGTCGTGGTTGAGGTCCGGCAGGGAACACTGGGCGGGGATGGTCGTGGTTGAGGTCCGGCAGGGAACCCTGGGCGTGGATGGTCGTGGTTGAGGTCCGGCAGGGAACACTGGGCGTGGATGGTCGTGGTTGAGGTCCGGCAGGGAACACTGGGCGTGGATGGTCGTGGTTGAGGTCCGGCAGAGAACACTGTGGATCGCGGGTCGCAGTTGGACGAGGACGACGAGGACGACGAGGACGACGAGGACGACAAGGACGACAAGGAGGACGAGGAGGACGAGGAGGAGAGGAGGAGGAGGAGGAGGACGAGGCAGGAGGAGGCAACTGACATAAAATCTAACAACCCTCACCTGGCAGGTGGGGAACTACACTACTTGCTGATAAAATCAGTAAAAATCAACCGAGCGTTGTTGGCCACTCCCATGATGTGGGGCTCAAAACAGTACCGGTTGGTCGTCTCACTTCTGACCAAAATGTGATGTAGTCAATTGGGATCATCATCCTAGGTACCCTCTGGTAATTTAACATCATAACATAGCTATTGAAAATGGATGAAAATGGCACATGTACTTCCTTGATGTTGATTTACCGAACTTAAAGATTGTGATTCTCCAGTTCGCAAACTCTTCGTTTACATTCGGGGCTAGGGTTAAAAGTAACCTGGTTGATGGGAGCAACCCCTCCGAAAAATATGAAAGTCAGTTGGGGCTATTATTCCCAACTGAATGGAAAGTCATAATCCATTCATGTTCCAGTCACCACCAAGCAGATCACCATAATATTCCCAGTCCGTTGTTGGTTTATAGCCTATGAAAACCACTATTTTTACCATCACATAATCCAGTCATGTTCCAGTCACCACCAACCAGAAATATTGTTATTCTAATGATTAACCATTATTAACCATAGATTAACCACATAGATTAACCACCAACCAGTAACAAATGAACATCCTCCGCTGACATCCCGCCGTGGAGCTTTCGCTGGGAACATCCAACGTTTCGTGGTGAATTCCAGCAACCACTGGCTGTGATGCTCATTGAAAAGGAGTATTTTTTCAGCAATAAACCTCCAAATGTCTAGTGAGAATTGTTTGTTTATAAACACCATTTAAATATTTAAGTAGATATATCATGTGAATCTACCATAAACCACAAAATTCACATATTTATTTGCATCAACTTTGCAAACTAGGGCACCACCTCGTTACCAAAGGCTACTTGAAACCGACCAACCCGAGATGATGCAGAAAAACAAACAACTCCAAACGGCGCTCCAAAGCACGGTGCTCGCAGCAAAAATCGCTGGCATCAACACAGCGCCCGTAACGAAAACGAAGGTCTCGGGCGGGGACCATGCAGGCGTATTTTGTCGTGATTTTTTGAGGACAAAAATGGGGAAAATCAAGTATGAAAAGTTGGATGTTAAATATACATGTATACTGTATATATATATATAGAGTATATATTTATTTAATTCTATTTATACACAGAGTACATATATTCATTCAGAAACTATAGGATTGATTGAAACACTCACAGTCGGATTTCACCATGAACAAACGTGATTTAACAAGGGAAGGTTGGGATTTGAACCATGAAAAAACCTTGGAACTTAACGATGGAAATTGGCTCCATATGTTTACTTTAGGTTGAATGAAAGGTTTGAAGCCATGAGATGGCATGGGCTACTCTGACCCCAGTATCTCACAAATCCAGTCTCCAGTCTCCAGCTTGTCAGAAATTACAATTCCAAAACATGCATAAATTGATATAAATTGTGATAAATTAGTATCAAGAATGCATTGGTACCAACCCTACCAAGTACATACTAAACTATCCATACTAAGAGGACATAAATTAAAGTCTGAGGACAAATAAACTCGGGGTGTATTAATCTCTATTCTGGGAACCAACGAAACTGTGAAAAAAAGGACCACTGTGTCCCTGCAACTATTGTAGCAACGAGAGGAAACAATCACAATATATCAACCATTGCATGATATATCAACATTGTATTTACCATTTTTTCTACCATATTTATCATATTTTAACCATTTTTTTGTATTCAACCATTGTATGATATATCACAGGAATCATACAACATCATACAACCAGCTTCCCAATGTTCAAGGTTGAATCCCAGGAGACAAATTCCATGCGTGTTGCGCCGTACAAGATGGTGGTGCCCACCCAGTTTAATGTGAACGTTGGTTATGATATCCCCAGAATAGTATAGATATGACCCCCATGAAAAACCTAGGTAAATTGGACTTTTTTGCACCAGCTTAGCTACCCTCTGGTAAACGTTTACAGTTTGCGAACTTGAAAATGGCCAGTCGGAATAGTGGATTTACCCATTAAACATAGTGATTTTCCAGTTCGCGATGTAAATGTTTACCAGAGGATACGTTGATGACGCGCCATCGCCCCGAAAAAACCGTCCCCCCCACAGAATCTGGCGCCTGCGAATTCCGAGCGGCGCCAAAGAACAAACAATCAAAACCTGTCGAGGATCATCCGATCATCCATCACCCACCATCCCATGTAATAGGAATATGTCATCTAATTACGCATATATATATATATATCATTATGATATATGAAAAAATATACATAACTATGGAAATAACGGAGAATACTGGACATATACTGCATGCATAATGTTGATATAAATATGTATATATATAATTGACATTTATTGACCCAGATCATAACTATCAATGGCTTTTGGACCTACTTGGATGCCCATCTTCGTGGCTTTAAAACAATGTTATCCCATTTATAAATGGATTGGTTTTCACGGGAAAATCTTAACCGGAAACCATGGGTTTTTACCATTCAATATACCCTCTGGTAATTTAACATAGCTATTGAACATTACCATTTATAGTGGATTTTCCCATTGAAAATGGTGATTTTCCATAGCTATGTTGGTTTGGTAGGGGTTTCCGGTTTCAATTTTTCCTTAAAACCCCACTAGGTATCTATGTGGGTTGATCAAGTGTTCCCACGGATGAACGGTCCCAAGTCTGCCATGAACTGGAAACACAAAATCATGGTCTGGTCAACAAAAAAACTCATGTCTGACTAACATTAGAGTCTGGTCAACAAAACTAAGTTTTTTCTGGATTTGGGACTAACAAACTGGATTTGCCATGTATCAGAACTGCACATTGCTGGTCAAAAAGAAAAACTAATGTTAGTGAAGCAATAATAAGACCATCCATTTGTCGATGGTTTATACAGCCCATTTATGGTAGGATTGGGATTGGGGATAGTCTACTATTGCTCTACTATTCTACTACCATTTGTAGCCTAAACACAGCGCATGCGGTTTCTGCCGAAAACATGGTTTCTACATGGTAAAACCAGGGCTTGCTGCAGATTCCCTCAAACCAACCTCGCCAGTAGACCGTTCACTGGCCCAAATCTGATCCAGCGGTGTGTCTGAAAACGGGGGATGCCCTTGAAAATGCCGATTTTTCATGGGGAAAACATATAGAATGACCATGAATAACCATCATAAAACCATGGATTTTCCGCTTCAACCCA
>CAMXCT020003342.1:0-68336 GCA_947184155.2 Cladocopium goreaui
GGAACGATCCTAGAGTTGCAAATCACAATGGAATTCCATCTGCAACTCATCCACCAGCACCACTTGCAATCCCATTTAAATTGCGGGAACGATCCTACAGTTGCAAATCACAATGGAATTCTGTCGACCACACATGCACGAAAAACAGTTGAAACCCCATTTACAATGCGGAACCGATCCGAGCATGATCCGAGACCGATCCGCCCATGATCCGACCATGATCCGACCACACACGAGACCGTCTCGCACCCGTCGCACAGCAGAGGTAGATCATCGAAGTTCGTGGACACACTTTGTATGGAAAAACATAGGGTTTCGTGCATCTGCTATCTCTCAAAAACGCATTTCGTGCGAGACGTCCTTCAAAACTCCATCGGCAACTCATCCGGCAGCACCATTGCCATAGCCATTTGCACTTGCGGGAACGATCCCGTACAGTGTGCAAATCACAATGGAATTCCATTTGCAACTCATCCACCAGCACCACTTGCAATCCCATTTACATTGCGGGAACGATCCTACAGTTACAAATCACAATGGAATTCTGTCGACCACACATGCACGAAAAACAGTTGAAACCCCATTTACAATGCGGAACCGATCCGAGCATGATCCGAGACCGATCCGCCCATGATCCGACCATGATCCGACCACACACGAGACCGTCTCGCACCCGTCGCACAGCAGAGGTAGATCATCGAAGTTCGTGGACACACTTTGTATGGAAAAACATAGGGTTTCGTGCATCTGCTATCTCTCAAAAACGCATTTCGTGCGAGACGTCCTTCAAAACTCCATCGGCAACTCATCCGGCAGCACCACTTGCAATGCCATTTGCATTGCGGGAACGATCCTACAGTTGCAAATCACAATGGAATTCCATCTGCAACTCATCCACCAGCACCACTTGCAATTCCATCTACATTGCGGGAACGATCCTACAGTTGCAAATCAAAATGGAATTCTGTCGACCGCACATGCACGAAAAACAGTTGAAACCCCATTTACAATGCGGAACCGATCCGAGCATGATCCGACCATGATCCGAGACCGATCCGACCATGATCCGACCACACACGAGACCGTCTCGCACCCGTCGCACCGCAGAGGTAGATCATCGAGGTTCGGGGACGCACTTTGTATGGAAAAACATAGGGTTTCCTGCATCTGCTATCTCTCAAAAACGCATTTCGTGCGAGACTTCCTTCACAACTCCATCGGCAACTCATCCACCAGCACCACTTGCAATCCCATTTGCATTGCGGGAACAATCAATGCCCTAACTAACTCTTTCTGTGACTAACCCTTTCCCTGACGAACTCTTTCTTTGACTAACTCTTTCCTTGACTACCTCATATATCCTGACTAACTCTTTCTTTGACTACCTCATATATCCTGACTAACTCTTTCTTTGACTACCTTTTTCCCTGACTAACTGTTTCTTTGACTAACTCTTTCCTTGACTAACTCTTTCTTTGACTACCTCATATATCCCGACTAACTCTTTCTTTGACTACCTTTTTCCCTGACTAACTGTTTCTTTGACTAACTCTTTCCCTGACTAACTCTTTCTTTGACTAACTCTTTCTTTGACGAACTCTTTCTTTGACTAACTTTTTCCCTGACTAACTGTTTCTTTGACTAACTCTTTCCCTGACTAACTCTTTCTTTGACTACCTCTTTCCCTGGCTAACTGTTCTTTGACTAACTCTTTCTTTGACTAACTCTTTCTTTGACTAACTCTTTCTTTGACTAACTGTTTCTTTGACTAACTCTTTCTTTGACTAACTCTTTCTTTGACTAACTCTTTCTTTGACTAACTCTTTCTTTGACTAACTCTTTCTTTGACTAACTCTTTCTTTGACGAACTCTTTCTTTGACGAACTCTTTCTTTGACGAACTCTTTCTTTGACTAACTGTTTCTTTGACTAACTCTTTCTTTGACTAACTCTTTCTTTGACTAACTCTTTCCCTGACTAACTGTTTCTTTGCTAACTCTTTCCCTCACTAACTCTTTCTTTGACTAACTCTTTCCCTGACTAACTGTTTCTTTGACTAACTCTTTGTTTGACTAACTCTTTCTTTGACTAACTCTTTGTTTGACTAACTCTTTCTTTGACTAACTCTTTCCCTCACTAACTCTTTCTTTGACTAACTCTTTCCCTGACTAACTGTTTCTTTGACTAATTCTTTCTTTGACTAACTCTTTCTTTAACTAACTCTTTCCCTGACTAACTGTTTCTTTGACTAACTGTTTCTTTGACTAACTGTTTCTTTGCTAACTCTTTCTTTGACTAACTCTTTCTTTGACTAACTGTTTCTTTGACTAACTCTTTCTTTGACTAACTCTTTCTTTGACTAACTCTTTCCCTGACTAACTCTTTCTTTGACTAACTGTTTCTTTGCTAACTCTTTCCCTCACTAACTCTTTCCCTCACTAACTCTTTCTTTGACTAACTCTTTCCCTGACATTCTAAAAGTCCGTAACACGGAAGTTTCTCCCCCTAAACTTCCTTTGATGATCCACTATTTCGATTTATTTCTGGTGATATTGGGAATGGTTATGGATGGTTCATTATTGTCCCATAAACATCCAAGCATTGCTTGTGTCAGCTGAGAGCTTCAAATGGGCGAACCTGGGCAACGCTTTTTTTCGCGGATCCCATCCGCATGGCCATGACGGCCTTTTTCATGGAACCGGTGATGCAGGAAATGCATGGAATATGAAAATTGACATCATTCATCCCATTTGTCTTCCAGGTCCCATGTGAATCCATGTGATATGTCCAATATGTCCATTTTTGGTGTGCAGACCCACCTTGAACACACCACTTTATAAATGTGCGAGATTCGGCGTGTTTGTGGGAAAAACGTGCTCAACTCCGCCAATCGCACCGGGATGCCCTTCAATAGAAAGACCAAGAAAGAAAGACAGTCTCGAATCTTAAATCAGATGATTTTATGTGACTACATCAGGATAAACATGGATAAACCCTATATGCCTACATATATAGACATAGATCCCAAGAAGGTCCCTTTGGGATGATCCCTTGTGACAGCGAACTTTTCTCGTTTCTGTCTCTTTTTATTCGAACATTTCTCCCTGTTTTCTAAAAAAAAAGCACTTTTTTTCCAAAAGCATTTCTTTCTTGTTCCGACGTGTTTTTTTAAAATTATTTTTTCCGATGGGTTTTCCGAAGAAAACCAGGTCATATTCCTTGGATCGACATGGCCGGTCCTTGTAGGTGGAATTTTCTGGATCCCTCTGGTTATTTATTTAACATAGCGAACTGGAAAATCACCATGTTTCATGGGATTTCAATGGATTTCAGTAAATCATCCATGATATAAATGATACAAATATGGTCAAATTTCCATAGTGAAATTAGCGGAGGGTATATGGAATAGGGATATGTTATAGGATATAGGCAGCCAACTTGATATGATAGCTGGGTGTCTCTGAAAATGCAGGCAATTTTTAGGTAAACTGGTGATACTTCCCGCCACCTTGAAGGCTACGACGTGGGTAGTATATGGCAACTACCAGGTTTCACTGATCAACCCCGAAGCGCCGGTGAACATGGGAGATTTTGGTTGGATACTTCACATGTTTTCTGGATGACATGTCCCTTTTGCGTTTAATAAATTAATAGATATTTAAACATATTGGCGCCAAACCCCACCCTCGACTATAACCCACAAGATCTCTCCTTTACCATCTAAATCAAACATGAACTACATCCTCCAAACACACTACTCTCTGGTGACAAAAGTAAGGACTGTAGCCTGAACTGTCCTGATATCCGGCTGAGACATCCATAAGTTTAACAGGGACACTTTCTACTAGGGGAATCTAATCTTCATAAGGGATCAAATCCCCCAGGGAGGACCATCAATTTTTTTTTAATTATCATCAAAAAAAATTAATTCATCAAAAAAAATTAAATCATCAAAAAGAAATTTAAATAAAGGAAAGAAAAGGAAGGAAGGAAGGAAGGAAGGAGAGAAGGGAAGCAGGAAAGGAAGGAAGGAAGGAAGGAGAGAAGGGAAACAAGAAAGGAAGGAAGGAAGGAAAGAAGGGAAGCAGGAAAGGAAGGAAGGAAGGAAGGAAGGAAGGAGAGAAAGGAAGCAAGAAAGGAAGGAAGGAGAGAAGGGAAGCAGGAAAGGAAGGAAGGAATGAAAGAAGGGAAGCAGGAAAGGAAGGAAGGAAGGAAGGAAGGAAGGAAGGAGAGAAAGGAAGCAAGAAAGGAAGGAAGGAAAGAAGGAAGGAATGAAAGAAGGGAAGCAGGAAAGGAAGGAAGGAATGAAGGAAGGAAGGAAGGAGAGAAAGGAAGCAAGAAAGGAAGGAAGGAATGAAAGAAGGGAAGCAAGGAAAGGAAGGAAGGAAGGAAATAAGGGAAGCAAGGAAAGGAAGGAAGGAATGAAAGAAGGGAAGCAAGGAAAGGAAGGAAGGAAAGGAAGCAGGAAAGGAAGGACGGAGGGAGGGAGGGAGGGAGGAGGGAAGGAAGGAGGGAAGGAGGGAAGGAGGGAAGGAGGGAAGGAGGGAAGGAGGGGAAGACAGGGAAAGAAAGGAAAAGAAAGGAAAAGAAAGGAAAAGAAAGGAAAAGAAAGGAAAAGTAAGGAAAAGAAAGGAAAAGAAAGGAAAAGAAAGGATAAGAAAGGAAAGGAAAAGAAAAGAAAGGAAAGAGGAAAGGAAAGAGGAAAGGAAAGAGGAAAGGAAAGAGGAAAGGAAAGAGGAAAGGAAAGAGGAAAGGAAAGAGGAAAGGAAAGAGGAAAGGAAAGAGGAAAGGAAAGAGGGAAGGAAAGAGGGAAGGAAAGAGGGAAGGAAAGAGGGAAGGAAAGAGGGAAGGAAAAGAAAGGAAGGAGGAAATGAAGGAGGAAAAGCAGGGAAGGAAGCATACAAATTGCCGTTCTTTACAAATACAAGCTCTTTACAAATACAAGCTAGCTTTCGAATGAAAGGATGTACCTGACCAGTGGTAGACGGGCTATTTTAGGACCAAAAACGAAACCCATGTTATCGGGAGATTGTTGGAAGTTAGCAAGGAAACATTAAGGACCCCCAAAAAAATGAGGGAGGGTAATTTAATTTGTTTCTTTTTTTTTCTCCTTGGTTCCTGGTGGCTCCTATAGTTCCCTGTGTGGCTCCTGGCTTCTGTGGCTTCTTCGGCTCCTGTGTCCCTGGTGGCTCCTGGTGGCTTCGTGGCTTCTT
Organism: Cladocopium goreaui; assembly: GCA_947184155.2. Lineage (NCBI taxonomy): Eukaryota > Dinophyceae > Suessiales > Symbiodiniaceae > Cladocopium > Cladocopium goreaui. The sequence goes on from CAMXCT020003342.1 coordinate 5,213, forward strand.
GGCTTTTTGGCTTCTGGCTGCTTGTCTTTTAGCTTCTTTGGTACATGGCTCCTCCGGCTCCTCTGGCTTCTTCGGCTCCTATGGCTCCTTCGGCTCCTGTGGCTTTTCGCTCTTATGGCTCCTTCGGCTCCACATCTACACCTACGTCTATGTCTATATCTATATCTCAATCAATCAATCAATCTTTCTTTCTATCTATCTATTTGTCTTTCTATGTATCTTACCCTATCTTACTCTATCTTACCCTATCTTACCCTATCTTTTCCTATCTTACCCTATCTTATCCTATCTTTTCCTTTTTATTCTATCTTTCCTATATTGCGAATGAATGTATCATGACCATGTGACGCTTTGCAAGGGGGAGGCGCCGCGCCCTGTTTTTTTTTAACTTGAATCCTACGTGGGTACTGCATGAGTATTGAGCATATTTATATACGCTGTCAAGGCTCACGAGAGGTATAGAGTAATCCTGTGGACACCACTCATGTGACGCTTTGCGGGGGGAGGGCGCCGCGCCCTGTTTTTTTTTACTTGAATCCTACGTGGGTACTGCATGAGTATTGAGCATATTTATATACGCTGTCAAGGCTCACGAGAGGTATAGAGTAATCCTGTGGACACCACTCATGTGACGCTTTGCGGGGGGAGGCGCTGCCCCCTCCCGCCTTTTTATTTAACCCCCCCCCCGCGGCTTGTGACAACGCCAGAAAGGTGGATGATAAGGCCCACCTACATTGCAAATGAATGTATCATGACCATGTGACGCTTTGCGGGGGGAGGCGCTCCCCCCGCGCCCCCCTCCCGCCTTTTTATATTTGAAAGCCCCACCCGCGGCTTGTGACAACGCCAGCAAGGTGGATGATAAGGCCCACCTACATTGCGAATGAATGTGTCATGATCATGTGACCCAAGGCATTTCCAGGGGGGGAGGCCAAACATGTGGCTCTTGTTGAGTTACTTTGGTTATAGTTGAAAACACCAAACATACAAAGCGAACCAACCAAGCAACCGAGCAACCGAGCAACTGACCAGCCAACTAGCCACCCAGCCCACATGCTTGGTTTGTTTCTGTGACAACGCCACAAAGGTGGATGATACGGCCCACCTATACTGTTCTGTTGGGGGGAGGCGCTGCGCCCTTGTTTTTGTCTTAACTTGAATCCTACGCGGGTACTGCATGAGTATTGAGCATATTTATATACGCTGTCAAGGCTCAAGAGAGGTATAGAGTAATCCTGTAGACACCACTCATGTGACGCTTTGCCGGGGGAGGCGCGTTGGTGCTTTTTTCAGGAACATGGCACTGGTGCCCGATGCATGTCCAGGAGGGAGGCCTGTATGGCTCTTGTTTTGTCAACCTTTTGTTAGTTTGGTTCGGTTGAACGCACACACACACACATCAAACGACTACAACCAAGACAGCGAAGAAGCGAACCAGCCAAGCAACCAAACAACCAACCAACCAGGCAACCAGCTAACATGCTTGGTTTGTTTCTGTGCTGTGACAACGCCACAAAGGTGGATGATACGGCCCACCTATACTGTTCTGTTGGGGGGAGGCGCTGCGCCCTTGTTTTTGTTTTAACTTGAATCCTACGTGGGTACTGCATGAGTATTGAGCATATTTATATACGCTGTCAAGGCTCAAGAGAGGTATAGAGTAATCCTGTAGACACCACTCATGTGACGCTTTGCGGGGGGAGGCGCATTGGTGTCTTTTTCAGGAACATGGCACTGGTGCCCGATGCATGTCCAGGAGGGAGGCCTGTATGGCTCTTGTTTTGTCAACCTTTTGTTAGTTTGGTTCGGTTGAACGCGCACACACACACACCAAACGACTACAACCAAGACAGCGAAGAAGCGAACCAGCCAAGCAACCAAACAACCAACCAACCAGGCAACCAGCCAACATGCTTGCTGTGCTTCCGTGCTGTGACAACGCCACAAAGGTGGATGATACGGCCCACCTATACTGTTCTGTTGGGGGGAGGCGCTGCGCCCTGGTTTTTGTTTTAACTTGAATCCTACGTGGGTACTGCATGAGTATTGAGCATATTTATATACGCTGTCAAGGCCCAAGAGAGGTATAGAGTAATCCTGTGGACACCACTCATGTGACGCTTTGCGGGGGGAGGCGCTGCGCCCCCCTCCCGCGCCCCCCTCCCGCCTTTTTATTTTAAAGCCCTGCCCGCGGCTTGTGACAACGCCAGAAAGGTGGATGATAAGGCCCACCCACATTGCGAATGAATGTGTCATGATAAGGCCCACCTACATTGCGTCCATTCCAACATAGTAGACATACACCTTTGCAAGTCAAAATGGGGATGGCAGCTGACCATTGCTGTGTGGGGGCCTGGAACTGGTGGCCCGGTGGCCCGGTGGCCCAACGACTCAGCTGCCTTGCAAGTAGGGCTGTGTGGCTCGAACGCTAGGTCCTGGGAATTGGGTACGCTTGGTCGCTGGGCCAGGTAACTTACACGCATGGAAGTTCGATTCCCGCACGTTCCCATCTTTCTTGGCATTACCAAACCTGTCGCAGCCAACCTGCTCAGCTTCGTCTACTGTCCTCCTGCTACTTCCTCTGGGTTTTAGCGCCAGGCTTGACCTATTGGCCTCTGGCCATTTGGCTTTTGGCTCTTTGGCCTTTTTCAAGCATACTTCATCGCGTAGCCGTGCGTTGTTGTGCAAGCTTCCGTATACAGCAGGCCCACCCACCCGTGCCTGGAAAACATGATGGAAAGAATAGTTTTTGTAGCCCATTGGATTCAATGTTGTTTGGCCCAGTGCCTCGTTATTGAACAGCTTGCGAACCAATACGTGTTCCTTGTGCGATGACTCGTACATGTCGGCGTCGACCAAGCCCACCCAACCGTCCCTCCCAAGTATATTCCTTTTTTAATATACTTTTTCTGCTAGTAATAATTGTTTTACCAATGACCCCCAAAAAAATTTAAATCATCAAAAAATAATTTAAACATATTTTTTTTGATGATGCAATGCGCAGATTTCATGATGCTTGTATTTTGCGTTTGGCTTGCGCAGGCCAGGATATGAGGGAATATTTTTTTTTTGATGAGTTTAATTTTTTTTGATGGGAAATTAAATTTCTTTTTGATGACTTTTAATTTTTTTTGATAGCTGACTCATCCCCCACCCCCTCTGAACAAATATGTTGAATGGTTTATTGACTTCCACTTCTTTTCCAATCGATCAAATCCCCCTGCCCCCTTCTGAACAAATATGTTGAATGGTTTATTAACTTCCACTTCTCTTCATAAGGGATCAAATGCCCCCACCCCCTTTGAACAAATATGTTGAATGGTTTATCGACTTCCACTTCATTCCACTTCTCTTCATAAGGGATCAAATGCCCCCACCCCCTCTGAACAAATATGTTGAATGGTTTATTGACTTCCACTTCATTCCACTTCTCTTCATAAGGGATCAAATGCCCCCACCCCCTCTGAACTTAAGTTGACTTCCGGCACGGTCAAACGTAGGGTTTGCAGCGAACATATTTAAACAGATAGAATTGCAGTTTCTTTGCTTGTCAGATCCCATCGAACTGATAGCTAGGTTCTTTGCCAAAATTTCTATTTGCTTGCCGTTAAAAGAAAACACAATTCATGTTCAATCATCTATAGTCTATGTTCAACCACATGTCTAAAACTTCAACCAACTTCAATCAATTTTCCCATTTTTTGGTTGAAAATTGAACTTCTCCACTTTCCCCAAGCAGTTTCTACCATTTCTTAACGCGGAAAACACCGAAGCAGCCTGTCAGATGAAGACCTCGCGGCAGTACGTGCGCTTGAGGCCTGGAGCGTCCTGGAGCGTCCTGGAGCTTTTTATGGCCCAATGCTGGTGATTTTATAGGGGTTGAACTAGAAAAAACTCGGGAGTTAGTATCTGGTTGGTGGTTTCAAACATTTTTTATTTAGCTTCTGGCCCAACACCCTACCAGCGGGGAAGCGGTGCAAGCCAAGCGTTGGGTGGGTCTTGATCACTTGGTGCTGTTGGCAATGGTGTGGGGCGACGCTGGTACAGCGAGATCTTGGGTTTGGTCGCAAGACACCCCACTGGGTTCGAAGGTCGACCTGGTGGCGGATGTCATTTCGTTCAGTGAAGGCAGTGCCCTGGTTTCGCTTGTCCCAGGTGGCCCTCAGGCAAAGATCTTTGGTGTCCAGGTACCCAATGATTGCAGTTGCCTGTCTGTTTTCGATGCCAAGCTGCTGGACAAAGTGCCCTTCTTGGTCTTCGACGTCGAGCCTTCTGAGGTGATGTATCACAAACGTGGCAACAGGGATGACCTCTTCAACATCATCGAACTGTGCAGTGGTATCGGAGTTGGTGCCTTCGGTTTTTTGGAGGCAGGCATGAAAGTGGTGGCAGCCGCAGACTGGTCAGGTCCTTTCACTGAAGCTTTCACTGAAATCCATCCTCAGGTGCCGATCGTTCATGGTGACATTTGCGACAAGGAAGTTGTAAAGAAGCTGCGTGACTTGCACGGCCGACCATCGGTTTTGATGAGCGGGTTTTCATGTCAACCGTTTAGTGCTGGCGGCAAGCAGCTTGGGGCGTTGGACCAAAGGTCAAACACCTTGGAGCAGAGCTTGAAAATTGGACATATGCTGCGTAGTCAGGTCTTAGTGCTGGAGTGTGTACAGGAAGCCGGTTCAAATGCCATGGTCCGTAACCAATTGGACCGTTTCCGATCGGAATGCGGGTTTCACCTATCCGAAGTGGTTCTGAAGCTGGAGGATGTCTGGGTTTCCAGACGGTGCCGCTGGTGGGCCATCCTCTCAGCTGATTTCATAGGTCCGATCCCACTCCGTGCATTCGAGCATTCGACGCATCCGTCCATTCCTCGCCATGTCCTGTCCAGTCCTGTTGTCTTGTCCCCTGATGCCTTGCGACAGCTGGAATTGACCGGAGACGAACTTGCAGCTTTCCTTACATATGAGCCGAACCTGTCCAAAATGCTCCTGCGCCTGGATGTCAAAGGTCCAACTGCGTTGCACTCATGGGGTTCTCAGGTTGTGGGATGTGAATGTCTGTGCCGTGCCAGCGGGTTCAGTTCTCATACTCTGTCGTCCCGAGGCTTGTTCGGAATTTTGCTGCCTGTCCATGATGCCAATGCGGACTCTGACCACTTGCGTGTCCGTCACCCGCACCCAATCGAAGTTGGACTTCTGAATGGCGTGCCTGCTCACTTTTGGCCGGACAATCTCAGGTTGGTGTTAGCTGGTTTGGGGCAGATGTGCAGTCCTTTGCACACCGTTTGGATTGGATCTCAGCTCCAATTGCACTTGGACAAGATCTTCACAGGCACAAGCCAGGTCGACCCGCAGCACCAGCTGGATTCCTTGCGTGCACTTGTTTTGGAACATGCTGCCATGGTGGACTTCGAGCCTGTCTTACCGGCGGAATTGCCTGAGCCTCCTGTGGAACTCTCCATGGATTTGCCTTTGGACGATCCTTCACGTGCCCCTTGGTCCAGGTTCCGTCATGAAGGTGGCTCTGACTCTGTGACACTGGTCCTGGCTGGTGAGCTTGTCCCTTGCTGTTGCCGTCTTTCGGACCCAGATGACACTGTTGCTGCGGTTGTTTTGGCGTTCTGCAACTTGTCTGGTCACTCGGATGAACGTGTCAAAATTGTGGACTGTCAGTCTGGCTTGTCGCTTTCCTATAGTCACCCTGCTGCAGGTTTGTGCCTTTGGATTACCCAGGACCCTTTGGAGGTTGTGCAGCCTGAAGAAGAATGCATGGATGCTGATCCTTCATCCACTGACTTGGATGACCCTGTGCCGTCTCCTGCCAAGAATGAAGATGACTCCCGAGTCACCCCTGGACTTGCCAGCTCTTCCAGTGTTCTGCCTGTGCGTCCTGAACCATTGACTGCGTTGGACAGCTCCAGACTGGTTTCCGTCCCTCCCCCAGCTGTGTCTGATGTCCCCACCGTTGATGCATTGAGACGCCAATCCATCGATGTGCAATCTCGCAAGCAGATTTTGGCCAATCAGGGCCTTTTGTGGGCCGACGATGAACTGATTTGGCACGTATCTCAAATGCTGCAAGCGGCACGCAAGCCAAACTGGGCGCTCCTGGACCCACTTGTTGCTGCGGAAGCCCTGAAGAAGCCGAGTAGTGGACTTATTTCTGCTTGGTTGCGCATTTTGCCTGTCAAGCCAACTGCCATTCTTGGTTTGGTCATGCATGACGGCCATTGGACTCCCTTCATGTGGACTTGGACTCCTTCTTGCATGATCGCTGCCAGCTGGGATGTTCCTGGTTCCCCTCCTGCAGAGTTCTCCACTCTTCACTCCGCCTTGGCTCTGGCTGTGGGTGCTCGTACGTATACTGCTCACATTGTCCATCGGAAGTTCGCTGTGGGTTCCTACTGTGGAATTTGTGCCCTGCGTTTTTTGGACAGCATGATCCGAGGGAAGATGTTGCCTACTGATGAGTCGGAGTGTCAGTACCTTCACTCTGTTGGCCGGTCCCTTTTTGTGGCGTACCTTGACTCGCTCCGTGAAGTGCCCCGTGCCTGGATTTTTGGTGCTGGTTTGGATGTCAAAGCTGCCGAACGCCTGCACAACCTGCTTCTGGAACATGGCGTCGATCCCAATCAGGTCAAAGCGCGTTCGAATCTGCTCCTGCAAGCCATTGGAATTTCCACTGCGCAGAAGGCACTCACCGGCGGTCAGCCCTGGAGATCTCTGAAACAAGCTGCCAATGGATGCAAACCAGCCTTCCAACTTGTCCTGCCTGAGGAACTGGAACTCTCCGTGCAGAAGAAAGCAGAACAAGGTGGCCTCCGAGGCAAACGAAAGAAGGCAGCTGGCCCTCCAAGAGCGCAGCCAAAACATGAAGCACCTGCAGCACTGGATCCCCTGAAGTTGTCCCTCGAAGATGACTCCTTTGTTGCTCCTGATGGCACTGTCTTGTCCCAATTGCAGATGACTGACATTGGCCCTTTGGCCTCTGGCGTTGCCCTGGTCTCCCATGATGATGCTGCAGCCTACCTGAAGGCCTCTCAGCTTGTCTCCCAAGGACCTTTGGCCCTCTTGGTTTTGAATGTGGATGACCTCAGTGCGTCGACCTCTCTGTCTTGGCACTCTGTCCGAGCGGTTCTGCGCTGTCAAGCCAATGGTGAACCCCTGATTGCTCCTGGAGTGTTGGTCCAACTTGGCAAGCTGCCGGTGTCTCTCAAGCAAGTTGACTCTGTCCCTGCGGTGATGCATGCCGAAGCTGTTTGCGTTAAGCTTGCTTTGTACAAGGACGCCATTGACGGTGATTGGCAACTTGTCGTCCAAAGCCCAGTGAAGTATGCATTGAGTCTCCTTGAACCTCTGCAGTCTTGTGCCGTGCAGTCCACTGGTGGTCCGTGTCAGTGCCCCAAATGGCATCCGTCGCCTGATGATGTTGTTGCTGACCCAGTGATTGATGTGTGGCGTCGCCAGTGGTTGTCATCAGCTTTTCGGCCAGTCTCCCCACCCCAAGCTGACATCTTCATTGTCAATTTGCGGCTGTTGGAATCGGTGTTTGACCGTGTCTTGGCGTACTCAGGCAGGGGTGGACTCTTCCTTGAACCCCGGACGTTGGATGGCCGTGACCCGCTTTTGGATTTCCAAGTTCTGTGGTTGGCAAAGACACCCTTGGAAGAGCTCCACAGACTGCAACAATGCAATCCTCAAATCCGAGGTCTTGCCAGGCTTGGTTCCCGCCTCGGTGTCCGGTGCCGCATCCAGCATGCCCCGGACCTTGCCAAAACCCTGAAGCCCAACTCGGTGTTCCTTGCAGCCGGATCGAAATTGATGTTCGAAGTGGGGCCGCTGCCTTTTGGCATGGACAGGCTCTCAGTGAGCAAACTGTGCTGGCAGTGGCAGGCCAGACCTTTGCATCCGGCCCGATCTGCTGAGGGCCATCTTGGCAACATCTGGATTGTCCAGTCCAGCGTTCCCCCTCCCCAGTCTGTGATCAGGTACCAAGGCAGTGAAATTGTCATCACATCGGTCCCTGAATTACTTTACTTCGTGTGATCCCCACCATGACATTTATACATTTTCTTACTGGCAAATCTTCTGGCATTCTATGTGACATATCTTCTGACATTCTATTTGGCATTCTATCTGGCATATCTTCTGGCATATGATCTGGCATATCTTCTGGCATTCTATCTGGCAAATCTTCTCGCATTCTATCTGGCATATCTTCTGGCATTCTATCTGACATATCTTCTGGCATTCTATCTGGCATTCTATCTGGCATATCTTCTGGCATATATTCTGACATATCTTCTGGCATTCTATCTGACATATCTTCTGACATTCTATTTGGCATTCTATCTGGCATATCTTCTGGCCTATGATCTGGCATATCTTCTGGCATATCTTCTGGCATTCTATCTGGCAAATCTTCTGGCATTCTATCTGACATATCTTCTGACATTCTATTTGGCATTCTATCTGGCATATCTTCTGGCATATCTTCTGGCATTCTATCTGACATTCTGACATCTGGCATTCTTCTGGCATTCTATCTGACATTCTATTTGGCATTCTATCTGGCATATCTGGCATATCTTCTGGCATATCTTCTGACATTCTTTCTGACATTCTTTCTAACTTTCTTCTGCACATTCTTTGTCCCATATCTTCCTACATGAGGTCCGGCAGGGAACACTTGGCGTGGATACTCGCGGTTGAGGTCCGGCAGGGAACACTGGGCGTGGATGGTCGTGGTTGAGGTCCGGCAGGGAACACTTGGCGGGATGGTCGCGGTTGAGGTCCGGCAGGGAACACTGGGCGTGGATGGTCGTGGTTGAGGTCCGGCAGGGAACACTGGGCGTGGATGGCCGTGGTTGAGGTCCGGCAGGGAACACTGGGCGTGGATGGTCGTGGTTGAGGTCCGGCAGGGAACACTGGGCGTGGATGGTCGTGGTTGAGGTCCGGCAGGGAACACTGGGCGTGGATGGTCGTGGTTGAGGTCCGGCAGCGAACACTGTGGATCGCGGATCGCAGTTGAGCAAGGACGACGAGGACGACGAGGACGACGAGGAGGACGAGGAGGAGGAGGAGAGGAGGAGGAGGAGCAGGAGGAGGAGGAGGAGGCAACTGACATAAAATCTAACAACCCTCACCTGGCAGGTGGGGAAAAACCCAGTACCAATGGCCCTGCCCCGTCGAAGGTTGTTGGTTCGGTCGCTACTGTCAAGATGTGTTCCAAAGACGCTGGCCCGTCTGGTTTGGACCCATGGATTTTGAATGACCCTTGGGCACCTGCAGCTTCTGCCTCCCAACCCAAGGTCCTGCCGCCTGCCGACACATCCTTGAAGGAATTTGAGTCCAGGATTGAGAAATCCATCCTTTCCAAGCTTCCTCCCCCCGGCATGGAAGTCGACAGCACAGGTGAGCAGGAAGCAAGACTGATTGCCTTGGAGCACCAAGTCCATGTTCTTGCAGCAGGCCAACAGCAGCTGGACCAAAAAGTGGATGAGAGCATCACCCGCCAGGACTCTCAATACCAGGCCTTGCACACACAGGTCAACCAACAGATGGAATCCCATGGGCACCAAATGCAGGCCCTTTTTTCGTCTCAGATGCAGCAGATCGAGGCCCTGCTGTCCAAGAAGCTGCGGACAGAATGACGGTTCTGCCACGCCCCTGAGTTCATCAGGGGTGGTGGCCCCTGTCTGTGTGTGGTTTGGATGATGCTCCTCTTTGGAATGTTTGTGATTGGGTGTGCTTGCCTACCATGCATGGCCGACTTCCGTGGCAAGGGGTTTGCCTCTGGTGTCGTTGTTCCCGAGTCATGCGTCTGGTCTGGTTTCACTGGGGTCCTGTGGATGTGGCACTGTCTCTGTGGACTTCTTTGCCTGGCATCATGCTTTGCGTGGATTTTGTCTGCCCCTCGTGCTGGCCCTTCCTTGTGGAATTTTGTTGGCCCTCCTCGACGCTCATCTGCTCCTCCGCGCAAGTTGTACTTGTGGGCTCTTTTCCTGTCGCTGTGGGGTGTGGGTGAAGCTTTGACACCTGGTCTTGCGTTCACCATTGGGGTGGCCAATATGAACGGCCTGAACAACAAAGGCTTTGGATTCCATGATTCTGAGGTGGATTCTTGGATTTTGTCCGAAACTCACTTGACCAAAGGTGGCATTGCTACTTTCCGTTCCCATCTTCGGCAGGCAAAGTCTCCGTATTCCCATTTCATCCATGGCTGCCCTGTTGCTCCAAGGTCCCTTACTTCAGACATCGGTCAATGGTCTGGGGTTGGAGTGCTTTCAAGATTTCCTTCACGGAGATTGCCTCACACTTGGCCTGACGTTGCGTTCAATTCTGGGCGTCTTCTGTGTTCCGGGTTCTGTGCCAAGGGGGTCTGGATTTCTGGGGTCACGGTTTATGGCACGCCAACAGGGCCTACTCATGTCAACGGCCGTGAAGTCACTGATGAACTCTTGACTTTAGCTCTGGAGAGGGTCCTGCAGCTCACTGGTCCTCGGTTTATCGCAGGAGATTTCAATCATGACTTGGATCGGTTGTCTACCGTGGCCACCATGGAGCGATTGGGATTTCGTGACATCCAAGACATCCATGCTGAGAGAACTGGGTCCTTGCCAGTCGCTACTTGCCGTGGCAAAACGCGCCGGGATTACCTCTTTGTCTCTCGCGAGCTCGTCCCACTTTTCAGTCCTGCCGTGTTGATGATGAATCGCTGTCAGATCACTCTTATCTGATTGGGACTTTTTCTGGCCAACAGGACACCCTGGATCGCTTTGTGTGGCCGACCCCTGACCCCATGGAATGGTTGGATCCCTCCTGCCGTGCCCCCGTCCGTCGTGATTTGTTTGCCCCTGGCTGCAATTTGGACTCTGACTATGAAACCTTCTGGCATGAGGTCGAGAACCAAAACAACCTTGCGCGCTTGCGGCAGCACAAGCCAATTGTGCGTTCTATGACCGGCCGTGGGCGCTTGCAAACGCCACAGCGTCGACATGGGCAACTTGCGCCTACGAAGACAAGTCGGCCAGGTGACCGGCAGCCAGCTTTCTTGGGGACCTGTATCCAGCATGCCCAGTGGTTGAAGCAATTGCGACGTCTCCAGTCGTACGTCCGACTTGCACGTTCTGGGGTTGCCTCTGTCGCTCATCGAGCGCACCAGTTTGGGCTTTGGACTTCAATTCTTGGTGCGCGTGGCTTCTGTCCTTCCTTTTCGGAGTGGTGGACTCAGCGTTCTCTTGCTGTGGGTGACCCTGTTGCTGTCCCATTGGTGCCTCCTGACCAAGCTACTGCGTGGCTATTCTATGCCGGTCTTGAAATGGACTTTGACCAACTTGAGAAAGCACTTCGATCTGCACGATCGCATGCCAATCGCTTGGCCAAAGCATCTGATGTGCATGCCATGTATGGATCTGTCAGAAGGGATGCCCCAGTTCAGGTCGACTCTCTGGTGGGTGTTAAAACTGCTTCTGTCCTTGAGATCGATGAGGAGGAATGTGCTGTGGTCACCCACCAAGCTGTTGAATGGAATCTTGAGGCCCCTCTTGCGCACCACACTGGCCCAGTCTCCATCATCCATGCTGAAGAGGACAAGGTTTGGATCGATTCTTGTGCGGGCGTTCAGGTTGGTGACACTCTTACCCAGTCTTCTTTCACCACTTCTTTGCCTGATCTGTTCGGTGCCTTTGAATCATATTGGTCTGCCCTGTGGAACAAGCATGTGGACGTGCCGGAATCTCAATGGGATGACATTGTCAACTTTGCGGCGTTGCATTTGCGTCCCATGGCCCAGTCTTGCCCTACCTTTTCGGTCAACACGGTTCGTCGCTGTCTCAAGCGCAAGTCATCCAAATCAGCTACCGGCCTTGATGGAGTCTCTCGGGTTGACCTTTTGGCATTGGCGGATTCTGACCTCCAGCTTCTCCTGCGGACCTTCGCATGCGCTGGCCAGTCTGGAGCTTGGCCGCAGCAAGTCCTGAATGGATATGTGCGCTCGTTGGCCAAAACGGATGATCCCACCACAGTGGGGCACTACAGACCCATTACGGTCTTCTCCCAATGGTACCGTGCTTGGAGTTCCATTGCTGCCCGACATTGGCTTTCCCGGCTGTCTCATGTGGTTGACCCCTTTCTCTGTGGCAATGTTGTTGGGTGTCGTGCTGGCATGGTGTGGAGACATGTGCTGGAGCAGGTCGAGGCAGCCCATCGGGATCAGGTTCCTGTTTGTGGCTTTTCCGCCGACATAGTGAAAGCCTTCAATGTGCTACCCAGACGACCGGTTTTCTTCGCTGCCAAGCTGCTTGGACTTGATCAAGCCACGCTGGTTTCCTGGGCAGGAGCGCTTGGTGGTTTTGTCCGACATTTTGTTGTCCGTGGTTCAATGTCTGGTGGGATCAGCTCACATAATGGATTTCCCGAAGGCTGCGCCATGTCTTGCGTTGCCATGCTCCTTCTCACGCAACTTTTCCACAAGTGGATGACTGCATGCAACACCATGTTCAAACCGATTTCGTATGTCGACAATTGGGCCGTCCTCCTGCACAATGTTGATCATATGCGCCAAGCCACTGATGCAGTTGATCGCTTTGCGGCTATGCTCCAGGTCCAGCTCGATGCCAAGAAGAGCTTTACTTGGTGCTCTCATGCTGAAGGTCGCAAGTCCCTCCGTGAGCAAGGGTTCCAGGTCCTGCTGGGCACCCGTGAGCTGGGGGCCCATGTCGTCTACACTCGCCAGCTGGCCAACAAAACTGCAGTGGACAGGTTCAGATGCCTTGACGATTTTTGGGCGAAGCTTTCATCCACTTGGTGTTCCTACCGGCAAAAACTCACTTTGGTTTCACGTGTTGCCTGGCCCCGAGCAATGCATGCCATCTCAGCCGTTGTGGTTGGTAGGAAGCACTTCGAAGGATTGCGAACTCAAATGATGCAGGCCTTGCATCTCCAGAAGCCTGGTGCCAATCCCATCTTGCAGTGTGGACTAGAAGGCATTTCTGTTGACCCGTTGGTCTTTGCGGCTTTGGAAACCTTCCGTGACGCCCGTGGCCTAGGGGTCGATTTCTGTGTGGTCCATGACCTTGATGCTGGCCCGTTTGGTGGTGCTGAGCCGCAATACAACTCTTTGTCTGAGATCCTTTGTCAGCGACTCCATCAAGTGGGCTTCACGCCTGAGCCATGTGGTCTTGTTTCGGATGCGATCGGCTCATTCCGGCTGCTTGCCTGTTCGTTTGGTGAGTTGATGGTTCGCCTCCAACTTGCGTGGACTACTATCATGGCAGTGCATGTGCGGCATCGCCCTACCTTTCAAGGTTTTGAACATGTTGACGTTGCGCAGACAAGGAAAGCCTATTTCAGCCACACGCCTTACGACCAAGGCATCCTTCGCAAACACCTCCATGGTGCCACCCTCACAAATGCGCATGCTCAGCATTGGTCCACGAATCGGAGTGACCTTTGCATCAAGTGCGGCTCCCTGGACTCCACGAGCCATCGACTTTGGGATTGTCCCGCCACTCAGCACCTGCGTGATGTTCTTCCGTTGGACTTCCTCGCTTCTGTTGCGTCCTTGCCTGCTGTTGTGGTTGAGCATGGTTGGACTTGGCGCCCCAGTCTCGCTACTGCATGGCTTCAGTATCTGGATTCCATTGACAGGGAAGTCCATTTCACTCCGTGCGGCAGCCTTCCCAGCGTCCTTGATGTGTTCACTGATGGCTCCTGTTTGTTTCCTACCTGCCCGTCCCTTCGTGTCGCGTCTTGGGCCGTGGTTCTGGGTCGACCATTTCAGTTGGACTTCTGCCCCAGTGACTTCATCCCTTTGGCGGGCCAACCCCTGCCTGGCCTCATTCAAACTGCGTACCGAGCAGAACTGTATGCCATCATGGCTGCTCTCAGGTTTGCAGCCAAAACCCGCAGGGGTATCAGGATTTGGACGGATTGCCAGAGCGCTCTTGATGCCTTTGCTGCCCATGTGAGAGATGCCATGCCGGTCCGCGCCAATTCCAAGCACAGTGACCTCCTGCTTGCCATCCAGCAGCTTGCCTTGGAAGTTGGTCCTGGGTGTGTCGAGGTGTTGAAAGTTCCGGCCCATACCCCTCAGGCCTGATATTGCGGACCAAGTTACAAAAGCAGCCAACACTTCACGTCCTGCGTCGGTTTGGTCTTTGTGGTCGACTTTCTCGGATCAGCTTGATCTTTGTCGTGAGCAAGCAGACCTATCTCGGTCCCACCTTTTGGCTGTGTCGAAGTTTTGGAATGATGCTCCGGTTGAGGTCAGGTCAGCTGTTCCCCAAATTTCCCGACCAATGCGTGCTGCCCGATCTACGCCAGAGCTTCTGTTGGAGATGCCTGATGAGCTGTCGCTGTCTGGGTCCGCGTTCCGTCGGTTCTTTGGTCTTGACTTGTTTGTCCGTGTCTCCAGATGGATTTCACGCATCCGGGCATCCGACGCGGCCTTGCAATGGATTTCGTTTCACCAACTGTACATCAGTTTCCAAAAGCGCGAGGGCCCCATTCATGTCAGTAAGGATCATGGCCAATGGAAGGTTGAGGTTGGTGCTGTTGCTGCTCTTGCCAATCATCAACGGTTGGGGCCCCGCGTGAAATATTTCCGGCTCATGCTCCAGCAGCTTTTGAAGGACTGCAATGTCCGCTTCGTGACGGCGACTGTGCGGCCTGCTTCTCATTGGATCAGCTGTTTCAAGGGTTGCTTGGCCATTGGGTTCACTCATGAAGAGTACAATTTTGTTGAGAGTTTTCTGGCCACACAGTTGACCGAACCGTCCTCTGGCTCCGGTAAGTCCTTGGACCAGATCCGCCTGTAGGTTCACCTCGTTAGCTTGCGTTGCGCGACCCAGCCGAGCTTCGAAGAACCGCGAGCAAAACATTTTTTATTTTCCATAATATATGGGATGTCATCCTTCCCATTGACTTTCATATTTTTCAAGATGATTAAAACCACCAACCAGGTATGGTTTTCCAATATCTTTTAATGATTGGTGGTTTGGAATATGAGTTTTATTGAAACCCCAATAGTTGGGATGATGATCCAATCTGACGAACTCATATTTTTCAGAGGGGTAGGTATACCACCAACAAGTTTTTCATGATTTGATTTAATAGGGTCTTTTAATGGTTTAATAGGGTTGTCCATGGGAATATCGTGGATTATTACCCCCTGGTAAATTAAGAGTTTGACCCTGAAAATAAGGCATTTGTAGTGGACACGAGTCTTCCAACCCTCTATCTGCCAGGGTCTATGTTAATTTACTGGAGGGTAATATTGGTTGATATTGGTTAATATTAATCTCTATTAATGGGATACAAATTCTGTGGGAATATAACAAACTATTGATATCTATGAATGGAATGTCAATAGAATATTGGTTAAGTTATTACTGCCAAAAGCCTCAGGTAATTTAAGTACAGTACACTTTGCGAACTGGAAAATCACCACAGAAATCAATGGAGCTAATACATATAATACATAGGTACTGTAAATGATCACCATAAATAGGGAATTTGCAACAGAAATTGCCGGAGGGAACCATTCTTGCAGTGACCCCTTTGTATGGGTAGTTTATGGGTTTACCGTTTAACTATACGAAATTGTGGCGAAAAGTCCGCTTGACATGTCATGGGGTGGAAAGCGATGAGCCAATGTTCCTACCACTGGGCAGTTCATGTGTGACATTTTCAAGGTTACAAGTCATAATCAATCTGGATCGATGGGTTTCCTGATCTAATTTTCTCCGAAAATGAAATCCGGAGATGGCTCTTGTACCCATTTGTAACACTTTGTAACCCAATATTACCCAACAAATCACTGCCCGCAGGGGCCCATCAAGGGGTCTTCCATCACCAGCTGCCATTTTTTCAGTGCCCAAACCATTCTCCCAGCAATATCACCCAACAAATCCAACAAAACGAGGTATAAATTAATTACAGGTATAACTACCTGTACAATACTAATAAGGGTTTATGTCAGGTATGTCTACTAGTAACTGAGTTCTGTAACAGCGGCGCGACGCAGGCTGGGCCACGAGTACAGTGGCGGTTGGTTGGTGAGTTCCCCTCGAAACCTGCCGGGTGTTGAGTACGAACTGCACGCCGCATGCCTGGCCCGTTCACCACTGGAAGCGTTGCATCTTGGATGCCGTGGGGCCCCAGAAAGGATGGGAAACTATGAGAACTGGGGAGCTGGATGGGGTTGAATTTCCCATCATGTCCTATACCTAACGACCTTGGAGTCTTGGAGTCTTGGAGGGAAATTTCAATGACCTAACCGGGTGGTTGTACTGACGGTTAGTGGTCAAAAACATTGACATGGAAAGATTCGGATTCCACCAGGTCACCAGGCTCCGGGCAGGCTGGGATGATCATGGCGGAAGGGTTTTTTCCGGAGAGGGTGATAGCTATGGTGGCTATGATGACCCATGTTTTTGGGGGGTTGGTTCATATCCCAGGGTCCCCCCTCAAACTGAACACAAATCTGGTTCACTTCTGGAAGACACTTTTTTTTCCCCACCTGCCAGGTGAGGGTTGTTAGATTTTATGTCAGTTGCCTCCTCCTGCTCCTCCTCCTGCTCCTCCTCCTGCTCCTCCTCCTCCTCTCCTCCTCCTCCTCGTCCTCCTCGTCGTCCTCGTCGTCCTCGTCGTCCTTGCTCAACTGCGACCCGCGATCCACAGTGTTCGCTGCCGGACCTCAACCACGACCATCCACGCCCAGTGTTCCCTGCCGGACCTCAACCACGACCATCCACGCCCAGTGTTTCCTGCCGGACCTCAACCGCGAGTATCCACGCCAAGTGTTCCCTGCCGACCTCAACCACGACCATCCACGCCCAGTGTTTCCTGCCGGACCTCAACCGCGAGTATCCACGCCAAGTGTTCCCTGCCGGACCTCATGTAGGAAGATATGGGACAAAGAATGTGCAGAAGAAAATTAGAAAGAATGTCAGAAAGAATGTCAGAAGATATGCCAGAAGATATGCCAGAAGATATGCCAGATAGAATGCCAGATAATATGCCAGAAGATATGCCAGATAGATATGTCAGAAGATATGCCAGAAGATATGCCAGAAGATATGCCAGAAGATATGTCAGAATATATGCCAGAAGATATGCCAGATAGATATGTCAGAAGATATGCCAGAAGATATGCCAGAAGATATGCCAGAAGATATGTCAGAATATATGCCAGAAGATATGTCAGATAGAATGCCAGAAGATATGTCAGAATATATGCCAGAAGATATGACAGATAGAATGCCAGAAGATATGTCAGATAGAGTGCCAGAAGATATGCCAGATAGAATGCCAGAAGATTTGCCAGATAGAATGCCAGAAGATATGCCAGAAGATATGCCAGATCACATGCCAGAAGATATGCCAGATAGAATGTCAAATAGAATGTCAGAAGATATGTCAGATGGAATGCCAGAAGATTTGCCAGTAAGAAAATGTATAAATGTCATGGTGGGGATCACACGAAGTAAAGTAATTTCCCTGCAACTAAGGTGCGCCAAATTTATTTATTTAGATAGATACTTATATTATATACCCTCAGTAAATTAGCAAAGACCGTGAACATTGCCAATTTTAGTGGGCACTATATATACATTATATAATACATATTCTATGATAGAATCTTAATAATCTTCCAACCTCCATGGCAGGGTCAAACTGTTAGTTGTGGCCATTTGTGGCTGCATATGGCTGCCTGAGAGACGGTCTCCAGCCTGACCCAAGGAACAAGTTGTCGAAGGCGGGATTTTTGCCATGCAGCCAGCCGCCCAAGCAACCTGACATGGAACTGGATTCAGCTGCCGATGGATGGATATGTCATGATGCGTCGGAAAATGCGGGATATATCCAAGTTATGGCACTTTTTGTGGGGGAAAATGATGATAAGCCATCAAGTTGAGGGGTTTTCTCCTATAGATGTTCAGAGAAACCCGAAGAATGGGGCGGGGCTTCCATGGAGCATGGGGTACCGAAGGCATTCGTGGCATCCTCTCCGCTACCAAGGATGCCACGGATGTCGGATGCGGACTGGGAATTGCAGCTTGGAGTGGAATCTTCCGGGGTGCATCCCAATGCTCAGCTCGTGGTTTTGGGCCGGGTGGTTTGGAAGTTCCGGGGGGCCGGGCCGGCCGGGCCGGGTGGTTTGGAATGTCCGGGGCCCTTTTCAACTGGGACTGTCACTATGGGTTCCCATGAGCTTCTTTTGTCGTTGGGCTAGTTGGCTGGTCCAGCATGACTGAGGATGCTGTACAAAGACCACCCAGTACCTTTGACTGTTCCCTGGCAGTTTGGAAGTTTGGTGCTGAGAATCAGTGAGAACACAAGAAATGGGGAAGCATGGGACTTTAGCCAAAAAATGTGGTTTAACCGGCAAGAAATTTGAGGTTATACCAAGTGAGACCTGAAATAGTGTTGGTTTAAAGTTTAAAACCAAATTTAACCAATCATTCTGAATTATGACTGGAGGATGGCAACGTGCTGGGGATATTCCAATTAACAGGGGGAACAATAATGGGGAAAGTGTTGTAGGGGAATATTTAGAAACCTTGGGCACGGTAATACCCGGTAATACATATTGTTTTTGTAGGGAAATATTGAGAAGAAAGGATGGCTTCAGTTCCGTACAGTTGGCCAAACATACATACCATCATGCCACGGTCAGACTTGGGCAAATTGCTCATATTCAGCCATATAGCGATTTATAATGATTTATACACGTTTCTTTACCCTCAAATAGATAAATAAATACATATACCATTCTAAGTATGATAATACATGGTTCATAATATTAGGGGTTTATATAGCCATTCCATGAATTACAGGAATTATCATGATATCCAGTTCATCTCTATATTCTTATTTATCATTATTATCTCAATATATATATACACATCTATCATTATACGTAGTATTTTCTTTAATCATATTATCATACTATCATATTATATATGTGATAGTTTAAATGTTCTTCATATATCTCATTTCTTCTATTATTATTTTTAAGTAAATATATAAGTCATATATTGTATATCATTGACTATCATTATATGAATTATATGACTAAATGGATCAACATTAATATGATGTATATTAGGACTATGCATTAGCATATATCCCCTTTATTATACATTATATATTAGGACTCTCACTAATATAACTGGTTGGTGGTTTGGAACATTTTTATTTTCCCCAATAGTTGGGAATGTCATCATCCCAACTGACGAACTCCATCATTTTTCAGAGGGGTAGGTATACCACCAACCAGATAATGTATATATGTATATATATATAAACCATTATATAAACCACCATTATGTGTATATATATATATACACCATGATACTGTAATGTATATTCTCATATCCTCATTATATGACTTCCCTATCCTAGGTCACCCCGAGCCAGCGCTCCTCAAGTCGTCGTGAGCCAAACGGCACCTGGAGAGGAGCGACTCGGCGACACGTTTTTTTCCAAGCCATGAAATGGGGAGAAAAGGAGAGAAACACCGAGAAACACCCAGATTTCTCCGGAAAAAACTTGAAGTTTGGTGTTTGGAGAAGGAAAGAGGGATATTGAATGGGGACAGGGGACAATGTTTGGTTGACTGGATTGTCTTTTCATCGGTAATCTGATCATTACTACTATGACCATAATATGACCATCATATGACCATATTTGTGAACATCATGGGCCATGAATCATGGGGGTTTCTGATGTTTTCTGACCTGATACTGGGTCATCCCCCGATTCAAAAAAACCGCCATGGGCAAATCACAACGAGGTGCCTAAAGCCTCATCCGTGCGCCTTTGAGTAGTCGAGCCGTTGGAAAAAGAGATGTGGAGCTGGGAGCGGCTGGGGCCCAGTGCTGGTAGCGCAAAAACCTCCCAATCTGATGGTTGATCACATCTGATGATAGTTGATAAATCAGAGGTGATAGTTGATATATCCAAAACACAACTGGATAGTCTGGATAGTTGAGAAATCCAATCTGCTGAATCTGTCCCTTGAGGAATTGTTCTAGGGGATGGGATGCAACATGATGCCCACTTATCCAAGCTTCCAGGCCAAGACCATTCGAAGATACCCACGGGATCCGGACCTGCAGATACCATGGGCCAATGTTCTTCCATGTTCTTCCTGGAGGGGCTTCTTTTTCGAGCCACAAATTGAGTTAAGTTATTCGTGAAAACGCGCACATTTTTTTTAAATATATATAATTATATATATATATATAGATACAGTGACCCTGAAAAAGATAGAGTTTAGTTTTGAGTTGAATAAATTATCAGAGTTTCTCACTACTTTAGATGCTGGTTGGTGGTTTGGAACATTTTTTATTTTCCCATATGTTGGGAATAATACTCCCAACTGACTTTCATATTTTTCAGAGGGGTAGGTATACCACCAACCAGGATATCAACACCGAGGATCTTGGGCCTCACTCTTCTGCTGACTCCTGGCTGAATGTAGACCCAAGATGTCAAGGGGTTGGAAGGCTACTTTCCCGCCATGGGCTATTCTCAGGGTCTACGGTAGTTGGGGGATGGTAAACCCATGGTAAATCCCTGTTTCATTCGTGTGAAAGTCGGAATTATTGCTGCTGAATGTCCACCCATAACCATCCACAAACAGTCAACAACCAGTAACTATTCCCCATGTTGGTCCAAAAGGTCCACTCTCCCTTTTTCTATTGGTTCTAGACCCACTACCCATGGAAAATCACCATCTTTCAGTTCGGTAAATCAACGATTTCTATGGGCCATTTTCATCAATTTTCCATAGGCAAAACTGTAACAAAGTACCAGAGGCCAGAGGCTATTCATTTATCAACCATTTAACCATGAAGAAAACCATTATTAGACCATCATAACAATGTTATGAACCATCTATCATCATTGGGCGGAAGAAAAATCCCCATAGGAACTGTGGCATGGCCCTGATGCAGCTGTGGTGCCTTGGACGAAGATACGAAGATGGGCCGTGTCGTCCCATCAAAGATGGGTTGGAAGTTGTTCAGATGATTTACTGTACCCTCGGGTGCTCGTAACTTAACACAGCTATCGACTATAGAAAAATCAAGATGCCTCAACTACTAGATGGTCTTGATTTACCATCTAGTTTAGTTATGTTTAGTTGATTTACCATGATTTACCGAACTGAAAAACCATATATAACTGATTTTCCGACACTTGGCCATGATAAATCAGCCATGGAAAATTGCTGGTGATTTCTTGGAGCTTAACCGCCTCATCATCCATGATGTTTTAAAACAACAAACTATGGGGGTTAATGCTGAAAATTTTGGGGGGATAGTTTACTTTAATATAAAACTCTATAGTTATATGGGGTTTGTAAACTATATAGTTTACAACTTTTGAGAGAACTTAATCTTTTTGTGATTTAAACGATATATCTGGAAGCAAGAGGGCTCATGCACATGAGCCAGCGAGCGTGGCTGTACAGGATGTCGCGTTTCTCACGCTTTGGTATATATATATATATATCAGCATCACCCAATGCAGTATGATCACGCCCATCTCACCTGATATTTGACCATGCATGTCTTTTTCTTTCCAGACTTCGTTTTTTTTTTCAAGTCAAACAACACGCGAGTAGCAAGGACCTGTGACATACAAAATCTTCTAACCAGCTAAAAACATCTAAGAACTACCCTAAGGCAAAGTAACATAGATGTGAAATACCTTACCTGTTTTTAGAAGCCGCTTGTGGAGTACAACAATAGAAATCTATTTCTATTCTTTTTCGTCAATTCTCAAAAGTTTTCGGAAATTCTTCAATTCTTTTCAGGCAATTCTTTTCATATTCTTCAATTTTTGGACAATTCTTTGGAATTGACAGAAGAATTGGAAAGAATTGGAAAGCATTGAAAGAAACAATGGAAAGAATTGAACAGATTTGAAAAGAATTGAAAAAAATTGTAAGAAAAAATGGAAATTGACAGAAGAATTGGAAAGAATTGAAAAGAATTGAAAAGAATTCTGAGAAAAAAATGGAAAGAAAAAATGAAAAGAATTGAGAAGAATTGAAAATAAATTGAAAAGAATTGTAAGAAACAATGGAAATTGACAGAAGAATTGGAAAGAATTGAAAAGAATTGTAAAAAAAATTGAAAGAATTGAAAATAATTGAAAAGAATGGTAAGAAAAAATGGAAAGAATTGAAACGAAGTGAAAATAATGGTAAGAAAAAATGGAAAGACTTGAAAAGAATTGAAAAGAATTGTAAGGACAAATGAAAAGAATTGGACAGAATTGGAAAGAAACGTAAAGCATTGTAAAGAGTAAGTATATTTAATATTATTTAATATTGTTTTTAATTAAGGTAATGAAAACTTAAACCATTATAATTCTCTTCAATTCTTGACATATTCCCGGGGACATACGTTAGAGGCCTTCTAAAAACAGCCAAGAAATACCAATGGTTTCCCTTGGAAAATTATCCACATGGGTGTTTCATTACCATTTTGGTTTACAGGGTACATGAAATTTTCCTGTGTCTTAAGATGGCCCTTTTATCAGATTTTACCCTCACTTCTAGTTATTTTTTCCTGCTATTTTCTACAACCAAGAAAAAACCCAGAAAAGCACTAAGCTATATACACGTTCTCCATCTTTATCCAATAAATTGTCATGTCAAGAGTCAAGAACCAGATTTGTCATAATTTCAGATTTATCCAATTTTTGATTCTTGACATATCACGCCTTACCAATTGGTGACTGGATGATTCAGAATCCAGAAATCCCCCAGGATTTGTCGCAGCGGAAGCTTTGGCGGCGAGCTGCGCGGGCTGCCGCCTGGATTTGAGGGAGAGGGATACCAATGTTCAACTCCAGTGAAAGATACCCTCCGGCAAACATACAAAAACATCAAACAACTATGGAAATCAACTACAATGTTGAATGGATAAACGGATAAATGGATCACAATGTTGAATGGATAAATCAACTACAGTATAAATTTCCATGTTCATCCATTTTTAATAGTTATGTTAAATTACTGTACCAGAGGGTACTTTGAACCAGGACAGCCATGGAGGTTTGACTCCAAAATGATCATCTGGTTATGGGGAACAGCTGGTAATGTTGGTAGTTGTTTGGTACAGCTTAATTCGAATCTGCGATTGAATCTGCTAGCCAGCAATATTTTTTGGTTCTCTAAGGTTGGCCATGAAGAACAGGGGTATTTGACATCAAATTTGGGGGACTTAAGTGACTTAAGCCATCAATTTTCTGGTGGATTTAGGAGATGCTGTTTGGGTGAAGGACCCATTTCTCACGTCTCCATTCTGGGTCAATGAGAGAGAGTCAGCCCCCAGGCCGGCCCTCACTGGGCATGGTCATGCAGGATGGCCCCCCAGTTATAAGTTGGTTTATAAACCATTATAAGCCCCATGAACTAGTTCGTTATATCATAGTTATATCATGGCTATATCTACCATAAACCACAATGCGGCATCTGAACGCTATCAAACGGGGGCCCATCCTGTGGGGAACCGACAGATCTATGATGGCTATGCCTGAGCTTTGTAAGCGTGGGATATACTGCATAGCCAAACAGTATAAATATCCAAACATAAAATGACATAATGGATTTGGTTCGTTTTTGTGCAACTTTTTTTTTGCATATTTGGTGCGCTCTCTGATGCGTCAACCAAACCCGGCAGTGGAAGATCCGTTGAAAAACGCCATTTGCAATCGCGATGTATTATCCATTTGTAGATGGCTGTTCCATGCTGTTCCTATTTCCCAGCCATATTTGACTAGGTCCCAGCTGCGCACCTAGGGACCTAGTGCTAAGGTCCATCCTCTTTGTGCCAAGGTTGAGCGTTTGGTCGAGAGATTCTGAGGATGAGGAGCAGTTTGTTCCTGCCCAATGGACGCTCGTCCAGTGCAGCTATTAGCTATAAGTTGCCAGGGTACTTGGTAAATCAACCCAGTTACAAGTAGGGTAAGTAGGTGCGATGTCCGTTCAGAACTTGTGTGAACCAATCTGCTTACTAGCTGGGGTGAACCAATTAATTACCATGTTGAGGCATGGTCATTCACCATTTTTTGACCATGGTCGGCGTGTGCTTGGCACTGTGATCAAGATTGAGTCATTTCATTTTCTGTCACTGAGGGATTCAAGCAGCTTTTGCTAAAAAAAAATGGGATGTCGCAAACCATGCAGGAGCCTTGTATTGCTTGAAATATCTTGAAATTCTTCAGGTGTTGACTCCATGGTTTCCACCACAACTCTCGAAAAGTCAATCTTCAATTGCAAAACCTGAGAAAAAAGATAGTCTGCCTTTAACATTATTGTACCATTATATTTTAAAGATGGGTTATTTTACTTTTCTGCATCTTCTTGGGGGGTACCAACCACATCAGAGTCCCAATTCTTGTTCCGTTGGTTCAACATGGGCGGTCACTTCATACAAAGTGGTGCCCCCTAGTTTGAAGTTTGTTTAAACATCTCGTAACCATCCATTCCCTAGAGCTATTTTTGATTAATTTTGATTATACCTACCACGCACACAATATATACACAATATATACACAATATATACATATTCCAAAGGTGATCTGACTTCACCAACTGAGCTTCGCTTGGGCCGCGATTTGACCAAGGATCGGCACCTCGGCATACAGCGATGCTTCGGGCCCGTCGGGGTCCGCCAGCGAGGAGGTGCTTCGCCTTGCGGCATGGGGGGTGCCATTGTCAACCAAAACGGCAACAAATGGCGGTTCCCCGGTTCCCCCATTTTCTTGAATTAGTTTTGGCCAGTTTGGAGTACCTTAGTGCCCGGCACCACCACTAGTGCATTGTTTTTATAATTTTTTATGACATTGAATTGAGAAAACCGGGTACGCATAATGTGTGTGTATATATGTATATATGACCACACACTCTCTCTCTCTCTCTCACACACATATATATATATATATATATACACGTTAATATATATATATACACGTTAATATATATATATATATACACATAATGTTGGATAAACCTGACCATTGCTGTTGCGACGAGCCTTTTGGTTATTGGAAGCCAAAAAACTCAGCCGAATCACCAGGGAGTGGTACCAAACCAGCCCCAGGATGCCAGGTGGAACCCAGGTGTGAACCGATGCGGAGCACAACATCATAATAAAACCTTCCTGAACCGGTAGCTTCTGAATTGATCCGGCATAGGGCACTGATGGGCACTGCAAAATCCAGCGCTTGAGCTGGGTTTTTCACCTCATTTTCCCCATAAACTGCATACATTGCGGAGAATTTCAGGTCGACCCCCATTTCCCAAGCCATGTCGAGACCACCTTCCCGCCAGGAACAGCCATGAGATGAGGGAGCCAAAGGGAGCCGTTTTTTTTTCGTAGAAGTTACATCAGCAAGGGGAAGACGTGATAGCATGAATATATAATACAGTAATATATATATAGATGAATTATTATGAATTGTAGATGGAGCTGAGGCTATTTTGTGTTCCGTAATGTTGAGCTGTGTTGAGCTAGTTTTGTAGTGTATCGACGGGCGGCCATCAGGGAAATCCAGCTCGAATCACATCGAATCACTATCAGCTACTTCAGCACGCTGGAAGCGATGTACATAAGATGGGCAGCTGGCTAAACAAGGCTGGCCTTGGGCTGGTCAGGTCGCAAAACGTCTGGATCTATGGAATTAGGAAAATCTGAAGAAATCCTTAGGGAATAGCAAAAAATGAAGAGACACAGAAGGTTCAAGTCTCAGCTTTGGGGTGTATAGAAATTATAGAACAAGCATCCAGTCCACCTTTCAGGAAAAATGTAGATGGCTATGTTCGATTTGGTGAAGGAAAATTTACAACCGTTCTTTAAATCGATCAATCATGTCCTGAATCATCGTCAGCCAACCTTTTGGGACTTTTGCCAAATTTCACTACCAGAGGGTCAACCCTCGAGACCTGCACGGCCGCGCCCTCGCCGACGCCTGGTTCAAAACTTGGAAGCGGGCGAAGGCTTAAAAAGGATGGGCGTCCTGGGTGAAATCCTTACCACCAAAAGGATGGTGTTGAAAGAGTTGAAAGCCTAAAAATCATGGATCAACATGGATCAACATGGATCACCTGGTATCACCTAACTGGTGCAGGATTTCTTCATATTCCACTGCTTGGGTGATCCCCACTGGGACCAAAAAAAATCGAGCACGACCTCAGGCCTGGGGATGGTGCCGCCGGGTCCTCGGTTGTGTAGACAGCACCAGACAGGTTAGTACCAAGAAGTATCAAGACATCTAGACATTATGATTACCACACATGAAACAGAGAGAGCACCAAAGTATCACATATTGCGGTTTAAGTCTAGTTTATGTATGTTTACGTGACATAATGCTGCATATGTGGATGCATACATATGACGGCGTGGGTGTGTGTGCGCATGATGTTTACAGCACATAGAAGTGATAGAATGATTTTAAGGACATTTGGATATACATGTCGGCACATCAAGAGTATGTTGGAGTTATGACACACTTCACACGATTCTTGTGCACATTTGCAGCTACGTAGCTTAGTATCTCTACTCTTTGGTCATCTAGTCTGGGCAGGGTGGACAACTCCAGGTGTTGGGAGTGTCCATTTCGGATGGTGAATATGTATGAATATGTCACAGAAGCGAAAACCATCGAAAACTCATGAAAAGATAGGCCCAATCCACAACAAAAACAAGCTTAGTCTTTGACAATACGTGCCAGATTTTGAAGGAGCCATGTGTCCTACTCATCAGCTTTCTATGCTGCAAAAGCAGGCTTTTTCCCATCTTCGATCGCGCCTGCCGCTCCCTTTGTCTTCGCATGAGCCACTGAAACATCAATCCATGTGCTGAACGAATCTCCAACTTTGGTTGGTACATATCCAATTGTAATCTCATCTCCGATGTTCATAGGCTAACATTGAGGCTAAATCAGCCGTTCTGTTGGTTCAACCATGTTCAACCAGACAATAACCCATATTTTTTGTTGGCTTGGTGAAGTAGCCACCCCTCCCAACACTTTTCGTGGTGAAATCAGTGAAAGGTGTCCCTTTTTGCCGGGCGAAGAAGTGCTGACCTTTGGGACGGTGAAGGTTGGCCGGCGAAAAGTTGGATTTTTCCAGGGTAGCTCAGATTCGCCATGTAGGAACTACATTTGGGTGCTTTGAAAAGGCAACAAGTCTAGCTGCTATAGCCATATATATATATATACCATTATATACCATTATATACCATGCATGGACATACATGGATGATCTAAGTGCTGTTTTCATATATATATATATATATGTGTGTGTGTGTTGAACGACTCTTGGGAAAGAGTTTTTGGTGTCCGGGAAGCGGCTGCATGTTCCATCCTTTTCCCAGATGGGATGGTCAGGGGTGGATAGCCCAGTTGCCATTGCAGTGGTCAATCTCATCCCCCTGATGGACAAGGTTGAGAACAACCACCCCTATCCCTACAACACTGAATCATATTATATTAGGTCACTATTGTTTTGTATGGCGTAAGTCTTTTCATTCCATCTATTATATTCATGTCCAATCTGAATTTTGCTAAATTCATGTGGGCCTTGATCAAAAGCGAAAAAGTATAGTCATTGGATGATATACTCATATTGGACTTCATTTTCGGATCTGAAACCATTCAGTCGTATGGGCCCTTGAAGTGGATAGTTCAGATTCAGACCCGCAAAAATGACCAGCAGTTTGAGGGCCCAGACAAGTGCTGCAATGGATCCCAATGGTACGAATTTCATGACCCATATTGCAAGCGGCTGAAATATTCATATGGAAACTGGTTCAGTACGTGTTTTGTTAATGGCTACAAAATGCCATAAATAAATCTAAATTTTAAACGTAGCTATATCATTCCAGTTATGTACAGGCATGTATAGCTATCTCTACAGCTGCCTCCTGTTCTGACTTCTGACCTGCGGATATCATGCTATTCTGGCGAAAAGGGCTACATAAATCGCTGGCTAGGCTGGCAGAGGGCCCACAGCTGGGAGTTGCAAGGCAGGCTGAGGACGTAGCTGGAAAATATGGGAAAGATCTGCCAAAAATGAGAGTTTTCATAGGAAAATCTTCGGGATGGCGATGGAGAGAGAGAGATAGGGAAATCTTCTACAAACGAAGGTTTAGAGATAGGAAATCATCTAATCTGCCACTTTCCCCAGCCTGCTTCTTCTCATGAAGCATTCGCATCCAAAGTGTTGAATGCAGCATGAGGTTTATACCATCTGGGACATACACATATATATCTGTGTGTGTGTTGTTATGTGCATATGTAATTACACACACACATATATATATATATATATAATATGATGCAACCAAATGGGACAACATTCGAAGAATGTGGACAGAATATGGAACATTGATACTACATATATTCTACACCCCTTCCATCTTCAACCTTCTTCGCCGTGTATGCCACAGGGCGTGGACGGCCTGTGCTCGCTCTGCGAAGACCCTGACCTCTGCCTGGCCTATGCGCTGTGCCCTATTTGTCGCCAGGTGCCACGGGGCTGGGTGGAAATTGCCATTAAGACTTGGGGTTTAGTGGGGTTTAAGGGGATATAATTGAAGTGGAGTTTCCTAGTTTGGGGTTTCATCTCGAACATTGGACATCAGTCGCAATTACACTCGAACAGCAGTGGAGATTATAGCCATAGCTTCCAACCAACTTAATATGATAGTTGGGTGCATTGGAAAATAGGGTATGCCCGCAAAAAAAACAACATTGTCATGCGAAAGTGATGATGAGCCAGTGGATATAGGGGTGCATGATTTTCAGACAAGCCAAATTTAATTACGAAGCGCGACGATAAACAATAGGATTTTGATGGATTTTGGAATATTTTGGATATGCCCTTTTTTCAGACAAACCCATGATGGGGTGAGAGTTTTTTTGGGTCATATAGTTGGTGGAAAGTTGGTTGTAAACCATCAGAACCAAGTATGGACTACAAAAACCTGGCGACCAGCCAGGATTAGCAAATATGTGGGCCTCGACAGTGATGGACAATATGAATCTTTTTCTGGAAGGGGGCCTCAAGATATTCAACTTCGTTTAGAGCTATATATATATATATCTTATCAATAGGGATTCATTCATGGATACCCATGGATATCTACAGTTAGATGGGGGTCACCAAACAGAACTGACTGAGAGGGCCCATCCTGGAGAGATGAATGATCATGATAGATCCACAGTTTTGGGAATGACTGGAGCTGATTGAGTTAGCAAGGGGTCGTTAACTAAGCCCTCTAAAGTGCGGCTTAAAAAAGCTTAAAACATGTCTTTCCCTCTTCCGCAAGCATTAGGATATACTAACATATACCCAACCTGGTTATGACCAACAGTTTGCCATGGTTTTTCGATGGCCCTAATCGAAATAGATGCTTCATGGCCCGCTCAAAAATGATCGACTCACCGGGAAATCCAACGATTTTCCGCTGGCCGCGTCAGGCTGTTGCGTATTACGTTAATGTCAGGTAGTCCTCTCAGTTAGATCCGGGAAATTTCCTGTCCACCATGATTTTTGTAGACAAACATCGTTGTTTTACATGTTGTAACCCACTGGAATTAAGCGGATAAAAGGAAGAGAACCAAAAATTGCATTACGTTCTGCATAAGAGATCCCCAAATTACATCCAATTATGGCTTTAAACATTTTTAACCAGTGACCAGTGGTGATCGCGATGCTCCGAAGGTCTTGAGCGCTTATGCGCTCTGCCCCTGCTTTCCCTGCTTCAACTTCTATGCACGTTACCGTGTGGCCGGCATGGCTATCGGCAGGGGTGGCATGGATTCAGGACCCTTTTGTCATCAAACATGGCTCGGCATGGAGGTTTCGATATGTTTCAATAGACAAATATAATCCATTAATACGGGAGTTTCCAGCTTAAGCCATGGAGCTGATTTCCAGAGGGTAGCCCAATATTTTGGTTTAGAGGTTTCACTATGTTTCAAGTATATATGCAGTATATATATATATCTATCTCTCTCTCTCTCTCTCTCTGCGTGTATATGTTTTGCAACATTTCATCCGAATAATGTCAACCCTAGGCCCTAAGGTTGTTTAATTGGGAGGGTACCAGGTACCATTGAAGTATCAGAGAATGGGAAAAGTATACCCTATAGGTATCCTACCATAAGTATCAGAATAGGATACCATTGGTATACCCTACCTGTTGGAGGAGTAACCCCCCATCCATTAACCGATGGGCCGATGGGCTTTCGGATGCCGATCGGCAGCCGGGCCACCAGACATCCCACAGGCCTCTCCAAGACAGGCCGAGCCAAGATTCCCTTGGACCGGGACTGCCAGGGGCACCTGGAGGGTTATTTTTCTGCCACAAAATAAGCGGCCCAGAGACCTATATGGAATATGCATGATGTAAAACATATATATCATTATATATCACACATGTAAACATATGCGTACACAATCTTACTTGTATCATCTTCACAAATAATGTGTATATATATATGTGTGTGTGTGAGATAAGATATTATGTGATCATCTTTGTATGGGTCAACAGCTGGGTAATCTGGTGAGCACCAAATGGCTGGATGAGATGAGGTGCACAGCAGGAAGCTCGCGGATGTGGTGCAGCTTCCATCCTCTCCGGCTCTGCCGGGGAGCTCAAAAATAGATGGTATACCCTCTGGTAAACTAACATAACTATGGAAAGATCCACCATTTTTAATGGGAAAACTCACTATAAATTGCCATTTTCAATAGCTATGTTAAATTACCAGAGGGTAAATCTGAATAATCTATAATAATCTATCATATCTATGGAACCATGGCCCGTGAAAGCACATTATTGACTGGAAAAAAGGTGATTTTCCATTGCCGTGTCAGTTTAAAGTTTAGCGGATGGTAAGGTAAAGGTCTTTAACTGATTGAATCTCCTTAAGATGCCCTTCGTCTCGTACTATGGGGCTCATCAGTTCAGTAGATTTACTGCGCTTGGTGCAGTGGGGAGTTAGACAGAGGGAGCACCGGCAGCAGATTGCAATCGGCCAAGCTCACCTTTGCCCAATTTTACGAACGAGATATTCCAACCCCAGCTTGCTCGCCCATAAAACGTTTCGATTCATACCCAAACCTCACGCATTCAGAAAGTGCTAGTTTTCGGTAAGACCTATGCCTCACTGAACCACTACCAACCCCAGGGAAATCATCTTAAATCAATTTCTTGGTTATATAAATATATTTTTTCTTGTGGTTAAATCCTAGCCTTTTTTGATGGCAAAATCGACCCAAATCTGCCGGGGCATGCTGCAGCGCCTGAGCACAATAGATAGTGTTGGTCATGTCATGTCCCATGTTTCCTTTATGTTTATTTCCCATATGCACTCCCCATCAAATGGATCAAATGGTTGGTGATGGTTGGTGTCTATTTTAAAAATGGTCATGGACAAAAACAAGTTTTAAACATGGTCATGGACAAAAAACACGCATAGAATCGTATAGCTACTATAGTTTCGTATTTCCATCTAATTCCATACATCATTCTTGGTTTTTCGCATGGTTAACGGTTCAACCTATAGGGTTATCCCTTAGCGGCAGCCGAGGCAACAAGTTGGCGCGTTTTTCGGCGACCTGCCGTGATGGCTGCTGGGTTGGCTCAAAACTGTATGTAGATGTTACATTATATATATAGTATGATATACCCTCTGGTTATTTAACATAGCTATTGAAAATCACAATTTTTCATGGGTAAATCAACTATAAATGGACCATTTTCCATAGCTATGTTAAATAACCAGAGGGTATCATAAACATCAAATCTGGGCAAAACTGCTCCAAGTGCTCTCCTCTCGAGGCGCGTGCTATATATTACATGGTATATACTGGGGTTTCCATCAATGGGACTCAATGGGGGAATCCCCAACATAGATGATTTAGAATGGACAATCCGAAAGTAAAATGAATGAATTAGGGGGTTTACCACCATTTTAGGAAACCTCTATATATAATTATGACACTTTGAATATATAATATAGATATAGATGTAGATATAGATAGACAGATGATAGAGAGAGAGAGAGAGATAGATATATAGATATATAGATAGATTCGCAAACAAGTAATACCCTTACTGTGAAATCACTGGAATAACGATTGCGGGGTTTATCATCCCCCAACGGCCGGTCTGGTCTTAGTTTCAGCTATTTTAAGGTTAGTGCATTGACACCGCCAGTAATGACAAATAATTAGTGAAAAATAATTACGAAAAATAATTATGACTATTATGACATGTTTTTTGACATGTTTTTTTTCTGGATACGTTGGTGGCTGCTGTAGCTGTCCAACTCATCCAAGATGATTTGGATGTTTTTGCATTTAAATTTGTGCATTCCGCCCATCAGTAACTTACTCATCGTTTATAGAACCCCCTAAAAATTGTTTAAACATATATTTTACCACTAATATCTAGCATTACTGGTATAGGCTTTCATTGCCTTGGGGTTCTACAAGCAGTTTGCAAAGACGTTGTGCTGGGGAAGCCCACCCAGAGACCATCGATGACGATCGCACCAGCTGGCCAAGCCACTGGTGTTTAAAGAGTCGCGGAGGCATCAGTTTTTTGTTGGGGAAAAAGGAGAGCGGCAGCCAGAAATTTGTCGAATTTCGTTTTTTTTTTTCCGGATTTCAAGTTTGAGATTTCATGGGAAATCGGATTTCGACCAAGAGGGTTTACCTAGCATACCTAGCCAAGTTGGTCTATAAGTAGTACAACTGTTGGGGTGATGGATGGTGATGGTTGATATATCGAACTAGTTCATGGGGTGAATCAAGACCAACTTACAACTATCAGGTTTGGTAATTTGTGTCAATGGAGGGTCTGTATTACATACATGTGTGTGTACTTTGAGTATGTACACATACGCACAAACACACACACAAATATATATATAAACCACCCAATGCATAATTCGGATGTTGATGATGCCGATTCACTCTTGAACCTATTTCTATGACAATGGTTCGACTGGGTTGAGACATCCAACCAGCTCCTTTTTCTCAATGAGGAAACTCCAGTCACGAATGATCCCCAAAAATGGGGCTTATGAAATTTGATAGTTAGGCCGTTAGGTCCCTTAAAGGTCCCTTGAAGGTCCCTTGAAGGTCCCTTAAAGGTCCCTTAAAGGTTCTTGTTTTCGGTGGGATATGGTAGAAACGACACCCTTAAATGGATCCAAATGGTTGATCCAGCCCTTGGGTTCCACGCTGGGTTTAGGGGAAACGGAGGCAATTGGTAAAAGGATGTGGGGGATGCTGGGGAGTATGGTTAAATGTTGCCTGCCATGGTGTTGTTCAATGTTTGTTCTTCTCCGCTGATCGGTTTTTGTGATGGGCTTCTGAGTACATGGAAAATCCCGAGCTTTCACGCCGGGTTTGCCTCCCTGCTATCCAGTGCTGTTCATGTACATAACATAAAGCCTTTTCTTCAACCATTTCATCGTGTACTTCCTCAGCTTTTCTGTCGGACACTCAGAGAGTGTGGGTGATGTTCCAGTTTTGAAGACAGCATGTGCAAGCAACTTGTTGTCGCCCAAGCATATATATATATATTATATAATATGTGTCTGATTATGTATGTATGATTATGCATGTTTGTACTTACATAGACGCATAGCAGGGCGTTCTTGCAAGTTGATTCAATGCGGCTTGGCCCCAGAGCCTTTCGGCCCAAGAGAGGACCATCTCACGGATGACGGAAAGGTTGCGCCGCTTGTGTACAGTATGAGTGGCAAAAATGGGAAAACCCATGAGGCAATCTCAATCTCCGAGTGTCTCCGAAGTGGTTCATTCACATTATCTAGAAGTGATTCATTTTTGACCATTACGGAAACGGAACTCTCCGAGCTATCGCCGCGAAGCGACTTCTTCTCGCCTCGATTTCACAGAAGCACCACACAATCGGATTCGGCATCGATTTCATCATCATTCTCGCCTGCTGCTCTTGATAAATTGTGCGAAGTGGTAGATGGAGCCAAGGTCAAATTCCTTGGCACCCCAGTTTTTAGTCAAGGAGACAGAGTGATAGTGAGCTTCCCGGGCGCACACGGCAGAGCTTGGAACAGATTGATGGAGGGGGCAGGCGGCTGGAAAACCAGTTGTGTGTTTCTGCCCGACAAGAAAACACCAGGCTATGGCGTTCACGCCACAAGATATTTCGCACACAGAATTGAAAAAAGCTGTTTCTGTGACATGCTGTATGGCGAAACCGTGGAGTGGGGTTGCCGCTGGTTCCAAATGTTGCTTGCAAGCACAATGTATTTTGATTCCCTTCATTCACTCATTGTAGCGCCGCAGTTCTTACTTATAAAGATAGATGAACAAATGCCCCCCTAAAGGCAGAGTTGGATACATTACTATTTATATTATTTGTGTTCATGTTCAACCGGAACATGTTGCGCTTGTGAGGTGGATGGAGAACACACGTCGAGCAGAAGAGATGAGTTGTGAGCTTGTCGTTGTCACAAAACCAGACGGCAGTCTTGGGCGCTCACAAAGTGGAGAGGTTGAGTTTCTCCGCAAGTCCGGCTACATCTTCGAAGAGAGGAGTGTCCGGGAATTCGCCGAGGATGTGCTGACCTTTTTTTTGGCCGATCTGCGTGCGGACGGCAAATCTTTGAGGATTCGTTCGCCGTCCAGGTCCAGGTCTCGTTTGCCATCCCTAGGTGTGGACAGGGACAGCAGCGATGACGAGTTTGCGATTGAACTCAGCAGTTCCAACAAAAGATGGCCGACAGACCCCCAAGGCCTTTTGCTTCGTGAGCAGTGAGAGCTCTTTCTTCAAGCTTCCAAAAGGAAGCAAATATTTTCCCTCAATGCTGACAATTTAGTTAGATGTAGCTAGTCCCTGCACAGTGCTCATGACTGAAAAAGGATGATGGGATAACGCAGGCGCTGGCAACGTGACATTGCATTAGGTCCAAACATTTGAGAAGGATGCTCTCCTGTTCCCTAAGCCGGACGATGAGCATTTGTTCCCAAACCTTTGGGAACGGATTTCCCTACATTCAAGGAACACGATTATTTGGGTTTGTTTGATCATGTGGTACCCTTGATATCATTGGCTAATATTGGGTTATTGACTGTCATTAATTTTATTATTATTATTATTATTTTTTCCCATGGTCATTTGGGATCGTTTGGAAGGTGCAGTACATCTCATTTTCATTCAAACCCAAATCATAGTTGCCGATATCTCCCTTTAATCCCATGAATACCCCAGGAAATCCGATGAATTGTTTTCGAGCCGAGGCTGAGAAGACATCAGCGAGATCACCAAGAAGGTCAATCCCAGCAATCGGTCAAAGACTTATTTTAAAGAACACCTATATTTAAAAAGGACACGGGGCGTGGGACAGGTTACCCAATTCAAAACATTCACACATTCTTCCAAGACTGATTCTTCTTAATGCAATGTGAATGGACTTAAATGGGGTTAAATGGGGTAGTTCTCATGATTTCTTGGTAGAAATTCATATGCAGCATTATCCAACTATATACTGTCAGAAATGCCAACGACAATCCGAACCAATTTTCTTGACAATTCCCATAACCAGAATTCGGGCATAAATAGCCATCTATGTGAAAAATGTTTTTTTCACCATATACAATACATATATATATGACTTTGTATAATATAGCCTATCCAACCGCCATTTTCAGTATGTCAACTTTCCTTGTGAAGGATGACAAGCACGCCCACATTGTTACCAAAAACGAAAATAGCCAAACGCCTATTTTGCCTTACCCCTTTGACATGCAGTTTATGGACAAAGTTTATTTGGCAGGTGGCAGGAACAGTATGACAGTGGGATATGTCCGATCATTGCCCGGCCTACTTTCATTGCGTCCTTTATTTTTGTTGAACTCGCTTTGCCAAACCTCTCGTTTTTCCCAGTCACCTTTTTTGGGGTGTCCCAACCTGGTCATCCCAAGAATATCCAGATTTGATGCCCTGCTATTTGGTAATGCCTTTGGTGATGGCAAAAAACAAGAAATTGAGGGCAGCAGCTGGTTCTTCGGCGCTTCAACCGTTAAGGAAGAGATGTCACTGTGATCTCCACGAGTGTTCTGGAGAATCCGAGTGAAAAAACATCAAAAACGCATTTGATATGTATCTTGAGCTTTTTATGAGTAATCCAAAATATTCTTTGTAACCACTAATTTTTATTGAGAATAGTTTTGAATTAAGTTCAACTCCAGTCCGAAACATTCCGACAGCCAACCCACAAACAACTATTTACAGTAAAGACTTTGCAAATGTTGAATGACTCAACGGACTTTATTGAAAATAAGTTCAACTCACAATTCGATGAACCCCATTATCCTCAACAAACAAATGACATTGAACAACTACCCAAAGAAAGACAATGTATGAATATTTGTGATGTAACGCTCACAGCAGATGGTTTTGGATTATTTACCTGCTATCATCCAAGAAGGGTGAAATAGAACAACAGAACGGAAGGGAACCCAAGAAAGGCCAACTTGATCGAACTTGGGGATAGGATCTGTAGCTTTGAGAGGGGGAAGCGCATCTGAAACAGGTTGAAAACCAAATGCGAGTTGAAGGAAATCATTAGGTCAATTATGCAAATTTATTCAATATGTTTGTCAACATAGCAGTCCAACTACCTTGAAGTTACTACATCTAACCAATCTAAGCCTGTCGTGCAACAAATTTTACAACATTCTGACGAAAAGCTCCACTACATTGCCACTACATGGGTCCAAAATGGTCCAAACTTCATCAAACTTCGTCCGTTGCTGCCTAACTCCTTTGGAACGTGATCTGCAGCCCGTTTTTTGATCGTTTCGCTGCCGCGTGGGCCACAGAGGCTCGAAGTAAGCACAGATGGTCATTTTGGGGAACCACTTCACCAAAATAGTGATATTAATAGTGGTTAATAGTGGTTAATCTGGTATAAACCAACAACAATGGGAATATGATGATGATCTGATTGGTGCTTTGGAACATGAATTTTATTTTTCCATATATTGGGAATAGTCATCCATATATTGGGAAACCACCAGCCAGGATAATAAAGTCATCAAATTGATACCCAAATTTGACTTGGTCCAACTCTCGTATCTTCACGTACCAAACTGGCTGTCCCGAGTTGGGTGAAGGCACAGGGAATTTTCATGTACGATGCTTGACGATACAGCTCGTAAACGTTGGCTGGGTAGGTTTAGTATCATTAGGTTAATAGGTTGTTATATATTATTATAGATTATTATAGAATATAATTGGTAATTTGTTTCTTTGACATGAGTTTTGTAATGAAACAGACGCAGCTAAAGATATTGATATTGGCTTAGACTCCAAGATTGGCCATGTATACCAAGTCACATACGTATCACATTGCGTTGACGTACTACATGACGTATATAGTATGATATACCCTTTGGTTATTTAACATAGCCATGGAAAGATCCATCATTTTAAATAGGTAAACCATCTATAAATGGTCCATTTTCCATGGCTATGTTAGATAACCAGATGGTATATATAGTATCAATACCATTTCATATCATTTCACGTGATTTCTTTCTGGAGACTTACAGGAGGTGCCTTCACATTTCAGAACTGGATATCTGCGTCAGATCATTGATATGATAATTGGTGATTTGGTGCCACATGCAATGACATGATTATGGATGGGAAGTATCATTAGAAAGCTTGAAATTATTGATTTCACATCACCCATAGGAAAGAATGTATATGTTATGGTAGTTATGGTATATATATGTATATGACATGTTCTATCATTTTCCATCATTTTTTAATCATGTTCTTCTCAAATACCCTCTGGTAAACTAACATAACTATGGAAAATCACCATTTTCAATGGGTAAATCCACTATTTCTATGGGTCATGTTCAATAGCTATGTTAAATTACCAGAGGGTATCACAAACATCAAATCCGGGCAAAACTGCTCCAAGTGCTCCCCTCTCGAGGCGCGTGCTATGTCGCTGTCCCTGCCACGGCCGGCCACGGCGGTGGTGGCTGCGCCCCTGACGGAGGTCGACCATCGAAAAACAATGGAATCTCCGGTGATTTTTGTTTTTTTTTTGAGTAAGTTTTGGAGACATATTTAGGAGATGTTCGGATATTGATATGCAAAACTCTACAAGATTCACAACATTTTCCATATGTGATGACTTTTTACTATATTTCGAATTAGGGTTAGGGAACTGTGATTTTATGCCAAGTTGGTGATAATTATTTGATACGACAGGTACGTGCTGTAATGAAATGTGATTTGTGTATAAATAATTATACATCCACAGTACAACGTTAGCACAACTGGAGCTCATAACGAGAGAAGACACACGCAATTTTTGTAGGTCAACTAGGTTAACCTTGGCTGGTTTAAAGGGTACCCCCTGGTAATTTAACATAACTATGGAAAATCACCATTTTTAATGGGAAAACTCACTATAAATGGCCATTTTCAATAGCTATGTTAAATTACCAGAGGGTAGTCATATCGCCATGTTTCCTGCTGATATTTCCCAACATCTCCCATGCCTAGGGACCTGGCGTTTTGCAGGTTGCAGCGCGACCTCTGCCAGCCCATGATGCTCATGGTACCCAAGGGCCTCGCTGGTGGCTGCGCTGCAACGAGCGGCTGTACCAACAAGAAACAGGGGGTTCCTGGATAAGCCATGATAAACCTTGGATGGGTTCGTAAAACCAACCAACGTTTCAGTAAGGGGCCCTTCCTGTATGGTTTTTATTCAATTACTATAAAACAAGTGAGTATTATACTGTCCATTCTGGTGAATAGTTAGCTTCTTGGTGCATGGTTGACAAATGGCTTGATTTTTTTTGCCAAATAAACTTGGCTGGCAAAGCCACTGGATGCCCAGCTGAATCACGCTGAACCACTTGTTTTTGCTGGTTGAATCATATCCATGTGTTGGTTGAATTCACTTGATTGGTTTTGTAAAGAGTTCCAATTTGTTGATCAAATCTAATTTCATATTGGTAAACTCCATTTATTTAAAAGACATGTTTTTTTTGATGATGTTTGTTTCGAATTTTTCCACTGAACCAACGCCACACCCAGCATTGAAGCTTAGGCACCGTCCCACTGCGGCTTCCGTAGGGGTCGCGGTGCTTGTGCGGCTGCCCGGGTACGAGGGTGATAATGTTTGGTGTGTGGGAAAATGTTATAAAAACGCTACTTCAATATTCCCCGTCAAACAACTGGGGTTGTGGATTACCTGGGTTAACTTGATTGGGGTCCAGTACATCAACAATTGGAAAGTTTTAACCGCCATGCTTTTTTAGCTCCGGCTTGGTTGGGGTGCGATTTTCCCCTTAACCAATGAGTACCAATTTTTGGGCATGGCAATTCGCCATGAGCACCTGCAAAAATCAGGTTATGACTGGGACTGCCACTTGAAACTCCACCATTAGACATTTGGGGATAGCTCAAGACGAAATGATCAGCAATTATCAAAGATAAAGACCAGGAGAGCCTTTGTGAAATCACATTTTTTCATTGATTAAATCACATTTTTTGTTGGTTGAATCACCATGGTTGTTGCGAACTTCAACATATCCTTAAATCATCTTAAATCCCAAAAGTGTTGCCGTTTAAATGATCTCAAATTAACACATAACAATCTAACGCTTCAATGTGCCACCTTGGGGAGAGCTGTTACCTTTAGGACCCAGAGGCCTAGTGTGTTTCACGGGATCGCTGAATCCCACAGAACAAGAAATCATGTTTTGTTCCAGTCCTATACATTATATTATTTATATATTATACAATATATTGTATATATATACACGTATATTGTGTCTCAGTTAGTGGCACTGCAATGCGTTTTGTTCTTATTTTTTTGATGAAATCCAATTCCATCCCAAAGATTTTGCTGCTGAACACATTCCCATCTCATCCAAGGCGAGTGCGAGGCTCGCCTCCAAAACCACGCGGCGACGGAGTGTGCGATCAGCGAAGGTGGAGGGTTTGGACGGGACGGTTTTGACGGCCTGAAAACTCGAAACATGGGATGTTTCCTTACAGATTTCACCACAAGATGTGGAGTGAATCAACAAAGATACCCTCTGGTAATTTAACATAGCTATTGAAAATGGCAATTTATAGTGAGTTTTCCCATTAATAGCATGGTGATTTTCCGTTATGTTAGCCCGTTTACCAGAGGGTAGAGACTCTAAGCATGAGTTTTGCTGATCAAAACTGGTGGTACCAAAGGTACTGAAATTGGAGGTACCCAGTGCCAATTCTTTGGTGAGTCCCTAAAGATGGCCCTGTTTCAGAGAGAAATATTGCAATCATCCTCAATTTCAGTAGTTGAAGTTTGCCTTCATGAATTGGTAAACCTTTTTTGACGGCTAGTGTAGTACTTGAATCTTTTGTAAATTGGCAAGTACTTGTAGTAACCCAAATGAGCCAACGCAAAAAAAATAGAGGCTATCCAAGATTTGCATAGATTTGCCATGAGCGCAGGATAGACCGCCAAATGGCAATTTTCCGCAACAAACAGTCGCATTTCCACTCGCACTAGGTGGGTAATGATATCACCGGAGTAGGAAGTTTGTAACAAAACAGGAAACTCATTGGAACTTAACATCCAAGCTGGCAAACCCTTTGTGGGGTTCCCAGTTGATCTTTCACGAATGATCCCTACACATCTTAAAATTGGAACACGTTTGACATTTTTTTACGCTTGATAATATGAACATCATGTCGGAGAAGTACGGGTGGTTCACTGGCAGTTAGTAAGTAGGCTAGTTCACCCCACTTCGCAAATGGGTCGTTTGTGGTTGTTTTAACAACATTATAAACACCACTAAACCCTTCTTGCTTTACTGAACCAACTGGGTGGCCTTGGGACGGGCTTCTCTCATTTTATATCCCATGATTCTTGATGTTACACATTCTTATTCCAGCATGTTTGTTGCTTAAATCATGTGCAATCCTTGAACAAGCACCAATTCTTTACTATATATTCTTGGTTTTGCGGACAAAATTCACCCAGTTGTGAATTTACATCCATTTATAACATCAATTAACATCAAAAACACCACCTGTTCGTTTCACCAATTTTATGCATTAACATTTACAAACCAATTTAACTAACCATTAACTAACCAGAAAAACCATCACCAGCCCGAGGTGGCCACCTGCCTGGTGCGGAGACCATGGTGATTTCATGGTGATTTGTTGCAGTTTGCTATTGAAGCCATGGCCCAGTCGAAATAGTTGATTTACCCAGCTATAAAATGGGTGGATTTTCCTTTTTGTCATGTTAGTTTATCCATAGTCATGTAAACGTTTGCCAGAGGGTTTTTTTTGGTTGCTCGGTGTTTTAGTTTTGGATTTGCTATATATATATATATACAGTATATATATACAGTATATATATATGTGATTTAATGGTGATTCAGTGGGAATATTGTGGAAAATTGTGGAAAATTGTGGAACAATCTATATGGGATATCTAATATGATTGAATCCACCTAATTAACCAATGGGATCAATATTGGTAGATACTATTAAAGTAATCATTCTTATCTGATTATATCATACCTCTGAATATTTTACATGATCATACGTTATTCTTAATGTGGTAAACCCAGTAGTAAATCCACCTTTTTTTCGGGACGCTATTAAAGGCCATCTGTGGTAATATTGGGGATGGTTTCAAGCGTCGGATTCATGGGACTGGGAGATCAGTTGTTGATCGTTTTTTTTTGGATCAATATTGGCCTCCAGTAAACTTAGATAGAATGATAATAGTAAAAATACTATTCGTTATTGATTGGAATAGCTTTTTAAGTATGATTGCTGGAGGGTATTTCTTATGACGGAGGGATTTTTTCTCAGAGTTCCGAAACCTCTTGGGATGGACGCTGTGTTTTCAGCCTGTGTGTTTGGGGATGGTTGTTGTGATACATTCCCACTTACCATGTGGAAAACCCATGGGGCCTGTTCGGAACATGATTTGCCTTTCTGGTGGCTTTTCTACAACGATGTAAACATTTACAGCAGGGTGCCAAGTAGTATGTTTATTGGCACTTCTGTAAGAATAGTAATAATAGAATTTCATTTGGCCTAAATGATCCTAAATGGCTACATGGAATAGATTCTACAATGGGAATCCGTACTGTAGGGTTTGTTTGCTTGCAATCGATGCATTGAGCTGCTACTGGGCAGATGGTGTTTGAGTATACCTCTATCTCAACGTGAAGTCCCAGACATTTTCGGCATGAAATTGAATCCAATAGTTTTTTGCTGGCAAACTCACCATTTTGTTGGTCAAACAAGCTATAATACATGTTTTGGGTCACATGCCCAACGAAAAACCTCAGCCTTTCGGAGTTTTGAAGTCGAAACACTGACAAAAAACACCGACTGCCTTAGGCCTCCAAGTCTGACGACTCCTTGGACGTGGTGGTGGTAGGTGGTGGTGTCAGTGGCCTGACAGCTGCGCACAGGAATGGTGGGGTGGGGAAGCGCTGGGGAAAGGGAGATAAACCAGTCACGGGGATAACTTGACCCAGAATTGGGAATATCTGATATCTTTGGATATAGTATATATTTGAACAAATTAGGAAATACCTGAACATTTCATAGAAACTCCAAATTGAATTTCTCCTAGGTTTTTAGTTGAACATGGGCCAAGACACCGGTCGTTAAACAGTGATTTAACCAACAAAATGATGGGAGGGAAAACCACCCGGCATTGGAATCTAACAAGAAATTGGAGTTCACTCAGAATGAGGATTTTTTTTTATGGCAAAAGCTGCGCTCAAGAACAAGCAACATTGGGATTTGAGAGGCCATCAAATGGGTCGATCGCCCAGGATGATGCCATTATGAAACCTGACCCGGTGACGTGAAAAACTTCTCGGATCTTGTCGGTCAAAGCCGTTCCCATCCAATATCTTACGCTAGCTGAATCCCTATGTCATTTTTGCATTGATTATCCCTTTTCTTGCTGAACTCCTCATGATTTTGCTTTTCGAGGCCCAGTTTTTGCTGATCAGGTCATTTTGAATCAATCTTTCTTTACATTTCTTGTTGTTTAATCCCATTTGTACATCTCAAGTTCTATGTTTTTTTCCATATTTTTACTGTTTTTTTAAGATATCCCAAGGCTTCCATCTCAACTCCAACATTTCCATCTATTTTCCATCTATTTTCCATCTATTTCCCTGGTGGGTTCAATTTTAACTTGATTTCTCACGCCCCATCTTTTTCAGCATTTTGATGCCTTCAATCCCTGGCTCCAAGTGGAAGTGGTGTGAATAACTCGCCTGTCGGCTGTCGGGTAACCCCATGGCACTTCCGTCGCTGAAGCGGAAGGCTCCAAAGAGTTGGATCCAGTGAGGATAGAGTACTGGTTCCAGTGGATATAGGGTGATATGTGTTAATCCCAGTGGATATGTGGGATATATGTGGGATATTTACCGGTGAATTTCATACTTATATAATCTTATATTAATGGGGTCTATCACAGAATTTTGATCACAATCACAAGTAGTGGTTCATCCCCTGGTCATTTTAAACATCCCCATCCAAATGGTCCCTATTAAACCATGGTTTCTGGGTGGTTGACATTTGGGGGAAAAAAGCGTCATTTGACATGACGTCTTTTTTTGACAGTGATACCTTACATCATCTGGAATTCATGGGGTAGAAACTTCTACCCAGAAAAATCCATAAAAGTGTTGCGGGAGGATGGTCAGGATGGGGATTTGAGGATTTGATCAACTGAGGTAGGGGCATGATATGCCCCACAAACTTTACCCTCTGGTAATGACTAACATAGCTATTGAAAATGGCCATTTATAGTTGAATTACCTATAAAAAATGGTGGTTTTCCATAGCTATGTTAGCTTATCAGAGGGTAGATCAATTGGGCTTTTGAAGCTTCAAAACTCATCGGACATGTGAAATTTCCCAAGTAAAGTTGGGGAAAAAAGCCGGTGACAGTGAGGATGATCCGGTTCTCCCGCTAAGGAAGTTGACTAACACCAGCATCTAATAGCCACTGGGATGATCCCCAACATATCCCGCTGGTATGATTGGCCAACGGACATACGACTAGCGCACCATCCAGTTTTTTTGGTTTTTTACCAGCAACGCGTGAATGAGGTTACTAAAGCACTCCTGTCAGCTCCAAAGCTGCAGTTTCATTTTCAGGCTTGTTGCAAAG
Organism: Cladocopium goreaui; assembly: GCA_947184155.2. Taxonomy (NCBI): domain Eukaryota; class Dinophyceae; order Suessiales; family Symbiodiniaceae; genus Cladocopium; species Cladocopium goreaui. The sequence continues at coordinate 49,489 of CAMXCT020003342.1, forward strand.
GTTTCACTGATATATATATACACACGTATATACAATATCTACATATTATATATACTGGTTGGTGGTTTGGAACATTTTTCATTTTCCATAATATATGGGATGTCATCCTTCCCATTGACGAACTCATATTTTTCAGAGGGGTAGGTCAACCACCAACCAGTATAAATAGGTGGTTGATGGATGGAATGATGTATGGATGAATTCATCGCCGCAGCCAGGTGACCATCGCTCGACCGAAGAGAGGTGCGGCTAGGGCCATATCGGGCCATCGCTGAAGCCATGGCGGGCTCAGTAGTTAGATGATTTACCTAAGAAAACCATGCATTTTCCATAGCTAAGTCAGTTTGCCAGAGCGTATTGAGCAAAAATGGGACCCTCACTTAGTAGTAAAGTGGGGGTTTATTGACAGGAAACCCTCGAAAACTCCCATGTGCTTTGATCCAATTTTTGTAGCCATGTTCGAACTTTGCAAGTTCGGGTAGGTAAGGTACCAACAAAAAAACACTTCTGACATGGTCTCACTCACTTGTCCAAGTGGAAAGTCAAGGAACTAATAATTAAGGGTTTACCAACCATGACCATTGACTTTGGCAAATTTTTTATCACCCTTGATTCACGGCTCGGTCATTTCGGCTTTCCCTTGCTTTCAGTTGTTTCAAGGGCGAGCCCCAACGAGTAAAGCTTTCAACAAAGTGGAGTTCAAAGAGTCAGTTCAGACAAACACCTTCACAGAAAACACACATGTGAACATGTTTACTCTCTTGTAAGGATTGTTATTCCCCCCAAAATATGGTATAATGTGGGTAAAGCAATAGTAAAGCAAATAGTGATACCCCCAAATATAATGACAATATGGTGATTTTAGAGGTTTTTGACCCATCCCCATATGTTTCAGGTCGGCATGGGGTCTTTTCCGAGCTGGGCGATGACGGCTAGGGGGCTCAGCTGACGAATGATTGTGGCAGTATCCCGAAATAGCGGAACTTATGAGGTTAGTGAGTTTTTTTGTGATTCATCCAGAACAAATATACAGATAAAGATATATTTATCCTAATGAATATCTAGCTATATCCCATTACTGTAACCCAGACTTATGCCCAGGTATGTTCTTTTCCGGTGCCATCTGCAAAATCCGGTGTCACCAAGCAAAGGTGTGACGCTGCTTACATGGGGGTTTGACCTTAGCCATCTTAGCCTTCACCAACTACATTGGGTCTCAGTAGTGGCAACGTGTGCGCGAATTATGATGAGTACCAAATGTGGTATTCAAACGTGGCAATGGAAAAATGATGATTTTGTAGATTCTTTCCCAGCTGCAAACCTCTATTTGCTGTACCGTGATTTCCCATTGCCATGTTTGATTAGCGGTCAAATGCAGCAACAAATTGCGAAGGCAGCCGAGTCAAACTGGTCAAATCCCAGTAGTGGATTTGAAATTTTGACCCTGTTTTGTCAACTGGTATACCTGTAGTCTGAAACATTTTTTGGTATCTCCATTCTAGTTTGGCATGTTGCAATTTATTGATATATTTGATATGTTTCAAGCAAATTGAAACCATCAATTCATTGGGTACAACATTTTTATTCCTTGATATTCCTTCACTCAATCTGTTGCAGATTGGATTGCCAATAATAAGTTATTATATAAACCACGTTTAAACCCATCATTTTTTTTTAGTGGTTTGGGATTGCAAGTCCCCCAACGAGCGAAAACCCGTGAGTTGTTCCGCCAGTTGGGGGATCATTTGCGAACGCGACAGCCCCGATAGTTTTTTGGAACAAAACCCTTGATGGGATTCTACCTAATCATGGCAATTTCCCATTATACTGTAAGTACTATTATATAAATTTCAAATCCCACAAAATCACCATAACCTGATGGGTTCAACCCCATTAACCCCATTCAACCGCAATTGGGTCGGTGACCCAAGTGACACACTCTGCAGCCCGCTGAGTTGTCAAAGGTCTGGATGAGTTGAAGCCCAGTCTCTTTTCGGAAGCCTCCACCTGGTCACAGACCAGCTGGACCGGGGCAGTTTTGACCGTCGGTTGCTTTCACGGCTTAGCACGGCCAATATGGGGAGAAGACTACTTTCCTCTCAAATGTGTGATGAGTATTGATTAGTTGGGGCCTATGTCAATTGGGATAGCAAAATGTCAGCTTCTAAAATGATATTGAACATTATTTAACCATAATTTGAAACTGCGAAACCAGGTTAGCCGCCAGCGCACAGCAGCTAAGTTTTCTTGAGCCCAAAACGAAAGTAAGCACAAAGGTTTTGTGCATGTCATCCTTGAGCAAGGGCCATGCTGGCCTTCTAATGATTCCATGGAGACACTTCTTGATTTGTGCGTGTCATCCTTGTGAAAAAACGGACATCTCACCACACTCCCCCATGCTGTTTGACAGCATTCGGAGGTGAGAAATCCAACAGCCAAAAAATGGACAGTAAAAACTCTGTCCCATAACTGCGGCCCTACATGTCCTCCTCTTCGTTCTCCGGCGAAGCCACATGATCACCACCACCTTCGGGTTGGTCTGTCACCAGGGAGAAATCATCAGAGGGGTTTTCGGACTCCACAGCTTCATCATACTCTGAGTCCCCATCGCCAATCGTGGCGCCATGGAGAAAATCCCAGAGCTCTGCGTCGCTGACATTGGATCTGCTTGATCTCAGATATCTCGCCCTCCTGTGTTCCGGCGCTTTGCGAGGGCGCAAGGGGGGTGGAAGGGGAGCCTGAAGTGCTCGCAAGGTGGCATCGTTCACCGACTCACCCTCCCGAATTGACATAGTTGGTCCATTGGACCACCGGTTGACGGGCCCCCCAGGCCTCATCAACACCGAGCTTCCAGGTGGAATGCTGCCGTAGCTGCCCTTTCCACCAAGCGGAGGCCTGGACCCTGACGATGGTCCTCCTGGATTCCAGGAAGCAGCCCCGAATGCCGTGGAGCTCGGCGGAGAAAACGAACCTCCAGGGCTCGAAGTTGCCGGAGGCCTCCACCTCAAGCTCGGGCCACGGCCGCCACCATGGGTTCCAGCCACAGACCAACTCCCGTCAGATGACGCCGATCCAGAGACAGTGGATCCAGCGTGTCCGTAGCGATTGGTAATGGTATTGATTGATGCCTTTGCGGCAGCACCCCTTTCTGCGGCTGTGGGATGCCCCCTTCTAACCGGGTTACCTGGACCTCGGCTAGGTGGAGCTCCATCGCCTGACTCCACAAAGGTCCGACGACGGCTCGAGCTCGAAACCCCAAACTGCCGAGGCATGTTCCTGCCATCTTCTTCTGGAGTCCAGACAAGTGTGTCTGGTTGGATCCAAGGCTGTTGAGAGGAGCTTCCACCGCCCTGTGAGCTTTCTCTCAAACGGAAGAAGGTCCAACCCCTCCATTGGCCGGACACGGGCGGTTGTGGAGGTACCTGTCCAAGGTACCAGTTGTCATGCTGGACACTTTTTTTCCAGCCGTGATCCCCTGACCACCATATGACCGAGACCCGTTGCGCTTCAAGGTCCTCGGTGCGAACTGGGCAGCTTCGGTGTACTGGATGGAAGAGTCGGCTCCGAAGAGAGCGATGAATCCTCACCACCCAGCCCCCGCCCATGGTGATCCACAGGTCATCATTTGCCGCGTGCGGCGGTTGGTTGAATTCCGGGGCCTCCCATGGCCTGGGGCCATACGTCAAATCAGCCCTCAAAGCGCTGAGGCGCGGAATCGCCGAGGATCCCTCGGTGCAACCATTGGCTGCAATGTCCAATGCGGCCAGTGCGGGTTCATCGACCTTCGCATCGACCTGAATTGGTCTGAGCTCGGTTTCTCTCAGGCACCCTTTTTCAATGGCCTGCGCCTTCACGGCGTTCCTTTCGGAGTTCATTTGATGCGCCACCCAGGCTACCAAGGCCGTTATTCCCAAGGTGGTAGCCAACCGTTCCATGTCAGAAAGATGGCAACATTTCAACACCGTCCCAAGAGCAACTACTGCGGTGAGAGCCGCGACCTTCATTTTTGAAGCCACCAAAGCTCCCCCCGATCCTTCCAAGTGCTCTTCCTTCTCTGAAACTCCATCCACCAGTCCCATAAACTTGTAGAACTTCTCCCAGAGCGTGGCCGCAGAGATCGATTTCGTGAGCAAATCAGCTGCCAGCTCGCTCCCAGGCACATGTCTGCCCTTCCAGAGCCCCCACTGCATCCGCTCCCGTAGCACATGGCTACGAAGCCGAAGGTGCCTTGTCCTCCATGGACCGTCCGGGGGCTCCAGCAGCTTGAGCCCTGAAAGGCTATCTCCGTAAAGAACCTTGTCTCCAGACAAAGCCACCTGGTTCTCCTCCAAAATTTCCACAATGGTGGATACTGACTCGCCCAGCACCATACCATCACAGTACCCAACCAACTCTGACTCGGTCGTTGAGAGAACTGCGAAAGGCTGCAAGCGAGAGTCCCACTGCACCGGAGAACCCCCATACAAGGCGATGAGGCCCTGATGTCCTCGCTGGCAGTTGGAACCCAAAGCGGCATCACTGTAGACCTCCAGGGTCCTCATACTTCGAGGGAATGCCAAAGAGTTGTCTTCCCCAAACCCACCTTCACATTTTCCATACTTCAGGCAAAGCTCTGGAGTATTCAGCAGATACCCCAGGGTATGTCTGCTGTATGTCAGAACCCGACGTGGGCACTTTGACACGTTCCGGCCCAACCAGGCCACAGCAAAACTCAAATCCGGGCGGGTTCTGCAAGATGCCCACAAAAGTTCGCCGACAATGGTCTGTGCGGCCCGAATGTCCGAGACCTGGATGTTCTCTTCCTTTTCCTCATCCAATAAGGCAGGAAGAGGTGTCGTCTTCGGCGACAAGTTGGAGTAACGGCCCAAGACATCTTTCACGTAGGACCGTTGAGAGTAACAGGGCACCATCCTGCCTTGAAATCTCAAATCCACAAAACTTCATCCAAGCACCCGTGGAGACATACTCCGGCTTGGAGCATTTCCAGACCTCCTGAATCTTCGCCAGAAAGCTGTCGACCAAGCCTTTGTTTCCCACGGCCATCACGTCATCCACGTAGAGAGCTACATAGCCCTGAGCCACGTCTTCCTTGTTGATCGGCTCCTTGGTGGGTAGAATCTTCCAGAGATTCTGCTCCGAAGTTCTCACCAGATGGAACTCCTCGGTTCCAAACATCCATCGAAGCTTACCCAAAACGTTGTTGCGGTAACTGGACCAATCTGCTGGGGACGATTGAAGTCCATACAACGCATTTTCGATGCGCCATAGGTCACCTTCATCACAGATTCCGGCCTCAACCAGAATGCGAGGCGGCTTCATGATCAAGAGGCATTGGGAGGCAGCTCGGCGAGGGGCAAGTAGGAAAGCTGTGGCCACATCCAGAGATGCCACCGTCCAGTCCTCTGCCGCTGCTTTCCTGGTCAAACATCGCAGGAGAGTGCCATCCGCGCCACCAGCATAGGTAGAAAATGGCGACGACTTCTCCACCTCGACGCTCTGTTGACCCCCATCAGCCTTCTCGATCCTGTTGCCACAAATCACTATACGAGCCTTTCGACGCCCACTTGGAGCTTTTATCGTCGGCACCAACATGGCCGGCGCTCTCTCCAAGTTGGCGTAGTTGGGATGCCGTTTCACTTCTTCTTCGCTGGTCACCTGGATAGCACCCGTGTCCAAGAGGCTTTTGTATTCTGCCAGTAAGGGCTGTTTCCACAGGTCCAGCTCTTTCCTCACCTGCTGCAATGGCACGGTGTGGGTTTGTAAAACAGTGGCAGGCGGCCCATCAGATTGATCTTGGCCACCTTGCTGGCTATTGGCCACCAGTGACTTCAAACGAGCCACATTCTCTGAACGATCCAACTCCACCAGCTCATCCTCCAAAGTGGTGATCTGGCTCTCCAAAAACTCCAAGGTGTAGCCATGCAGCCCTCCTTCATCCTCACCAACTGCTACACTTCTGAGCTCTTCCATCAGCTGGTTTTTCCATCCCCAGTGCTCTTCCCGAAGACGCTGTGACAGTTGATCTCCATATTGCAGGGAACAGAGAGCTCTGTTGGCACATACCCGTTGCCGATCCACCTTGAAAGCTTGTCCACAAAACCCACAGGCTTTCTCATCCGGTTGTTGAAGACCGCATCCTCGACATTGGTGCAATCCAGAAGTGCCAAAAACTACACTACCAGAAGTTTTCAAAGTTTTCAAAGTGCTGGAGAGGTTTGTGTTCTCCCCCCCAGCCCGCATCGTATGAGAGAAGGCTCTCCATGACTGAAGATTCCTTGTGGCCACTGTGCATCTTCACCCTCTTCAAGTTGAGGTGGCTCCCCCCGATCCTCTATCTCTGCTTCAGCTCCCCCAGGTTCTTCACCTTCACGGTTCTGTCGCCATCAGAGTGTTGTTTTGGAGGCGGCACATCAGGCAAGGTCGGGTCCGGAGGCTGCTTACCATGGAGACGCCTGTGTGGGTGCCCTGCGGCTTGAACCTCCAGGAGCTCCATGATCGCCTGGTCACTGTTAGGGTCCGTTTTGACGGCCAGCCTAGCATGCTGAAGCTGTCCCTCGTCCATCAAGATGTAGCCAGTGGACATCAGTGGACTTGGTCCCATCAACGTCATGGTTCTGAATGGCGATGCTAATGCCCCATACCGATGCCACCTTTTCCGTTTCACTGTCACCCTCGAGCCGATAGGGAGAAGCGGCTGTACTGGGACACCAAAGGTCGCCAGCTGTTTCCGTAGCCTCTCTTCCCCGGCATACCGCGCCACACCGGGCCAGTACTTTTGGTCCAACCCGGAACCACTGAGCAAAAGGCGGACCCGGCGTTTCACCTGTTGGACCTCCGACTCGATTCTTCCGTTACTGGGGCCTTCCTCCCCTCCAGTAAGGGTTTGCCATACCCCAATGCGTTGACACCAGGCTTGGAAGTGTCGGGATAAAAAGGCTGTTTCTCGATCCGTGTGGATCCTCAAAACTCCAACACCAAGGGCTCGATAGCGAGAGTAGAGCCGAGCCGCCACCCGAGCCACATCAGACTGATGTCGGGATGCCAATGGTTCAACCATCGTCAGGTTCTGCACTCCCACTGGCTCTGACAGCCTTTTGGCATGCTCCAACCATTTTTAATTGAGCTCTTCAGCAGCCTTTTGATCACCTCCTTGATTTTCTTCAGCTTCGCCCTCTCCAGCTTCAGCTTGGCGACTGAACAAGTCACCTTCCGGAGCTTCATCCATTTCCACTTCGGGATCCTTTTGATCACCTTTTTCTCGCTCCAGCTTGGGCAGAGCCACCGTAGCCACCATCATGTACTTGACCTTATATAGGCGGTATGCCATTTCCGGGAGCCCATCCAACATCATCACCAGATGGTAAGGGTCCCACAATGTCCATCGTGAGCACATGACTGGCTCGATCCCCGGACGTCCGATGATGTGGAGAATCCCTGCCCATCAGTTCCATACAGCGGCGACAATCTCGCCGAAAAGGTTGGTGCTGATTCAGAACGTGTTTCTTCCAGAACTCCAGGTCCATCTTCTTGACCCCTACAGAGTCCCCTACAGAGTCCCCTGAAGACTTGGCCAACGCCGTCCATCTCCTCAGCGATTCCTGGATCGCTGCAACCAACCCTGGAGACCACTCAGCCCACGTCTTTGAGCATCTGATGCGATCCTGAAGCTCTGGTCCAACGCCTTCCGTTGATCCACCTCCTCGAAGACCATTCAACTGCCCCATTCCAGGCAGATTTGTGACCAAACTGGTCGGTTTTCTCCTTTCATGCCCCGTTCGTCCTTGGTCAAAGGACACCAACTCCATGTTGTGCTCCTCCACCAAAGCTCGGATCTCAGGGAACTCCAAGAAGGAGGGAAGTTCTCGTCCTTCTTCATCAGGCAGGTAGGACATGGGGTCCTGAGGGGTTTCGAACAAGAACCCAGTCTCATAGCCCTGCTCTCCCCTCACCTGCTCCGATTTCAGCCACAAACCCACCTGCTTCAACAGGAGGCATGTATCGTTTTCCACAAGTTCAACCTCCGTGGGATCCAACCCATCCAGGCCATATCGCTGAGCTCCACGGCCACGTATTTTTCGAGGTCCAGGAGGCCCGTCTCGTAGTCGTGAAACAGACCTACAAGGTGGCCCCCCCAGGATCAGCTTGACGAGGCCTTTGTTGGCTAGCCCCCACACATAACTCCACACTGCGGGTCTGTGCAAATCGTACTGCGAACCAAGGCAGGTGTCGATGCAAAGCCACTCTAGCCCGCCCACATCACAGTCCTTCCATTTTTTCACATTGGGCCCACAAAAGAGATGAAGAGCCACGCCTTTTCTCTGATGTGCCCGACGCTGATGCCGATTCCAGGGCAATGCAGCAGGGTCCCAAGGCTCGACTGGGCTCACCAACTTCCTGATGATGCGGTCAGGTACCTCCGGGAAGTTCTCCTGCCACCACTTGACTCCATTCGCATCCATATCCAGCGAAGATCCATCGATCTTCTCCATCTCCCTCAAGAGCAGAAGAGCTTCTCCACGTTCCATCGTCGGACAACCGGTAACCGCCCCGAAGTGAGCACTGGATGACCCCTCGAGAGGGATGAAAGATCTTACATCCTCTTGACGACCATTCGATTCTGAATCCCATGGAAACCAATCGGTGCAACGGCACTATCGGCTCCACTTGGGTGAGGCTGAGCAAGGTCTTGTGGCTGCCATGGCGATAGAGCCAGGTTGAACCCGATGCTAGTTCCACCTGCACGGGCTCCAAGGCACCACGCTCCCAAGGCTCTGCCATTCGTAGACCATGCGTGGCCCCACCGTCAAGAAGTGCCACTGGTCGTTGTTCACAGTCAGGTTCATAGTTCACCTGTTTCACTTTAACTGCCTTCACTGATCGAAGGGTCTTCAACAGCACCGTGGCTTCGTTGATCAGGGTAGCTGCAGATTCACCAGCACCTTGAGCAGAGCGTCCATGAGGTTGGCCTCCATCCCCATTGGGAATCGGATCCTCGACCTTCGGCCTGGCTGGGCTCCGGCTCCCACTGACCGAAGTCGGCCCCTGCTCCTCGGCCTTCAGCTGCTCTCCCTTGGCCGGTGAGTCTTTTTCCTTCTCAGCACCCTTCACCTTGGCCACCCTTGGGTTATGGCTGCTTTGTATTCCTGTCTTTCTTGGTTGGACAATCCTTGGAGAAATGTCCCACACCAGAGCAGACATAGCATCGATCCTTCTTCTCGACACCATCCCACAAATGGGTATAACCACAAGTATCTCCACGTCGGCAGCCGTTTGAGGTGCCCCAAAAGCGGCAAGGACCCCTTGACTTCTCGTCCTGCCCTCCATTGGCTCCCCCAGACATCGCCACTGCCTTAAGCGACGTGCCCCCGGCACCGCCACTCGAAGTTGCGGCCACTCCGACGCCCTTGGTCGAGGCCGATGCCATCAATGCCAGCTCCTCACCTTCCGCTTGGAGGAATTCGGCAAACTCCTTGACCGCCGACAACCCCGGTCTTTGGTCGACCTGTAGCTCCTGACGAACAGCTGAGATCCGATACGTCACTTGGTTCCCACCCATGCGGCTCAGCGCCTCAGAGACCTTATTGAGGGCCTGCATGAGTACCAGGGAATCTGGTATCGTCAGACGAAGTTCCTCTGCACGGGAAATCCATCGTCTCCATAGCCTAATCGAGCTCAGGACATCTGCCACTGAACTACCAGGCTTCAAGTCAGTAAGGTTCTTCAGGAGAGCACTTCGTTCAGCTCCTCCGCCAGGCTGGAACACGACGAAGAGGCGGTAGAGTATTGACACCATGGATACGTTGCGGGCCCCAACGATGTCCCGTCGAAGGGCTTCTGGCAGAATTCCCAAGAGCATTGAGATTCCCCTCTGCTCCATGCGCTGGTACCCTGGGCCAACCTCCACCGTGGGCTTGAGACGGAGACGTTCCAAGGGCGTAGATTCAAGCCATCGCCCATAGAACTCCTCAGCCACCCTCACTGTCTGTTCCCACCATTTCTTCGATGATGATCCCAAGTCTGACATGAGTGGACTGGCTATGGTCAGCCAATCTCCGAACTGCAAGGCTGCTCCTTCAGCTCCAACTTGTGGCAAACCTGGCAATTCCAGATGGCGCAGCGATTCAGAAACTACTTGGTCGCCTGCTCCATCAGATATCTTCACATGATTCAATCCCGGAGGAGGTTCCAAAGATGGACCATCAGCTTGAGGCTGCCGAGGAACCTGCGACTGACCTCCACCACCACCCGCACTCGTTGCCGTGTGATAGGAGTCACCATCGCCCTTTTCATAGATTCCAAGCTTCTTCACCTCCCTGCCAAAGGCCTCTTCAGCATCCCGTAGGATCCGAGCACGCAAACGTTCAACTTCATCCTTGGGGCTTTCCACTGGATTCCTATCACGTCCAGAAGTCAAGCCACTCACACCAACCTGTCCGGCCGGCGAACCACGTTGATCTCCAGCTCCAGGAGCGCGTTCCATGGCACCCCTGCGAACTGCGTCACTCCAAAAAGGATTCACCTGTTGACCTTGGTTCTGTCCAGGCGTCCGGTATGGATCCAAAACTCTTGGGACTATGTCAGTTCTGCCCCCAACTTGACCTCCAGCACGAAGTCCATCAGCGCTTTCACAGCCTCCTGAACGTCCAACTTCAGGTCTATGGCCCGCCTGAACTCGAGCTGGAGTACTTTGCAAGAGCGATCGTTCCCCTCTGTCGTCGAGAACACCACCCCTTTGAACACCTTGATCATTGCCTTGAAGAAGGGGATTAGTAGCCCTGGTCCCGGCTGTGTCCGTCCCAAAGCTTGTTGAAGAACTTCATAGGACTGCCGGACCGCATCTTGAAGTTGGCCAAGCCCCATGGCTCTGGCTCTGGGATCATCCAAGGCCTCCATCGGTCCGCCTTGACGCTGGCCAAGCCCCATGGCTCTGGCTCCGTCCTCCAAGGTTCCGATGGGTCCACCTTGCGCCCCACGACCAGCAGCCTCCCGGCCTCCATCATCCAAGGCCCGGGTTTGGTCTCGCCCATCCTCCAACCGGAGTCGGCGGACACCAGCCACTGGCACCGAAGCCGCTCTAGTCCTTTCCTCCTCCAACAGGGCTTCCAATCTCCTGTCAGCGACCCCGATCTCCAACCTTCTGCCCTCTCCGGCACCACAGCCAGGAGCTCGAGCGCCTTGAGCCTGATCTTCACCTGGTGCTCGTCCATCAGGCGTCAGCTCTCTGGCCCTCGAATTTTCTCTCCGCCGCAGCGTCGACAGCGACATGGTCAGAGACCCAAGTTTGGGCTCATAACCTGCGAAACCAGGTTAGCCGCCAGCGCACAGCAGCTAAGTTTTCTTGAGCCAAAAACGAAAGTAAGCACAAAGGTTTTGTGCATGTCATCCTTGAGCAAGGGCCATGCTGGCCTTCTAATGATTCCATGGAGACACTTCTTGATTTGTGCGTGTCATCCTTGTGAAAAAACGGACATCTCACCACAGAAACAAGTTGAGGCTGCCCCCAGCACCCCCAAACCCAGGTGGAACAGCCATGGGAGATTCCTACTGGTACAGTTCGCCGTGCCGGGGTGGACGTTTCGGAAAGAGTGCTGGCTATGGCATGGGACAAGGGCCTGCAAGAAAGTCTTTTGAATGCATCACTGACTGAATGAGTTGACGGAATGAGATGAATGAGATGAATGTGAGATGATTGAGTGAAATGAGTGAATGAGCAAATGAGTATTTGAGATATTTGAGTGAATGAACTAATGAAGTAGTGAATTAGTGAGTGAGTGGGTGAATGAATGAATGAAGGAAATTCCAAGCTACTTCTACTCCAACCTAATTCACTGAGCTACCTCTTCTCTAGCCTCCGTGTTCTCTCTTCTCTTTGAGCTACCTGATCTGTGACCCAATTCGTCTCTGCACACGGTGGTCTCAGTGGTTTTTCATCCAGCCTAAGCTCTCGCGGCAGAATGCACCTTTTTTGCGGGATCAAACGTGGAAATCCCCCATGTAACTTCCCACACGCTGTTTGGCCCCCCTTGCCGGAGTATAAATGAGTATATTAATGTATATTATATATAACTTCAAATGACAGCAATGAACCAACAGATTGAGCGGAGTTTCGTGTGAATTGTTGGAACCAGGAGAAGGGCAATTGCCAAATGGCCCAAGCACCGCAGCACGATTGCAGGTTTTGATTTCACCACCTTTTTCATCTTTTTTCTTGACTTACTACCAGGCAGCTAGCAGCAGTCATCAGGCACGCGAAACACCGTTATGGATGCAGGAAATGGCAGAATTTTTCCCACTCTTGGCCTAGCTTGGTATTGATTTGCAATGGTTTCGGCAGGCGATATTCACACAGTGCTTCTCCAAAGTGATGGCTGTGCTGTGGCTTGCGGATGCAATGCATGCGGACAATGCAACATCCCGCCCTTAGATGATGGAGTGTCGTACACCCAGGTTTCTGCTGGAGGGAACCATACAGCGCTTCTCCAAAGTGATGGCTGTGCTGTGGGTTGTGGAAGCAATACATTTGGACAGTGCAACATCCCGCCCTTGGACGCTGGAGTGTCATTCACCCACGTTTCTGCAGGCGGGGATCATACAGTGCTTCTCCAAAGTGATGGCTGTGCTGTGGTTTGTGGAAACAACAGATATGGACAACGAAGCATCCCGCGATTGGATGAGGGAGTGTCATACGCCCACGTCTCTGCAGGAGGTCTCCATACGACGCTTCTCCGAAGCGACGGCCGTGCTGTGGCTTGCGGAGGGAACTTTTATGGAGAATGTATTGCTCCGTCGCCTCAAGCAGGGACGTTCTATGTTTGCCCTACGTTGCAAGGTAGAGACCTTGTGCTGCAGCTTGATCCTGTTCGTGAGGATAATGAAGTGCGGCTGACATTCTCCAGTCTGACCGGGGAAGAAGTCCTATGCTTGAGTTTACTTAGCTCTGATCTCGCATGGGATGCTCACAGGCGTATCGCACGTAAACTGAACGTTTGCCTGCCGAGTCTTCGCGTTGTCTTGCCTGATGGGCGGCTTTTGGCCTCAGTTTGTCGTGCACATCCAGGGGCCACACTTGCAGACATGATAGAGATCTGAAAAGAAGCAAGCGTTTGTGCCTCAGGTAGTTCCTGTGCGAATGGAGCTGCAATGGAAGCAGGAGATTACACAGTAATAAAGAGCCATTATATATATAGTATTGTTCGTGTTTTTTTGTCTACCTCTTTCTCTCTCATATTCATGTAGGCAGATTCGGCAGATATGTAGATAGAAGGATAGCTAGGCCAGGCAGGTAGGTAAAGGATGATCAAGAAATAATATCATGTCATCAATTGTCATCACCAATGCAAATTGTCATGTAGTCTCGTATCATCAGCACTGACCCCTGTCGGGATTTGAAGACCCTAAGAATGACCAGCCATTTGTCACTTCATTGGCGCCCGGTGAGGTGAAAGATGATATGAAATTCTCGATTCTCATGTGGTGAACCCAACGGACCGAATAGAATACCTGTTGCTTAGGTACAGTTTTAATAGCCCCAATGGTTTATGATGATAAATTAATGGTGTTGTTTTTTTTTTTAATAGTTTGTCATTCATGCCAGTCCGGATCGATAAATCCTGACCAGTGATGGGTTGACATTGTTACGTTTACGACATCAGGGATGCTTTCTGGAACGGACGTTCAGATTATTTTGGATGATGCCGGGCGGTCCAAGAATGCTCGAATTGCAGGTCCACCTCAAGATAGGAGCTGCAAGGTTGCATAAAACTGGACCATGGTTGATATGGTCGGGAACACCTAATATATTTGGGTACCATTCAAAATGAATAGAAACTAAAGACTTATGTAAAAGACCCTCGGTTTGAAGGTTGGGGTTGAACATGGACCTAGAGGGGAAAAAACAATATGAACCCATTGAAGATGTCTGATTGGTGGTTTGGAAGATTTTTTATTTTTCCATATATTGGGAATAATCACCCCAACTGACGAACTCATATTTTTCAGAGGGGTAGGTGAACCACCAACCAGATGTTAATGCAATGAAAGAACAAAACCCCCACCGTGGGTCCAGCTGGGGGCTGAAAAAACAGACCTGCCATCAATTGGTAAGATTTCAGTCCGGGTTCATCGGAGGTTTTGTCGCAATGGCTTCGCCATGACTTTGTAAATATTCACCAAATTTAATCACTAAATGACTAGTATAGCCAGGCATATGAAGGGTTATTAAGGGGTATATTAGTATATATATATGTTATATATACCTGGTTGGTGGTTTGGAACATTTTTCCATATACTGAGAATAATCACCCCAACTGACGAGCTCATATTTTTGCAGAGGGGTGGGTCAACCACCAACCAGTATATATATATACACATTTCCACAAATCCCCCATATTGATGTGTGGGTCCAATTACCGCCAACCATTAGTGTTTTATACTCGCAGTTTTTCACAAACAAAGAAATGCGTTTGAAACCATCCCAAAGTGCCATTGAATCATTAAGCGTTGTTAACCATTATTAGTCATTGTCAACCATTACTACCCATTAAATTGATCATAATTTACCATTATTAACCACTATTCTTATCTATTTTTTCGATTGCTAACCAATATTAGCAATTATTTACTGTACCCTTGTAAAAAACAACTATTAATCATTATTATATAACCATTATTAGCATTCTATTTACATTATTTGACCATTATTGATCATTGTTAACCATAGAATCCCATCCCCCCGATTTATTTGCCTCTGATTTTCCATAGGTTTAGCATCGTCAACTGGAGCCAATCCCCAGCCCGGTGCGCGAGGACGTCGGCGTTGTCCTCCCAGCCGCGGAGCATGGGCCCGTTTGACCCGGAAGTGCCGGCCCAAGGGGTACTTCAATGGGGATGCACATTATCTGGTTGGTGGTGACTGGAACATTTGGATTATTTTTCCATATGCTGGGAATTTCATCATCCCAACTGACGAAGAATCAACCGTAAACAATCCAAGAAAATTCGATAAATGGGTGGCACAAACATGTAGAAACCATCAGTTTATACGGGTGGTTTTTTATTGCTTTACTAACTAACATTATATACACACACTACTTGATTATATGCACTTAATTATTAGAGTTCAACCCTTTCAGCTTGGGGAGGTTAAGAATTTCAGTTTTTGCCCATTGTTTTCACACACATGTATAATCATATATTTATATGATACTATACCAATTATGTACAAGAATGTCTCATGTTGTCCCAACACGGAGGCTGTTCCTGCCAAGAAAAATAGCTCGTTTTGGCCATGAGCGGGCTCGTGCGGGAGCATCGAGGAACTAGCTCTGTATTGGAAACCAACCAGACAGCATACCACATACATTCCCTACATGGTATACGTATTCCCAAGGGTTGTTGAAACAGTAAAAACATATTGAATCGTTAGTTGGCTGACTTATTCTGTTAAATTCACTTTCATTCAAGTTCGAAGCCACATGCTTTATTGAAGATATATTCATTTATGAAAAGGGATGCTTCCGAGAATTGGTTCAAGGAAAAACTCGCAGCAAACCCATACGCACATACAATCATATGCATTGCAAATGATTTATAGATAATTTATATATTAATTTACTCGTATAAAAGAGAGAGGGAGAGAGAGTGAGAGAAAACACACACACACACATATATATATATATCCATACGGTCCATACGTATTTACAAGATTTTACATACACACATGTTACAATTGTACATGTATATGTGTGGTAACAAACATATGGCTTCCCCTTGTGGTTGGAGCGTCAGTGCTGCGTTTCGTTTCTCCGTTAGGAAACGGCTGAAATGGAGCTGGCGCCCAAAGGTTGGGCAAGGCGATCTGGATCGCCATAGAATTTGGGTGTTAGTGGGGTGAACCAATAGAACAAATTCTTTATCAAATTAAATAGTGATTATGAATTTATGATGAACCATATATAATGGGATGAACCAATGATGAACAATATATAATGGGATGCTTTATGGGATTTCATTGGATGACAAAGATCTGGATGAATCATAAAGAGACCTCGCTATGATGTCACTGGAAGGATGGCTCGATTGCGGGGAATCTTCCCCATTGCTGGCGGCAGTTGTGTCAGCTATTTTCAGGTTAGTGAATCACTATGATTCAGCGAAAATCAGTATATTAGCCTCCAGCCAGTAAGCATACAAAATGTTATGGAAATCCATAGGCTTCAGGTTCGGACATGATCGAAAAATGATGGATTGTCCAAAGCCATGTTAGTTTGCTGGAAGGTAAACAATGATTGATGGTATGACTCTTATTTTGAAATAACGGGTGCTTGAGCATCGTTGGCCATTTTTCCATAGATGGCATATGACGTTTAATTGGTTAATGACTGTGTATGATAGTTGATGATGGTTGACTGATGGTGAATAAGGATGGTTCATGATGATTGGTGATCATTTCGTTAATGGTCATTACTGTAACAATCAATACGTGTCAACTAATTAATGATGAAGGTTATGAGTTATGACTCCAACGAAACATCATATGTTTAGCCACATTTCCATAAACGATGGAGACAGTCAATGGGTTAATGATGATTCATGATGGTAAACGATGGTTTATGATGGTTCATGGTGGTTAATGATTAGTGATGATGAATGCTGATGAATAATGATCCACAATGGTTAATCATGGTTAATGTCAGCAATCATTAACCATCAATAACAATCATCAGGAATCACTAGCCATTTGTCTGCTAGGTACCTTGTAATCCCAGCGGCCTTTTATAAAATGAAACAGATCCAGTAGTAGAGCTACGGTTTCGATTGGTGGGGGTTCACATGTTAGGGGGAAGGATTGCTCCATTGAAATGAGTGGAAGTAAACAACTGTCAATAGATGTTTTTTTACAGTTTGATCGTTGTTGATAGATTGGTTACCAGACAGATGTTGGTTTGACTCGGTTTGACGGAACTTTATCCTTTCGTAAGGGTTTGGAAGAGGACCGAAAACGGGCTAATCAAAAATCACCAAATATTTAATACATATAGACATGGATAGTTTTGCATATGTATATACACATATTATATAGTTATATGAAAAGATTCAGGCAGCTCTGTTGTATCAATGTTGCAGCTGATGCTGTGCGCGCTCACTCTTTTGTACTGTTGGCAAACAGTCTCAGGATAGCTTCAGGCTCAAGGCCTGTTGATCCATAATGTTGACAGTGACATCCAGCAGCTGTTGAACTGTACACGAATTGTGTGTTGGACAATGTTGTTACTTAACACGGCCCCTCAATTTGTTGGAGCTTCCAACACATTGCACAAAACAAACATTGTTGAAACGCAATCACATTATGTTGATACTATTGGATTAGGTGTTGATCTCTGTACAGGGCTGATGGCTTGTAGTTTTACATCTGTTGCCCAGCCGCAGATGTTGATCAAACACTCATCTAATTTTGCGCATTCCCGGCTCTCACGTTTGAACCTCTTGTTGCGCAGGGATCTGCTGAAGATCCAAAGACTGTTGGTTGAGGTGCCAGTCTCACCTGTTGGATGACTTCTCATCCTTCCATCTGTTGATCATCATCGGTTGTTGCGCAATTCTCACGCAGCAACTGTTGGATCTCATCCTTGGGCATGGTGAGTGGCAAATTGCTGAGGCGCCACACATTGATCTCTTTGAAATGGTTGTTGATCATCTCTTCTGTCCACTGTTGCTCGACCCATGTTGCCAGGTGGCTGTTGCCCCTGATCCTCTCAACTGTTTTGGCTCCTTGGAACAGGATGTTGCCTGTGTTGATGCCGCTGGTGATGCTGGTGCTGTGCATCTGTTGCAGCATCTCCATCACAGCATCCCTGGTGGATGTTGTGAAATGATGGAGCATCTGTGCTCCACCATACTCCAAACATTGGAGTACGAGCCTCTTCTCCTGTTGTGTTGATTCCACGTTCATGTTGGACACTTGGACCGGGATGTTGTAGGTCCACATCCAGTCCTTGTTCCACTGGAAATAGTTGCAGATCTGTTGAAGCATGGTGTTGCCTCCATCTGCATTGGTCTCCCAGATCTGTTGGGATGCCAGCTCAAACGTTGTGAAACGAAGGTTGCATCCACTCTCGATCTGTTGCTGTGGATACATGTAGCCCCTGTTGAACATGTTGATCACCTGGTTGCCTGTTCGAAGACGATGTTGTTGAACATCCTCAACCCAGGTAATCATGAGCCACTTTGTTGGAATCTTCGTTGTAACATCATCTCTGTTGCGTGCATGTACATTGTTGTGAGCGCCAGTTGTGGCGAAGGCGCTAAGATCAACTTGTCGAAGTTGGGCATACGTTGGCTGCCCAAAAGTGCTGGGATCACCGTGTTGGTTGACTCCCTAGCCGTCTCTGTTGGTTTGATGGAGTTGTACTCCTCGATGGTCATCAAAACGACAAAACAAATTCATGTTGCAATCCGACTTGTTGTCTAAGACAGTCATGTTCCAGAAAGAAAATCACTGAGTTGAATCTCCATGTTGGCCACCATGTTGAAACTTCCCAGTAAATGAATATGTTGATATACTCCATGTTGAAGTAGATAACGTAGATATAGAACATGTTGTCAACCTTTGTTGACACCATGGCTCAAAAAGAAATGTATGTTTGTGTGTGTGTATATGCCACGCACGATGTTCGCACGTTGTACACGCGTCCGCACGTTAACACGCTAGCTACAGTGAAACTGTTGTTGTTGCTTGTTGCTTGTTGCTTGTTGTTGTTTGTTCAGTGATGCTGGGTGCTGATGCCAACATCACTGATGTGACGCAAAAGCGTCTCTGTTGCAACGTACTTGGTGAAGATGTCGGCCGG
>CAMXCT020003343.1:0-45000 GCA_947184155.2 Cladocopium goreaui
TTTGTACAAGCCGGGCCGCGGCTGTTGCAGGCATTCGTTGGCGGAGGTGAAGGACCAAACGTAGTGCAAGGTCGACAGTTGAACTACGGCACCTGGAGTCAACTGCCACAGGCACCCCAGGGATCCCCAGGGATTGCTGTGAACATCTGTGAACTGGGATCAGTGCCCCAGGCTGGGCCACCAGATGCCACCAGCCTGTCAACGCCAAAGGCAACGGCACAGCGTCTGGCACTTTGAGCAGTTCCGTAGACCCTGTCTTCGTTGTCATGGCGGCTCACAGGCAAGATCTGGCAAGCTCGTCTTAGGATTACTTAGGATGTCAAAGGTGCAGTTGTAGTTATGGTATGTTATGGTTGGATAATGTTGGATAGAGATTCAAAGTATTCCAAAGTCTGGTTTTATTGCTGTTTTCATGATCTAAGATCCAGCAAGGGGACTGTGAATTTGTATCTCCGATTTGATAGCCCATAAGTATTACGTTAATTACTACCATCTGACAAGTTTTAGCAAGTTGACAACGCTTGCACGATTTAAGCGTCTCTCAAAATCATAAACTGCTCGAAAAAACATCTTGCATTCTGAGACCTCATCCAGGTCTTCGGACAAGTTTCTTTTTGGTCATCAGCTTGGGCCAAAACATGAGTATGTTCAATGTCATGCTAAAACATTTAAAACTCTCAAGACCTGGGTCTCTGCACCACTGCAAAACCCTGCAGGATGAACATTGTGAACGCTGTTAAAACTGTTAAAACACATCTACCTACCAGGTCCATGTTAACTAGTCCATGTGATTGGAACAACTACGGTAATTAAATGACCATGATCCATGACATCAGCTCGCATTATCAAATTTGCATTGTTTTCAACCAAAATCACTTGTATATCCTGTATTGTCAACAAATTGTCACTTATGCATGTTCTTGGCTAGTCTTGACTCTCTCTTTAGGTTTCGCGTGGATATGCTTTGTGCTTCCAACTCGATGACTGTTGTTTACAGTTGCAGCCCAGCCTTTGAGCATTGAGCTTCTGGGGGAAATTGCGCCAGTGCACCGGCGTTCATTGCACCAATGCTGGTGCCCACGATCATGGACCAATTTCTGCAGCATCAGGACGCTGAAACAAGGAATGATCCGAAATTCAAAGAGTTCTGTTTGACGATTCAAGTCACCAATTTCCATTTTATTAAGGCTGTCAAAGGTAAGCAACATTGGAACAATTCACATCCTTATTGCCTTATTGCTCGAGTAGAAGCAACCCTTTCACAACTCTCTGAGTCGTTGCCGGACCACCGAAACTCATTCTTGATAATTATTCAAGGCGTTCAACGTCCATGTTCATCTGGTTATATCATGTTATATATAATCTGGTTGGTCAGTCGACTGATCATCAACTCTAATCTAATCCCCCTTGGCTTGGCGCACCTCAAATGGTTTAACGAATTGTTTTTGCAAATTCCTTCCAGCACTCCCAGCTCGAAAGCGCCCTGGCGAGGAAATCAGGTCGACTTACAGTGGCTTTAGGTGCTTATCCGCACGGATTCCAGGCACAGACACCAGGTTCCGTCTAAAACGTGACATACGATGCAAAGTATGCAGAGAACTACTGAAGATTGCGGTGTACAAACATGTACAGACTACAATATATGGTCTCGTGTTCCGTGTTCCTAAGGGGGGTTGGAACGCTGGACCATATATACATATTTACATGCAAAGATTTGTATTACCCACAACATGGGCAAAGAACCACGAACCAATGGGTACTTTGCAAGTGGTAAATGATGGTGGGCACGTTATTAAGGTATATTGAGGTAGAGTCCTCTGAGCCCGATGAATCATGGTGATGATGATGTTCTGCCCATCTTTGAGGAACCGTTGGTATGTCTGGCGCGCCTTTGCACCTCCGCCGGAAAGCACTAAAGCTGTGAAGTTTCCTTTGCCTTTCACAGGATGATCTCTGCCAAAACCTGCGCATAGCAACAGGCAGCAAATGTGATTATATAGGTTTCCCTTGCGTTCTAGCTTTTTGATATTTTTTTGTGAGACTGGCATTTGCATGATTCAACCTTGAATGAGAATTAACACCCCTTTTCTCTGCCACGTGCATCTCACATCATCTCACCTTGTGCTGTGGGCTTTTCGGGCTTTTGGGCCCATTCATGTGGAAGACATTGCCCATTGACCGAACACCTGGGATCAGTCCACGGAGGTGAAGTTCACAAAAAAGTGCCATTTCGTGCCACCTGTCACTTTGGTACCCCAAATCCCCATAAATCACATGGTTTGTCATCATGTTCATTCATTCTCCGCGTTCAAACATATTCAGACACATATTCAGACACATATCCAAACATGTCATTAGGAGGTACAGTATCCGTCATGCTGAGACGAACCCAGTGGCCCATATGTGGTATACCCTGCACCCATGACCGAGGTGCTGATCCGCGCGGCACACGCATGAGCCCTCGACGCATTCGGCGTTGCGCCAATCCTGAAAGATGTCACCAGCAAAAGGAAGCTCTCATTTCCTCAAATTGATCCAATACGTTCCAATAGTTCCAATACTAAGATAGGGTGTATCTCTAATTCCACTCCACAAAATGTGATTTTGTGCTAGTAGCAGCAACAAGTGCACACAGTACACACATCATTCATCATCATTCTAAGTCTTTTAAGTATTGTCACTTGGCTTACCTCACAACAGAGTGCTAGGCTTCCGAACTGCGCAGCCAAAGAAGTAACAGGAGCCGCCAGTATCTTGTGTGCAGCTGTCTCCATCCAAACCTGCTTTGGACTGCTGCCCAGCCGACGCAGCTAGTAGGTGATCAGCGATTGTAGCTGTGTCTGGTTCATTGATATGAGCCCATTTTGATTGCAAACAATTCAGGTGTGTAAGGGCTAGTGGAGATGACATTATGTCAGC
The DNA here is from genome assembly GCA_947184155.2 of Cladocopium goreaui. Lineage (NCBI taxonomy): Eukaryota > Dinophyceae > Suessiales > Symbiodiniaceae > Cladocopium > Cladocopium goreaui. The sequence continues at coordinate 2,920 of CAMXCT020003343.1, forward strand.
AACACAGTTGAAAGACGTCCCAAAGCACAGCAAATCCAAGTAGTCAACCGGCACATGCCGCAGCCTGCAGGCTTTCTGGGGCCAAATGAATCCCTGTTCTCCGCCTGTGGAGCGAATAGCAAGAACGCGTTCATTGATTGTCGCAACTAACTTGCATGACAAAATAAATCATTACTTTGTTGCAGTTATGTCATGTATTCTTAGTGTCTTCGCCTATGTTTCTGGGGATTTGCCTGCCCGCGCATTGAAACCAGCAAACTAACAAACTGGCACGACTTACATGCATGTTTCCACTGTGTCTTCCTAGCCCTTGCACCGCGTTTTTCTCAGTCTTCGGTCTGGAAGGTCTGCACATCCCAGCGACACGAGTTGGAGGTCAGCAGCCAACTATACAGTTTGTCCCTGTACAAATTCGCTGTACAACCTCTGACCTGCAGGCCAAACCCCTTGGTCCGTTGAAAACCAGTTGCTTTCGAACAAAAAGAGACGGACCAGGGCTATCCTTTTTGCGGAAGTCCTGCCAAGAATCATCACACTTCCAAGATCTGCCAAGATCTATCCACTTCCTATGAATCTGGTTTTCATGTAAATGCCATGCTTATATCGACCACATAGTAGCTGCACCGGGTAGAGGATCAAAAAGGACATGTTGCAGGAAAGGTTGTTAATGAATGAAGTATCATAAAAATATTATAAAATATTGCAGTCAGACTTGGCAATCAAACAAATCATTGCCTTGCATACGGCATACAGCATACATCAGCATGCACTGTCGAGTACCGAATGAGTAGTGACCTTAACTGATTAACTGTTGAGGTCCTCCTCGATGCACACTACTCGTTGGCACTAACGCCCCCACGCAACACATGCGCAGCAGACGCGGCAGTTGTGGCGACACTATCCGATACCACGTTGTTTTGTGGCAAAGCCAGCCTCAGTGGGTCCAGTGGGTCAGGTTCACTGGAATATTTAACTGCTGTCTCTGCCCACGTTGTGATCATGACAAGGATGCAAAAAGACAGATCTCGACGGTCTGAAATTCAAATTGCAAGCAGCTCAACTAGCTCCGACTCTGGGTATTCCTTCGGATAGACCACAGTTCCCTTCCTCAATGGCCATAAGCGATATCTACATCAAAATGTCAGACAATTTAGTGCGACTTTGAGATATGTGGCGCTCAAATGAAGGATCAAAAAATAGAAAACATTCTGAGCGTCGGTACTCGGTGCAAACTTGAGAGGGGGAGGACGAAAGGTAGCTGGGGGCGTATCTCTCAACAACTTTTTGCGTTCATTCTGTTTCAATATATCGAACTTTCCCTTCCCCCTAGGTGCCTCTCAATTTCCTGCATCCATTTCGTTTCATACGTAGACTTCCCCTATTGGCCTCCCCGCCACTTCTTACGTTTTTTCCGAACTTCCCCGGCATCAACAACTTCTTGCGTGCATCTTGTCTCAATATCTAAATTCCACCCACCCCGTGCCATAGTCAGTACTAAGAACCACAAGCAGGATAATGCTAGTCAGTTTGTTGGCAACCTATGTGAATTAAGGGGCCAAGGTGCCTCAACCGATCGACGCTCGGTTGAGGCACTTTGCGTGTAGGCCTTTATGGATGTAACCTTCAGGCACTTTGCGTGTAGGTCTTTATAGATGTAACCTTTACGCGGCTAAGTGCGTGAAGATGTCTGAAGCAAAAACAACATCAACAATTGCAGGAGACGAAGCCGTCCTTGTGTTTCGTGGAACTATTAAAAGGCTTGCGGCTCAGCGATAAGTGTCGCTGCGAAGGGACATACTGCTATTGTTTTCTTATCTAACATGAGCATTGTCCATGACCTGTGAAGAACATCGAATGGTCCCGTAAAGTATTCCAGTTGGAGCATGGAGCTCAGCTGCGTGTCTGTGATGCGCGTAGAGCATCGAATTGCTTCTTATTGCGAAGAAAGTTAAAGGACCGCATAACCCCACAAGTCAACTTCTTCCAATAATGATCAACAAATTTTGCAGCGGGGACGGGGAAGGAAGGAAAGACAAAGGAGGAGGTGGAGGAAAAATGGTTTGTGACAAAGTTGTGTGTGTGAAAGATGGTGTGGTGAAAGATGGTGTGTGTAAGATGGTGTGTCAAAGATTGTGTGTGAAAGATGGTGTGTGACAAAGTGGTGTGTGAAAGATCATGTGTCGAAGATGGTGTGTGACAAAGTGGTGTGTGAAAGATGGTCTGTGACGGTGTGTGAAAGATGGTGTGTGGCAAAGTGGTGTGAAAGATGGTGTGTCAAAGATGGTGTGTCAAAGATGGTGTGTGAAAGATGGTGTGTGAAAGACGGTGTGTGACAAAGTTGTGTGTAAGATGGTGTGTCAAAGATTGTGTGTGAAAGATGGTGTGTGACAAAGTGGTGTGTGAAAGATCATGTGTCAAGGTGTGTGACAAAGTGGTGTGTGAAAGGTAGTGTGTGTGTGAAAGTTGTGTGTGAAAGAGAGGGTGTGACAAAGTTGTGTGTGAAAGATGGTGTGTGACAAAGTTGTATGAAAGATGGTGTGTCAAAGATGGTGTGTGAAAGATAATGTGTGAAACATGGTGTGTCACAAAGTGGTGTGGGTACCCAAGCGGCGTCCACGGCGCCAAATCCACCCCAAGCGCGCCACCAGAGCCAGCCCAGTGCCATAAGAGCCACGCCTGCCACACAAAGTGGAGGTGTCGCCAAGTGCCACGCCTGCCACGCAAAGCGACGCTCGATGTCGCCAAGTAACCCAAGCGCGCCACCAGAGCCAGTCCAGTGCCAGAAGTGCCGCGCCTGCCACGCAAAGTGAAGGTCCATGTCGCCAAGTGCCACGCCTGCCACGCAAAGCGACGCTCGATGTCGCCAAGTGCCACGCCTGCCACGCAAACAGCGGTGTGTGGACAAGTTGCATGTGTAGACGTGTGTGAGGAAGTTGTGTGTGTGTGTGAGGAAGTTGTGTGAGGACAAGTTGTGCGTGGACAAGTTGTGTGTGGACAAGTTGTGTGAGCATGTGTGTGAGTAAGTTGTGTGTGGACAAGTTGTTTGAGCATGTGTGTGTGAGTAAGCTGTGTGTGAGCAAGTTGTGTGACGACAAGTTGTGTGTGGACAAGTTGTGTGTGAGTAAGTTGTGTGTGAGCAAGTTGTGTGAGGACAAGTTGTGTGGTTGTGTGTGCACAAGTTGTGTGTGGACAAGTTGTGTGTGAGCAAGTTGTGTGAGGACAAGTTGTGTGTGCACAAGTTGTGTGTGGACAAGTGTGTGGAACATGCACAGAACGAAGCCAGTTGCCGTGGACACGGTAACTGGCTTCGTGCCACAGTTCATGTAGTAGTTGCTTCTCCTCCGGGTTTTCTAAGGGCCCTGCTAGGACCATGGCATGCACCCAGCTATCGCTGCTGGGCCCGTGGCTGCAACTGCACGACGTCTACAACTACATATGTATGCATCTATGCCAACATGTTGCAGGCATGTGCAGTATGTGAATGCCAGTCCGTATGCATGCACAGCTGTGTATGCGTGCATGAACGTGCGTCGCTAGGCAGGTATGCATGCATGTATGCAAGCTTGCATGTGCTTGTGTCTGCAAGTATGTACATGTCTAGGTGCATACGCCTGCAGGCATGTTGGCAGATGCGGCTTTGTAGCTGTGCAATGTGCATGCATGTAGGGGTGTAGCTGTGGAGGAATGTAGGCCTGCAGGGACGTTCACGTGTGGGTATTTAATGAGAACAAAGACGGAATGACGGCATGTGGTACGTAGAAATGTCGGTTCCTAAGTATGTACACCTGTATGCATCTATGTATCCATGTATGTATGCAGGCCTGCATGAATGTTTCTAACACATACAGTAGGAATGTCTGCAAGTCTGCATGTATGCATGTAGGAAGGATGTATGCAAGTGCGTCTGATTGTCTGTGTGTGAGATGTATGCACATATGTATGCAGGCATGTATGCAGGCTTGGATGAATGTACGAATCAATCAATGTATGCAGGTATATATCAACGTAGCAATGTATTGATGCATGCATGTACGCCTCCATGTATGCATGAAGGTATATGCGTGTGTGTGTGTATGGACGAAGCAGTTCGTCCTCTCGATTGGAAAGCTGCAGGCTAATGGAGGGGAGCGGAGGGTTCGCAAATTTATGCCCAGGAGTGTTTGGAGGGACATCGCATTTTGGATCATCTTCTGAGTGTCGAGCTGGGAACAGTAGCAGCTGCTGCTTATCATGCCAATCCAGCATGCATGCGCAATCACGCAACCCTGTGACATTCTAGGACATGAGTAGCAATACATAGTGCTGCAATACACCAGATTGATAGTGGGAGGACAGAGCGCCGCAATCGAAGAGAGCAGTTGCTGAAGAGGAGAAATGAAAGTGTTATGGTGGAAGCATCGAACTTCTTCTGTGAAGATAGATGTTTTTTCAATGCTACAGGTCCAAACTCATAGCGCCTCAACCGAGAGAGGTTCAGTTGAGTCACTTTGCCTTGTGCAGGACCTCTCTGGTCAGCCGCCGGCGTTAGCATCTGAATGGAAGATATGGATCCATAACTGGCAATATGCAACAAGACACAGCCACTATACGATATATATCTGTATATATATATAATGTTTATGGTTCATGTTAGCTGTTCCCCATCATATTAAATATCCAATATCACCAATCTCCAGTGACATGCGCTGATTCCTTTTTTGGCTGCGGACCGGGGGGGAATCGAATAGGGGCGGGGGACCCCTCCCCTAAGTGGAGATTCCTTACTCTCAGCTCTCAATTTCCGGGAAAGGGCCAGCCACCTCCCCCAGTACTAACCTAGTACTAAAGTACATAGAACTCAGGTAGCCTAGGCTACCTTTCGTGATCAAGATGGCCGTTATGAGCTGCAATGTACAATGGTGTTGCACCGGTATCCCTGGCCTTATCCTTGTCAGCACCAACTTCCACCAAATGACGGACAACATCAAGATGGCCGTTCTGAGCTGCAATGAACGATGGTGTTGCACCGGTATCCCTGGCCTTATCTTTGTCAGCACCAACTTCCACCAAATGACGGACAACATCAAGATGGCCGTTCTGAGCTGCAATGAACAATGGTGTTGCACCGGTATCCGTGGCCTTTTCTTTGTCAGCACCAACTTCCACCAAATGACGGATAACATCAAGATGGCCGTTCTGAGCTGCAATGAACAATGGTGTTGCACCGGTATCCCTGGCCTTATCTTTGTCAGCACCAACTTCCACCAAATGACGGATAACATCAAGATGGCGGTTTTGAGCTGCAATGAACAATGGTGTTGCACCTCGATTCTGTGCTTGATCTTTGTGAGCACCAACTTCCACCAAATGACGGACAACATCAAGATGGCCGTTCTGAGCTGCAATGAACAATGGTGTTGCACCTTGATTCCGTGCTTGATCTTTGTCAGCACCAACTTCCACCAAATGACGGACAACATCAAGATGGCCGTTCTGAGCTGCAAGGAACAATGGTGTTGCACCTCGGTTCTGTGCTTGATCTTTGTCAGCACCAACTTCCACCAAATGATGGACAACATCAAGATGGCCGTTCTCAGCTGCAATGAACAATGGTGTTGCACCTTGATTCTGTGCTTGATCTTTGTCAGCACCAACTTCCACCAAATGACGGACAACATCAAGATGGCCGTTCTCAGCTGCAATGTACAATGGTGTTGCACCGGTATCCCTGGCCTTATCTTTGTCAGCACCAACTTCCACCAAATGACGGATAACATCAAGATGGCCGGTCTCAGCTGCAATGTGCAATGGTGTTGCACCGGTATCCCTGGCCTTATCTTTGTCAGCACCAACTTCCACCAAATGACGGACAACATCAAGATGGTCGTTCTGAGCTGCAATGAACAATGGTGTTGCACCGTCATCCATGACCTTATCCTTGTCAGCACCAACTTCCACCAAATAACGGACAACATCAAGATGGCCGTTCTGAGCTGCAATGAACAATGGTGTTGCACCTTGATTCTGTGCTTGATCTTTGTCAGCACCAACTTCCACCAAATGACGGACAACATCAAGATGGCCGTTCTGAGCTCCAATGTACAATGGTGTTGCACCGGTATCCCTGGCCTTATCCTTGTCAGCACCAACTTCCACCAAATGACGGACAGCATCAAGATGGCCGTTCTGAGCTGCAATGTACAATGGTGTTTCACCGGTATCCCTGGCCTTTTCCTTGTCAGCACCAACGTCCACCAAATGACGGACAACATCAAGATGGCCGTTCTGAGCTGCAATGAACAATGGTGTTGCACCTTGATTCTGTGCTTGATCTTTGTCAGCACCAACTTCCACCAAATGACGGATAACATCAAGATGGCCGTTCTCAGCTGCAATGTACAATGGTGTTGCACCTCGATTCTGTGCTTGATCTGTGTCAGCGGCTGCCTCAAGCAAAAGCAGCATGCTTTCAACATGTCCTTCACTGGCAGCATAGTGCAATGGCGTGTTGCCATGTTCGTCTGTGACATTGGGATTGGAAGGTCTATTAAGGAACTTTTCCAGGGCGATCAAATCATTTTCCATAGATGCAGAGATCACTTGTTGGCTTCGTTGAGCATCAGCTGGATAAAAATCCAATACCACCATCTGAAGCTTCACTGGAGCGGAGCTAAAAACCTCATCATCCGGGATCTCAGAACCATCTTCGGAGAAGAGTCGTTGTTTGAATCTGATGACACCAATCTGAACTGCCAAGGCTTGTTTCACAGCCTTTGCAGTCTTTCCTTCGAATTCATCCGGGGCAAGGGCTGCAAGAGTCGCACCTGACAGAAAACACACCTCCATTGCGGCAGTGGTGGACATGCAAACAACCTGTAGTTAGACATGTTCAAATGTGAAAAGATATCTCAAGAAAGTTTTGACGAAGCAATGTACAATGTATATAGATCTATGTTTGTGGAATGTATTGCCATCAACGCACGTACCGTCGACAAAAAACATCAATGGCGTGGGCATTGTCCTTTCCCTGCAGCCAACATCAAATAGACATGACTCACGATTGTCTACGCAAATAGCCTGCACCCAAAAAAGGTGATCATGAACATGTGCAAAGTTGTGCTACCAAATTTGCCAAGCATTATCCCACCCCATGTTAGGCACCAAATCTACTTTCTACACAGAATTATCTATATTTTGATAAATTGGGATCGATATAAGCCCATGATACCACAATGGCAAGGATGAACATCCATGAGCAAGCAACTATTTCAATGTGAACGCAAGGGAACCTGAGTTCTGACCCATACTCAAATCACCGTTCAGTTGTCTGCCCCCTGTCTCGTATCTGGCTGCGTGTCTCTGGAGGACTGAGAAATATACCTGCCAAAGTCTAGTACTTTTATTCTGACGATTTACCCTCTGGTAAACTAACATAGCTATGGAAAATCACTATTTTTAATGGAAAAACCTTTATAAATAGCAATGTTCAATAGCTATGTTACAAATCACCAGAGGGTAACTTGGTCCCCATGTTAGCCATTCTTCGAATTGATCAGAAAACGAAATCCAACTACATCCATCTACATCCAGATGTCAATGCCACTTATGGGTGTCGATGGTGACCTCAAATCACCCAACCACGGGGTCATATCCCATTATGGCAGTGGGTCGAAATCTTAAACATCCCCAAAATGAACAGACCCATGCTGCGTGCCTGACAATATGGGTGTCCCTGCTGCGTCCAGAATGACCAATTGAATAGAGCGGATGATCAAACACGAGATCAAACATGAGATTTTGGAGCTCCGTAAAAATCACTTCCTCATTTCACCAAATGCTTGGTCCAACCGGCCTAGCCGATATGATTCAAACGAAAAATGTGGAATTTTGCCCCAATAAGCATTCATCGAAACCATGGGATGTTCATCACCTAAAATGTTTTTGAACCTGCCAGAGACAAGGTACCCTCTGGTAATTTAACATAGCTATTGAAAATGGCCATTTATAGTGAAATTTCCAATTAAACATGGTGATCTTCCATAGTTATGTTAGTTTACCAGAGGGTATTATCTGTGACTCACATCTTAGTCGAGTCTGAAACCCGCGATAAGTATCCGAGCACCCTCCAGTACTCAGACATAACTTAACTGAATATCCACACATCTATACAGGAAGGGGCTCCCTTGTTGGCTAACTTAGCTTATAACTAAGCCTAGGCTAACTAGAAGTTTTGGTGGATTCATGGCTGGACAATACTCCAACTTCAAGGTGACGGATCAACTGGGATGTCGATCAAAAAAATCTGCAGGAAATTTCCCCAGGGTTTTCCAAACGGGTCAAGTTGCCATTTTTCAATTTTCGGAACACATGGACCAACGACTTTCAAAATACCATATCGGAGTCAACAACTTCATGGATTTTGTTCATGGTACCTCTTTTTTCGCCCATTTTACTTGGCTATATCTTGCTGATTGGTGGTTTCAATCCCTCTGAAAAATATTAGTCAGTTGGGATGATTATTCCCATATATTATGGAAAAAATACTTGAGAGGGGGGGACGAAAGGTAGGTGGGGGCAAATACAGGAGGGACAGGAAGAGAGAGAAATGAAACGAGGAGAAGAATAACAAGAAGACTAAAATCACGGTCAGTATTACAAGAACTAATGCAAGATCGAGGTGCTGAGTTTGCTGACAAGATACATGCACGAGATAGGGCTAAAGTGCTTCAACCGATGGATGCTGGGTTGAGGCACTTTGTGTGTAGAGGTGTAATCCCTCAAGGATGCAACGCTCATGCTAAAGGAATGCGGCATGTGGTGGCGAGTATATAGAGTCGATGGGGATGAGCACGTAGACAGCTGCAAAGCAGCGAAACATATACAGATATCCAATATCACCAATCTCCAATGACATGCGCTTTTTGGCTGCGGACCAGGGGGGAATCGAATGGGGGGGGCGGGGGGGGGGGCCCTAAGTGGAAATTCCTTACTCTCAGCTCTCAATTTCCGGGAAAGGGCCAACCACCTCCCCCAGTACTAAACTAGTACTAAAGTACATAGAACTCAGGTAGCCTAGGCTACCTTTCGTGATATGTTCCACATATTTCCACATATATATATATATAAATATATAATATATTCTATATATAATTATAATATATTTGCAGAAGATGCAAAAGGATGCAAAAGGCTCTTTTCTACGGCTGTGCGAGTGACTCAAACGGATGCGTTCGCACCACTTTGACAATCTCTGCAGCAATCTTCGCGCCACCCAAGCTGCTGGGTTCAATAGGATTTGCAAAGTCCTCCACCTCTGCTGTGAATGAGTGAGAAAAAAAGGCGATCCAAGTCCAGCTTAAAAGCAGTGACATTAGTTGACATTAGATTGAAACATTCGTCGAGGATTGCAGCATGAGCACAACAACTCTGGAAAACTGCAATCCACAGCGTGACACGTGAAGCATGTGTTCTCCACCGGTCTCCATCTGCCCCCAGTGCCTTGTTCATGACCCTGCGCAGGTCGATGACAGGTGCTTTGAGGCGTGTGGCCACGCGTAGGACAGCGTCGGCCAAAACACTCAAAGCCATGTTCGCTACGCTCTGCTTCACAGTGACTACGTTCCAGGCAGCAAAGGCAGGGTTGTAACCTGGGTTAAGGGATGTTAAGGGAATGGTGGGTGTGGATTGATCAATGGATAGCCAACTAGCTCTGCATAGCTCTGCTCTCAATGGCCAAATCAATGACTTCTAATGACTTCTGAGCAAACACCTCTTTTTCACCAGTACCTGTTCTTCGTGTTTAGAGGTACAAACGTGTCTTGAGCTCCTGCGTCTTTTCAACACAGCTTCCAATGCCTGAAACTTCTGAATCAGCTGTTGACACTTTTGCTTTGCTTCAGGCATGGCCATCAAGTATCTGGGAGGATAAGAATCATTTGTGACAAAAACAGGTTGAAAAGCCTTGATGGGATACCTGCTAGTACGGGGATTATATCTAACGTATTCTAACGTAATATCTACTTAAAATGCTGCTCAAGGCTGGGTGCTGCTGCTTATATTATTCTGTTCTCCTACTCCACCTAATGCTTGATGCAGGCGTAGAGGTACGGATCAGTCAAGGAACGTCTCACCTGATGTCGCTTGTACATTTCAAAGCTCCCATGTCTGTTGTCAAGAAACACAAAAATACGCTTTCTGGGTTGTAGATCTACACAATATCTTCGTCCATTTCCAAACAGATCCCCATTGCAGCTCTTCGACATCCCACCATTATCACACTCTGTTCCACTGTTACTCAATCTCGCCAAGAAACAAGAACAAACCACCAACTGCTTATCTCCAATGCAATTCTTCAAATGAGTCCTTAGCGCTTAGCAGGACTCATGACAGAGACTTTGCTTAACAAAGATGGCCAATTCCTGGAACACTGATTGTGACGTGACACACCAGGTGCAACATGGTGCAACCTGGGCTAGCCACATTTCTGCCGTAAATTCCGCTTCAAATTCCGCAGCAAAGTTGTGCAGTCGATCCAAGGCCTGGGTGAAGTGTTCTCCCAACTGAAGCAGTTCACGTGGTGGATCCAACTGGCAGTCCGATATTTTTTTTAATGTCAGAACAAGTATTTAGGTATCATCATCATCACCATCATCATCATCACCACCATCATCACCATCATCACCAATATCATTAGGAATCATGTTCAATTGATTTCATCAGGTTTCTTTTGATCATCGACAATCTCTGTAGGCTCCCCTCATCTTCGCCTCTTCGCAGTCGGTCACCGGTCCACCCAGGACGGTAGTGCTGGCACCTGTAGCATTGTTGCCCCCCACGGAGACGACCACATGACTTGCATCGTGCGGAATTTGTTTCAACTGCTCTCTGATGGCGCCAATCCTAAGGACGTTTACACACCGACATCACCTTGGTATACCTTGGTATCACAATTTATCACAATTTATCACATATTCAGTCAAAGATACAGCAACAAAAACAACAGCAATATCAAGCTCCAATGCCACCAGCAACAGCACTCGCATCCACAACCACAAGAACGATGACCTTATATACAATATATGACACAATAATACCTAGTCTTCCATTTGTGAGCTCGATAACAAACATATAATATATCATATCATATATTGACATTGACATACCACGATCACGTCAATTGCGACCATGCCAACGGAACGGGATCATGGTTCAGTTAAGGAATGTTAATGAATACTTCCTGTCCTGGCAGGGATCATTACCATGACATACCATGACCATGATCATGGTCGATATCCCTATGGCCATCATCATTATCTTGTTGTTCCAGTCTCGACGCAAGAAGTGATCTTCCCATTGCCGGTGTCGTTCTCTGTGGCACGCAATAATATCAATTATATCAATGCAATAATATCAAACATGACATATTGCTTGTAAAAGTCACAAGCCCTTGCAACTACAGCTTCTGTTGAATTCTGGCCTAGTTGCATCTTGGTGGAGTCTGTGCTACATCTGAACGGATCTGAATGGCCAGGATTGCTGTTGATACCAGGTCATGCCAAGTATCAGAGCTCCGTCTCGAGCACACAGTGTGACGTTCGGCTCCAACTGCTGCACCTGTCGATGGCTCCATCCAATCTTGATCCATCACTGATCCATCAATAATTATTACATCAATATATATATATATATATATCAATATATATATATATACATACAATTATATAAATATACGTATAATATATCATAATATAATATATAATATCAATATCCATCCTGTCTTCAAGGCTCTTAGCATGACTCAGTGACTGGACAACCCCACCTGATCAAAGACCGAAGGCTCACCGCGGGGAACCCAGCGCCCGTTGTCAATGGTGGAATCTCCCAGCAGCGCAATGTGCGTCTTCGCTGACCGAGTTCCGGATTGCTGGTTTCCCATGCGACACACGCGGCACCGGCACAGTTTTCTGGGCCACAACTGTCTGCGCGTCATTGATGCAGGTTCTAGGATTGCTACGGTGTTGTGAACCAATCAAAAATGGCCAATCAGCCACCAAGGCGAGCGAAAACCAAGGCGAGCGAAAGGTCCCAAATCAAAGTGAGAGAATTTGCTCATTGAATCTGGTGAGATCGTCTAATATTCATGTGATTCTGGTTCTATAGCCTCTTCCTTTGAGGGATGGTTGCCTGAGAAACTGTGACTAGCTTCACTAACAAGTTGCAGTTGTATCTACGGACAAGAAAGTTAGATCTATAATATATATATATATAATTTTATATACTATATTATATTATATATATTATATATATATATATCCGACCCAGCATTGAATACTCTCCCATGAAGAATGGTTAATATATGTTCAGATTATATATTTCATTATATGTGTATATCTGTGATATTGCCATGCTCTAGATCCACACTACAGTATGCAAACTGTCGCAAGCACCGCATTACGTTTTCAAATGGTGTCTGAAGCTATGGAGACCTGACTTGGGAATCCTTGCAAATATTCCATGACACCTGGCACCTGGAGTCCCCCTCCCCTTGGCTGGAGCCAAAGTCAATATCCAGCCTCTGCGGCTCTGTAGTGCAGGTTCCAAAATTCAATGTAAAAGCAAGCTGAGCAAAATAAAGAGACCTGAGCCGTAGGAAATCCGGTTTGATGTCAATAAATAACGCAACAAGTATCAACAAAAATCAAAACATCTTTCGATGATTCGGCGAGTTGAAATAGATCATGAGAACATGGTTTGAGAATTTGAACTGACAGCCAAGGGAGAAGGCTGCGTCTGCAAAGCCATAGGGAACATAGTTTTGCCAACTGAAAGCGATCGAACACACTTCCATACCTTTCATATCTTCCACAATAGTTTTCATTTGTAATTTCCTGGTTTCGAGAGCCGGTTCCAAAATGGCACGCCTACATCTCTCATTACATGTCATCATAATTAATAATCGAAGGAAGTTTAGAAGTGAAACTTCCGACAATATGGACAGTTGAAAAGCAGAGGTGAGAAGAGTCAGAAGAGACAAGATCAGAAGAAAGAAGAGGTAGATGCGCGAAAAGATAGGAAAGTCGCGATTCACTGTGTTTTTCCAATGATTTGTGGCTCCGGAGGGTCGAAAAGTAGGCTCGCTAAAGCGGCGGGTGCGGAGCCAGCTGGTCAGATGAGACATGAAAAAGTGCACGCCGTTGTGGCGCGAAGCACATTTCCAAGTCAAAATGGACAAAACACTCCAGGAGCGGACCACTTTGGAAGTTGCGATGTCGAAAAAGTGCACGCCGTTGTGGCGCGAAGCACATTTGGAAGGCAAAATGTACAAAACGCACCAATGTCGGACCACTTTTGGAAGTTACGATGTCGAAAAAGTGCACCTCGTTGTGGCGCGAAGCACATTTGGAAGGCAAAATGTACAAAACACACCAATGTCGGACCACTTTTGGAAGTTGCGATGTCGAAAAAGTGCACGCCGTTGTGGCGCGAAGCACATTTTGAAGTCAAAATGTACAAAACACACCATGGTCGGACCACTTTTGGAAGTTCCGATGTCGAAAAAGTGCACGCCATTGTGGCGCGAAGCACATTTCCAAGTCAAAAGTGTTAAAAACTGACGGTCTCGGACCACTTTTGGAGGTTCAGATGTCGAAAAAGTGTCGAAAAAGTGCACGCCGTTGTGGCGCGAAGCACATTTCGAAGTCAAAAGTGTAAAAAACTGTGGGTTTTGAGCCTTTTTTGACGTGAATATGTCGAAAAAGTAGACACTGATTAACTTAACTAACTTGACTAACTTAACTAACTTCACTAACTTAACTACCCTAACTTCGACGACAACAGCAACAGCAACAGCAACAGCAACAACAGCAACAACAACAACAACAACAACACCAACACCAACCACAACAACAACAACAACTACAACTACAACAACTACAACAACTACACAACAACTACACAACAACTACTACTACAACTAGAACTACAACTACAACAACACAACACAACAACAACAACAGCAACACAACAGCAGCAAACAACACAACAACAGCAACTACAACTAACAACTACAACTACAACTACACAACAACTACAACTAGAACTACAACTACAACAACTACAGCTACAACAACAACAACAACAACAACAACAACAACTACAACAACTACAGCTACAGCTACAGCTACAACAACAACTACAACTACAACTACAACAACAACAACAACTACAACTACTACTACTACTACTACTACTACTACTACTACTACTACTACTACTACTACTACTACAACACTACACAACAACTACAACCACACAACAACTACAACTACAACTACAACAACTACAACTACAAAACAACTACAGCTACAACCATATGACTGCAACTACACTACACTAATTACATTACACCACAACTACAACTCCACTACGCTACAGCTACAACTACAGTTGCAGTACATCACACTACATCCAGCAGTTGTGGGTGAGGTGACCACTGCAACCATTGCAACCATTCCAGCAAACACAACTCCAACCACCTTTCGGTCAATCAGTGGCTTCGCTCTGCCATCCCTGATTCACAACAACCAACTTCTCCTATAGGTTTCCTATTTTTGAAACTTCCGCCACCGCCTTGTGCGGTACTACTGGTATTCATACAATAACAGTTATACAGTCTTCCAGGTACCATCACCAAGATGCGCCCAAGAACCTTTATTATTCGCTCATTTGGGATCACGTCATTTCTAAAGTTATGAAAATTATGAAAACAAAAGCATTACAACTCATTATCAAAAAAGAATCGATTATTAAACCGTGTCCACTATTTCCAAGGCTGCGGATCAGGTAATCTATCGCGTTTAATCTTAAGCTAACGACATCTAACGACCGTGTCCCATGTCCTGTATCACAGCAGCTGTCTGGGTCTGGGCCGAGCGACATAGCATGTGCTCCAACCGCGACAACATCGTCGGACACAGCAAATTCTGTCGCCACACAACCTGCTATGAGTATGTGGTCACATATTTCAAGATGAGCAAAACTGTGAGTCGAGCAACACATAAAGGGCAGGACATCCTACGAGCAAAACGGTGGCTTCAGCCATCAATCTGCGCACAAGAGACATTATCTGAGCAAGTTTCTTGGAACAAACCACACATGACAGAATTCCACCTCGTCATCCTCTGACCCAACATCTGCATACAATATATATATATATTATAGTTGTATCATGTTATATTGCAACTTTTTTAAATATGAATAATCCCATTTGTTTAAAAAGTCAAGATGTTTACAGATGTTATATAAACGTATCATAACGTATCTTAAAGTATTAAAGTATGAGGCCACGTCCCTCAAGATTCATCAAGATTCAGCTTCCAGGGTGAGGATCATTATTATCAATTCAATTCCTGGCTGTTCATCTGTGCACCCGCCTGGATGTCTCAGCTGGCTGCTCTCCCTGCAGAAATAGCGGATCCGAATCACTTGCTGCCTTGTCCCAGCATGTCGCTTCAAGAAAGTGAGTAAGGGATCTAATCCAATGCAGGCTCTAGCATAGGAATGGCATGGAATGGCGCACCCACCATCTGGGGTAATTTGGTATCAACAAGTTGCAGAACCAAAGCAAAGCCTCCAACTGCAAAGCCCCAGGAAACGGAGATACGGAAGGTACAACTATCATGTTCAACCTGTCCGTTGTCCCACGATCTAGGCGTACACTTAACTTATTGGCCTTACATCTTCCAACTTAGGCGGGACGAGGACAAACATACCTGGATCCTCAAACATAGGGAAACACATGAATATTCTAATTAAGTACTATTACAGTCTGATTAAAAACACTCATCCATGTTGGGCATATACCTATTCCTGCAAAAACTATGTGATTAAAGTGTTAGCGATGGTTGGTCGTCTTGACACCAAGTGATCCTTGTCTCAGAAGTGGAACTTTGGAACATTTTGGGACTCATTTTGGGACTGATCTCCCCATGCGCCTCAAGGAAAGGCACTCTGGCAGACATGGGCGCAGCCAATGTGGCAATAGCAAAACCTCAAAATCTATCAAAATCTGTAGATTACTGCAGTGTTCAGCAAAAGGCCTTTTGAATTTCACTGATTTGCAGTTTCATTCGGAACTCGTAGGTTCTCAGTCACACAACCAAAATTGCGTGTTACCAAAATTGCTTGTTAGTATAGTTTGTATCTGCCATCGTCTCTTTGGTGATGCTAATGCTACTCTGACGTCTACAAGACTCACCCAAAGATGCCCAAAGTCTCTTGGGCGAACTTGTCCAGTATAGCTCTGCAGCTCTGCATTAGTTTTGAACAAGCTGCAACCGTATTTTGTCGGTAGCTAAGTTCGCGAAGCGGTTCACACCAGCTTGAGCCATGTCCAACCATGTGTGTTACAAGCACGAAAGGTGGACTGAAAGCAGCAGAGCCAAGAACTGCCCAATGTCGGCAAACACTCATCGACTATTTTGCATGAAACCATATGAAACCCATAAACTATCATAAACTCAGATTATATACTTCCAATGATGCAACTTCATTTGTCACAGCTGATTTCCCAGCCCTGCAACTGCAAACCTTGGCAGCAGTGAGAGCCAGCTCCTGATGACCATCAGGTTTAGCCAACAACCAGCACCAGTCAGCACCTAGCAAAACACACATCCTCATCCTTCAGCTGCATGGAATAGAGCAGTTCCTTTGGTTGGCTTGCTTACTTCCAATTTGCTACATGGAGTGCTTCTCTTCCAGTCCCTGGTTTGTGGACCGGGGAAAATGCTTGTACTCCAACTGACCTCGATTGCTTCATGTTGTCCCTTGGCACAGCATGTCATAGCTCATCGGCAATCCAATTGGTCCTCTTTGTGACCCAGTTGCCGCATGCACACAGTAATCCACAGAGTAAGCACCTGGGAACAGTCATTGAATTGAAAACTGGATAAAAAATCGGAATTCAATCTGGAAAAAGAATGAGAAATCATTTGAAACTCGGAAGCACTACACTTCGCAGGGCCTCAGGGGCAACAAACATGGAACCTGCCTGTTTGAAGTCAATGTAAAGCCACCAAATCCATGCTTGTTGTTTTTTTTAAAACGCGGATAGAATTGAAACCAGTGTTGACCCATATATAATAATAACATATACCCAAAGTCTCACAACAAACCAACACAATCCAACACAGGTCCATGTGATAGCAACTATCTAGAACATAATACAGTGGTCAAGCCTTTCATTTTCTCAAAAACGGTACAGCCATACGAGTGCAGTAATCATTGACTCTCATGTCAATATCCCGTGACTATCTCGTCTGATTCGACCCTGCGATCTGTTTGGAGGGTGCTCTCTCAAAGGAATGATCTTCGCACTGCAAAACATATATTGAAATCTACTCGAAACGAGAGAGAAAGTCTAGCAGGCTATCGGCATGTCCACCATCACCAACATGATGTGCAAAGTCAAGTGACGGGAGCTCTGTTGATACTCACCTAGGAGAGAGGCACATGATTTCATGTGATCTATTAAAGTTGGGTCTCATGACTTGTGACCCTATGATTGTGTGATCTTTGAGTGGCATGGTTTGTGCTGTCACTCGCCAAGGCTGTTCACCAAGGGCATTTTCCCAGAGGGTCAAATTGAATCTCCAATCCAAGGCAGCCGACTACCGTGGATCCGGCTTCTTGCCTGGTGGATCAGCCGGAGACAGGTACATGTGCCACGTTGTGCCTGTATAACGCACCATTCACACGGCAAAAGTCGACGATTTTGACGTGATTGTGAATGCTCGTACTAGTACGGTGGAATCACGTAGAATCCACTTAGATCACTTAGTCAAATCTGTGGCACCATCAGAATGTTCTCAGAGGTTTACAACTGGATAGAAAGAAATGCATCAGCAAATGCGGTGTGCTGAAAATAACTGCAGAACCAATCCTTGAGAATCTGGCAAAATTACATATATATATATATGTATATATATTATATATCAGGGTTCAGATAAGGGGGGAGTTGTGCAGATGGTTTTGGTAGATACAAAGCGGAATGCATAGGGTGCACAACTACAAAATGCAGTGCATGTTACTTTTTTTGCAGCTACAAAATGAAGAACATAACTCTTTCTGGCTCGGAAAATAATTCAAAACCAGTACTACAAAATCCAATGCATCTGAAGTTAAAAAATAGCTGAACGTCGGAATTGCTAACATGATTTTTCCCAATGACATTTTGTAGTTGGGTCTTTGCCATCCAAAGTTGCGACCAACATAATTTCGGAGAACATTTTGTAGTTGTCAATGATTGAATTTAGTTGGATCAAGTGTTGACCCCGTGAATTTATGCTGGATGCTTCAACTAACTCAACATATACAACTACAAAATGAAAATGATGATTTGAAAGGAATCAACTACAAAATGATTCCAAATACAAAATGGGGGGCACAACCCCTCCTGTTTGTACAAAAAAATCCTGGCTGGCAATCTGTACTGTCGCCCAAGTCCTCCCCATTTCGTAGCTGAAATTTGAAGGTGGATTATATTATATAGTGAAATAGTGCAAGGCTTGCTTGGTCAAAGCCTGGATCCACACATGTAACTGTAGATGCACTACTAGTAGTCTGACACATCCACACATCAGTCCCTGATTACATGTCATCCCAACGAATTCCTTCCACCCTTCATATGCTCCCATTGCCTTGCTTTGGAGCTTTGGCTGCCACTTGCCTGGAATGCCAAGCAATGTGGCTGCAAACAATGGCCACGCTGTTGTTGCACCTGCTGCCCCTTTGATGGTCAAAGTCAAAACAATGTTCTTAGCAAGTGCTTGAATATTGACCGATATATTTCTATCGGAATTATCGGAGGAGGTTACGACAAGAAAACATGCACAACAAGGAAAAAGTTAATGAGCGCTCATGGACTGCAAACTTGTCGTTCTGAGACGTCTGAGAAATAAGTTTGTTTCAACATCTTCTCACAGCATCTCACAGCCTACAAATTAAATCAACATGTGAAGGTCAGCGAAGCTCAGCTGCTCTTGGCGGCAAAGCTTTGCTATGCTTTGCCCACGCGGCTGCCTGACTCTTGGTTTTGGTGATGCTCTTCGTGACCCTGCTGGGCTTCTTCATGACCTGCCCAGAAACGTTCTAATTGTTTCCAGCTCCAGTTACAATGTGTTTCCGGTCCAAGATGCTTCAAGGGGCCACAGGCTGTACAAATAGATAACATGTATGAATATGTCATGTCCTCTTATGTTGCAAAGGAATATCATCACAATTAACCATATACAGCTCGTAGATGTACACGACCAGTGCACAACATCAATGACTTGTGGGCAACTTGGTCTGTCGCTTGCAAATTCATGAGGGCATTTTGGAAAGCGGCCATTCGATTGAGGAACTTCTGGCCCCAACATGCCCCAACCGCATTGCCCTGCTCAAGCCATCTTGCCTGGCTTTTGACACCCATTTTTCTGCCCAGGAAAAGCACCTGGCGCAGGACACATTCTTTGAGGCCTGCAACATCTCCAAGGCTGACGTCTTTGATATATTATATTGTATATAATATATACATATTTGACAACTCGACTGAACCAGGCTTGCCTTTATCTATAGTCTGTTTCCTGTCTTCTGTCACAAAGCCGCCTCCGCCTCTCTTCCAGGCCCAAAGAATGGCTGAATGAGCAGCTGAACCGATATGTTGCGGAACGTCCACCAAATTGAATCGATTTGTCACGTGTTTGACGGCACCTGCAAGGGTCATGTTTATAGATTATTTCTGTGGCTACCGACATTTACAGTTGTGCGTTCACGTCATACCATCTGAGCTCCTAGACTTCCGAAAGTCGATCCACAGCTGCTGCCTGGCATGGAAATCGAAACGCAGCCGGTTCTTCTTGAAAGGCACTACACTCACTTGCGCACCTGGAAATTCACTCACTTACGCACCTGGAAAATCACTTACTTACGCACCTGGGTCTCCAGTCTATACGCAAATTACCAGCAAATTACGCTATCACGCACTGCAAGCAAAGAGACACGACACCTTTAGGGTTTTTATCTTGTTGCACTTGATGTAGGAAGAGCCACGACACCTTTAGGGTTTTTATCTTGTTGCACTTGATGTAGGAAGAGCCACGACACCTTTAGGGCTTCTATCTTGTTGCACTCTATGTAAGAAGAGCCACGACACCTTTAGGGTTTATATCTTGTTGCACTTGATGTAAGGAGAGCCACGACACCTTTAGGGTTTATATCTTGTTGCACTTGATGCAGGAAGAGCCACGACACCTTTAGGGTTTATATCTTGTTGCACTTGATGTAAGAAGAGCCACGACACCTTTAGGGTTTATATCTTGTTGCACTTGATGTAAGAAGAGCCACGACACCTTGAGGGTTTATATCTTGTTGCACTTGATGTAAGAAGAGCCACGACACCTTGAGGGTTTATATCTTGTTGCACTTGATGTAAGAAGAGCCACAAAACCTTTAGGGTTTATATCTTGTCTCACTTGATGTAACAAGAGCCGCGACACCTTTAGGGTTTATATCTTGTTGCACTTGATGTAAGGAGAGCCACGACACCTTTAGGGTTTATATCTTGTTGCACTTGATGTAAGAAGAGCCACGACACCTTTAGGGTTTATATCTTGTTGCACTTGATGTAAGAAGAGCCACGACACCTTGTTGCACTGTATGTAAGAAGAGCCACGACACCTTGAGGGTTTATATCTTGTTGCACTTGATGTAAGGAGAGCCACGACACCTTTAGGGTTTATATCTTGTTGCACTTCATGTAAGGAGAGCCATGACACCTTTAGGGTTTATATCTTGTTGCACTTGATGTAAGAAGAACCACGAAACCTTTAGGTTTTATATCTTGCACTTAATGTAAGGAGAGCCACGACACCTTTAGGGTTTATATCTTGTTGCACTTGATGTATAAGAAGAGCCACAACACCTTTAGGCCAGGGATTATTATATCTTGTTGCACTTGATGTAAGAAGCGCCACCACACCTTTAGGGTTTATATCTTGTTGCACTTGATGTAAGAAGAGCCACGACACCTTTAGGGTTTATATCTTGTTGCACTTAATGTAAGTAGAGCCACGACACCTTTAGGGTTTATATCTTGTTGCACTTGATGCAAGAAGAGCCACGACACCTTCCGGGTTTCTATCTTGTTGCACTTGATGTAAGAAGAGCCACGACACCTTTAGGGTTTATATCTTGTTGCACTTGATGTAAGAATAGCCACGACACCTTTAGGGTTTATATCTTGTTGCACTCAATGTCAGGAGAGCCACCGACACCTTTAGGGTTTATATCTTGTTGCACTTGATGTAAGAAGAGCCACGACACCTTTAGGATCCTTTAGGGTTTAGATCTTGTTGCAGTTGATGTAAGAAGAGCCACGACACCTTCCGGGTTTCTATCTTGTTGCACTTGATGTAAGAAGAGCCACGACACCTTTAGGGTTCATATCTTGTTGCACTTGATGTAAGAAGAGCCACGACACCTTTAGGGTCTATATCTTGTTGCACTCAATGTCAGGAGAGCCACGACACCTTTAGGGTTTATATCTTGTTGCACTTGATGTAAGAAGAGCCACGACACCTTTAGAAGTAGAAGTAGAATGCACAAGTAGGAATAGAAGTAGAAGTAGAAGTAAAAGTAGAAGTAGAAGTAGAAGTAGAAGCAGTAGTAGAAGTAGAATTAGATGTAGGAGTAGAAGTAGAAGTGGAAGTAGAAGTAGATGTAGGAGTAGAAGTGGGAGTGTAAGTAGAAGTAGAAGTAGAAGTAGAAGTAGAAGTAGAAGTGGACGCAGTAGTAGAAGTGGAAGCAGTAGTAGAAGTAGAAGTAGAAGTAGATGTAGGAGTACAAGTAGAAGTAGAAGTGGAAGTAGATGTAGGAGTAGAAGTGGAATTGTAAGTAGAAGTAGAAGGAGATGTAGGAGTAGCAGTAGAAGTAGAAGTAGAAGTAGAAGTGGACGTAGTAGTAGATGTAGGAGTAGAAGTGGATGTAGAAGTAGAAGTAGAAATAGATGTAGAAGTAGAAATAGAGCTGAAAGTAGAAGTGGAAGTAGAAATAAAGGTGAAAGTAGATGTAGAAGTGGACGGAGAAGTAGAAGTTGAAGTAGAAGGAGAAGTAGAAATAGATGTGGAAAAGAAGTAGAAGGACAAGTAGGAGTAGAGCTGAAAGTAGAAGTGGAAGTAGAAAGAGAGGTGCAAGTAGAGGTAGAAGTGGAAGATTCTCAGGTGCACAAGCGAGACGATTCTCAGGTGCACAAGCGAGTACCATGCCTCTTTTTGATGCTCTGTCACCGAACCAGCCAGCTCGTGGTTGAAGAAACACAGGGAAACATCTTCAAAACCACAGCTCAAGCTGGACAGTACTTCCTGAATCTACTGAACTGTTTCCAGCAGCGTACTGCAATACCAATCACAAAAAACACACCTTTCAATTTCAATACATTTCAAGCAACTGTAACCAGCAGCATGCTGAGACTGGCTGAGGCTTCTCATATTGTCCCCCTGCTTCTGCGCCTCTGGTAACGGGTCTGGGTCATCTGCAAAGTCGTCCTCTTCCTCGTCCGCCAAATCAGGCCAAGTACCGCCAAAAGAACTCGAGGTCGGTCGACTGGCCAAAAATAAATAAACAAGACCGTTGTCTTATGGTGTCGGTGTCACGGTCATTTCGCGTCCGTGACCAGATGGCGTTCCCGAAGTGACAAGTAACATGCCATTGGAATATGATTGGGAGGGGCAACCCCACTTTTGAGCACGACACGTATAGTATACATATGATTTATGTACCAAACATATATTGCAACACATGTCAAATATATATATATATATACCTGTGAAACCTCGCGACCATTTATGATTGGTTGTTTGTGTGAACGACCGCTTGTGCACGAAACGGCCACTTTGACCACGAGGCTCCCGGCCGCCAAACAATGGTTCATGGGAGAAACTTATTATGTACAGAAACACATGCATCACCAGGTAAATGCTCTATAGGCCCAGAATGCCCCTATGGAATTCAACATGCCAAATTTGTGATACCACGTTTTCATCAATCAGTAGATGACGATTTACATTGTGTGCTGCATGTATCCAGCAATGGCTACCCAGCAGGCACCACTGGCACGATTCTTTGCGCCCATCACTGCCCCAAGGTCTCACACATCCACCATAGACTTGCCAGGTGCAGAGCAATCCTTGGCCGAGCACGTTCCAAAAATAAGTGACCCAGGGTGGAGATCTGGCAGCAGGGTATTGGGCTGTGGATTCATATCAGCCAACCTATGTTGATGCAGTGTTTGTGGCTAGGCAGGTTTAATTGTGAGTGCCATGGCAGATCCAAACGTGGAACTGCGTGAAACCTTTTCATATGTTGAGCCATGCCTTCGTGCTTGGGAACTCAGTCGTTCCTTGAGAAAACTTGGCATCAATGGTGAGAGCCTGGTTGTGGGAGAAGATACCAATGGTGTAATCCCTCCTACTTTGCCGAACATCAAAGCAAACTATGCCTTGTTGAAGGGGTTCACCCAGCACATGGCTAACTCAGGGGTTATCATCACCAAGCTGATCGGCTACATCCAGCCTCCAGTGGTCAAGTTTTACGAGCTGATGGAAATTGATGTTACAACATGTGATGCCAAAGCTGTCATTTATGCCACAAGTTTCATCATCAAGAAGATGCTTCATGTTGTCCGACGAAAGTGGGCAAGGTGGGAAATGCCACGTGTAACTAGGTTGAGAACTCCAGTACCATTTTGGAATTTGAATTCGTTTAGCCAACGTGAGGGTTGTTAGAGTTCTTCTCCTCCTCTTCCTCCTCCTTCCTCCTTCTCCTCCTCCGCGTCCTCCTCCTCTTCTACCACCTCTGCCTCCACTTCCACGTCCACTGTTGCCTTGCCAACTCTTGGCCAAGCTCTTCGCCAACTTCGGAGCTCAGTGCGCACTGCTGGACGACAACCTGGGACCTTCCCAGCTCAGTGCGCACCGCTGGACCTCAAAAGCCAGATAGAATGCCAGAAGATATGCCAGATAGAATGTCAGAAAGAATGCCAGAAGATATGCCAGATAAAGTGCCAGAATGTTTGCCAGATAGAATGCCAGAAGATTTGCCAGATGATATGCCAGAAGATATGCCAGATAGAATGCCAGATGGAATGCCAGAAGATATGCCAGAACATCTGCCAGAAGATATGCCAGGTAGAATGCCAGAAGCTATGCCAGATAGAATGCCAGAAGATTATCAGTAACAAAACGTATAAATGTCATGGTGGGGATCACTCGAAGTAAAGTTTTTTTCTTCCTAACACCCCTGCTAGGACAAGCACGTTCGTGATCTTGTCTTGGACATTGCCAAGGCACATGACAAAGCTCATCAAGACACTAGCTGGACCTAACTTACATATATTTTACGTTTGGTATGTTGACCCCTTTTTTTTATGTAAACCCGAGGGATTGTTTTATTTTTCATGTTACCATTTAGAATCATGTTAGGAAGGGCGATCCCCGTGGATTTTCTCAGATGACTCGCATGATGATGACGATGATGGGGATGATAACGATGATGCTCCTGGCGATATCACATCTGATAAATCTAGTGACTACACACTTCGTTCAGCTCTGTCCCGTGGTGATTCCCTTTTGAGGGAGGCAGAAGAGGAATCTTGGAAGGAGATGGAGGCTTTGGCCAAAGCCGATGATGAAAAGGCATCGGCTCAAGCTGTCCCAGAGCCGCCTTTGCCAGCTCACCCCGTCCCTTCCATGGAAAGTTCGAACATGACCATGTCTCCAGGTCACGATTCTGATGTGCAGGTGGTGGAAGGTGACTCCCAGGTGATTGAGTCCTTGCCGTCGACCCCTGGTAATGCTGGTGCTCACAATGGTCATGGTGTTGGTGGTGGTTTGCAGCAAGATCAGATCCTGCACCTACTGAGCATTGTCAAGATGAAGATGCCCCTCATCTTGCAACAAAAGAAATACAATCTTTCATGTGGTTCCACTGTGGAACCCACCAAAAATTTTACAGAGTTGTTTTGCTTTCATATCGTTAACCGGTCATTTCGTGCCCTGCTGAGGAGCAGATCCTGTCCTGAGACCACACCCTCACAGCCAAAGGTGCCTGCTGAAGCTGCAGCTCCTGCGACCAAGGGTGGCTATGGAAGGATTGGTCTTTCTTTTGACACCCCTTTGCACGCCAAACTATGCTCGAACATTACCATAAATCCAAGGCATTTCACGCATGAACCTTACTATCCAATAAAAAAGAACATGCGAAACATTTCAAGTTTGGAACGATTCGCTTTCTTTGATCAAGCCGGTTCTTCTAAGGTACTTCTACGGGCTCAGCCGCTGACACTGCGGAGACTATGCCAATGGAGGTGGAGGACAATTTGGCGAATCACGGTTCTGATCTCATGCGAGAGATGGAACTTGAGAAGGCCAAAGAGTTGAAAAGCTTACCCAAGGACGCAAGTTGCGAAACAAAATGGGAGGGCATGGTTGGATCAGGGCTACTCCTCATTAAAAGTATTGAAGGTATGGGTATGGGCACTAGATTTTAAAAAGTTTTAAAAAAAGTATCCCATGGGAGATAAGTTTTCTGGCTCTGAAAATTCAGTTCGATGCCAGGACGCAAAGGTTCCTCTTCCTTCTCAACTATCTCAGGTTGCAGATCTTCTGCGTGAACAGCAGCTAGCTCTTTCGAAGGCCAAAGCTCGCAAGAGGAAGGCTGCAGAAGATGATGGTGATCATCAGGAAGATGGGGAGCCAGATGATGCAGCAGAGAAGGATGAGACAGTGAAGGAGGAGCCGAGGAAACGCAAGCCACGAGGTGCACCAAAGCCGAAGGGGAATGCAAAAGGCAAAGCGAAGACGAAGAGCATGAAGACATCTGATGCCCATGCAGAGGACAGTGAGAAGGATTCTGAGATGAGTGAGAGCCTGCCGAAGGCGAAGGCGAAGGCGAAGGCAAAAGCGAAGGCGAAGTGCAAGGCAACAGCCAAGGGGTAAGCCAGCAAGAAGTCTGAGTGTGCAGAACATAGTGAAGATGATCTGGAATGCCTTGAGGACAAGACCAAGGTCAAGCGAAAGGAAGCGACTGAGACAGAAGCTGACCAACCCCGGAAGAAGAGGACCAATCGTTCCAAAGAACCTGCACCATCGGCAACATCGGAGATCAGGGAGATCAAGGAGAAGAAGACGTTTGCAAAGTGCTACCAGCCACTGCATGGTGGTGAGACTTGGGTGGCCATTCGGGACTATTACAACAGCAACATCAAGGGCAAGGTTTCGCATGGCACCAAGTGTGAGGCGCAGGGGGTTGGAACTCTATCAACTGTTTGGGGGTGCAGCGACTGTACATTTCATATTTGATGCTTATTCCTTACTACCACTTAGAGCCCCCAAGAGGAAGAAAGTAGTTTGATATCGCCTTCAAAATTGGCAAACAAATTCTGGGGAAAAGGAAAAGCCAAGTCCCTTCTCCCACGCATCCACTTGCACCCACCGCGGTCTTGCTTCAGGAGCTTTGGTGGCAGCATTGCCATGAAGCTTTGGCGAAGTGTGATGATGACCTCACGTGCATTGACCAGGGGCTGCTTGCATCCTTCCTCTCCCGGGAGGACATGAGTCGCTAGTTAGAATTCATTCATTTGGTTCACCTTTTTTTTCACAAAGGTTTACCTATGGGCTGGGGAATCAGGCTGAAACACCACATATGGTTGGGCGAAATCCATGCAAGGGGATGATGAGCCGAAAATGTCCCATGGATTTTGTTTCCTTCATGTTGGCTCCCACTGGCCAAGGTTCTTATCTTGTCAAGTAGATCTTCAACCAGACCGGCCGCAGGTTGCGCGATGGTGGGTCTTTTCAGCAGGGCTGGGGTTCCCTTATTTTGGTGACATGGTATGGCTAAGATGTGTCAACCACATGTAGGCTTCAAGGCGGATAGAAGTTGACCGCACAGCTTGCTATAGACCTGTGGTAGTTGCGAAGCGATCAACATTCACAATCTTCTATAGTTTGGGGTTTCTTGAATGCAGTGCAACTCCATAGACAAGCGAACTCTGGTGTGAAACTCTCCGTGCTTTTGAGATTAGCGATGTTCGTGACTAGCTCCAGAAAAAGTTGAGGGCTGAGCAGCTGTATAATAGTCACATCTAATATGAAATTGTGTTTATGATTAATCAATATGGATCAAAATTGGACAGCTTGATCAATCATAAGATGGCCCCCTGCTGAACCCAAAAGATTTGAATCCAACCGGCTATACACTTGGAACTCCAGGTACATGGCCAACTTGCTTGCTGCTCTTGGCTTTCGGCCTGGGCAACGTCCACAACCTCTTCGCCAAGTAGAACGCCTGTCCAGCGAGTTTGGGTCTGGGATTGTGTCATGCCACGTGGCTTACTTGTCAATGTAGTTTCAGTTGAACTGGATCATGATTGTTGCCATTGTTTCTTTCCTGACCCTTTAACAGTCTCAAGCTTTGTGGGTCGGATCTCCAAAACCATGGCAAGTAGACGTAAACCTGAAGATGTGGCGCTGGCCCTCTTTGAACGAGGGGCTCCTAAGGCCAGGTGTTTCAGACCCATGTGCTTTTCTAACTGTTTGAATGTCCCAAGTATGACATCACTAGCTAGCCCTATATTTTCCTCTGCTGCTCAGCTCTTCGTCCTTGCAATCTTACTTCTCTTCTGGAATGAGCGAGTTGACTGCCAGGCGGGATCGGTAGGCTTATGCCAAATCCCTCGCTTTTGGTGAAACAGTGCTTGTAGGATGTTATAAGTTATCGCGTCGCAAGGCGGGACACTACAGGTTCGTAGAGCACTATGCTGGTGTAGGGCGAATGGCTCAAGCTGCTCATAAAGCTTTTGGCCCAGCCATTGCTCTAGACAAAGCCTACACGGAGACCCACAATATTCTCACACCTGGGGGATTTGCGTGCCGAGCTTGGGGGTGTGTCTATTTCAGATTTTGGCATAACAAATTTGATTTCATAGGCTATCAGCTATCAGATTACTAGTGTCCAAACAGCAATTGCAACAGTAACTAAGGACCCATCTTGTCAGCTTGCTTCGTACTGATGATGAGAATGGTTTCATGTGCTGGGTGGGCATACTCTGTGCCACTTGGGTATCCATATGCAGAGCCACGACCTTGCGTAGCTTTTTTGCGCCACTTGGAAACCTTTCCCTGGATTGTGTAGCACAGGGAAACGAAATGGCATCAAAACTGGCATTAGTTTGCTTGTTGGTGGTTTGCCTGGGTGGTGACTTCTGCATAGAGCAGCCGGGGTCTTCGATTCTTTTTCGTCACCCACGGCTACAGTGGGTATGCTCCCAGGTCCAGGCAACAGGGTGATGGGTGTGCGGATTTTTATGAAACACGTGGTAGCTTTTGATTGGCATTTGGACCTGGTCATTGTACAAAATGCCCTTGCTGCAGGTATTTCGTGCAGCTTTTTGGATGGCTTTCTACAACAGTCCCAGCCCAAAGCGAACAGTATGCTGGTCGACCCGAAAAGAGATCCGTTTGTTTTGGTTGGGGAAACTGACAAAGAAGGTCAGAGAAGAGCTCAAGAAGAAGCACCCAGGATTCCGAACAACGATCAAATACATTGATTCATCAGGACGCAAGAGATACCATGGATCGAAATCACTAAAATCTACAGGGACCTTCTTCTGACATTGGGCCAGTAGTCTTTCGTTACTTTTATTTTTTGCGTGCTATATGTTATTGCACATTGTGCATCATATTTCCAGCATTGTGTGCAAAAGCACCTGAGGATTTACACAAAGGAGTTTGCCCACCGTATGACCCATATTCTCCCGCCGAAGAAGCCCACTCACAACCCTGCACCTTCCACCGATGCTGCAGCCAAGCTGGCACAGGTTTGGAGGGAGACGGACCTTGGTGACCAATGGCCAGACGCTGGTTTGCCAGATCTTGTTCGATATTTGGTGGGGGCCCGTGGCCTCAAAGTTCCACCACAATGGGAGTGGATCATACCAACTCAACTTTGAACATGCTGCCTTAATTCAAAATTACCAGCGTGTACCAGCTGAAGATTGCTGCACACTGAATAGACTATTATTGGCCCTTTCTCAGGATCATACAAATTCACTCGTGATCCATTCATGTAAAGATAGTACATGTGTGGTTGAGCGGTCGTGGAAAAATCATTTCCTCCGTGGCAACCGGCATGGATTGTAGGGGCATGGATGCTGATGAGATGTGCTGTGCATGATTCAGCCATGTCCACAATGATGCTTGATGACTTTCCGTTGGAACTTCATGAAACTAATGCTGTCATCGGCCTAGTTAACCATTTGGCTGTGTGAAGTTGGTGTTAGACGAACACCTTTGGTGACATGGCAGCACCATCGCAACTGAACAGGCTAGGTGGGTGGGCCATCCCCTGAACCACAAAAAACAACAGTAAAGGATTCATCATACTTTTGGGTGCTTTCTTTCGAAGCTTGTCTTTCGAAACATGTCTTTCGAAACCTGTCTTTGGAAACCTGTCTTTGGAAACATGTCTTTCGAAACCTGTCTTTCGAAACATGTCTTTCGAAACCTGTCTTTCGAAACATGTCTTTCGAAACCTGTCTTTCGAAACATGTCTTTCGAAACATGTCTTTCGAAACCTGTCTTTCGAAACATGTCTTTCGAAACCTGTCTTTCGAAACATGTCTTTCGAAACCTGTCTTTCGAAACATGTCTTTCGAAACATGTCTTTAGAAACGTTCCTTTCCATATGTTGCCTTCGAAAGAGGTCATTACCTTCGAAAGACAGCATGTTTCATGGTAGATCTGATATTTAGCTTCGAAAGTGGTTTTCGTCAAAATTGAGATTTTGAAAACATCCGATTCTACATGTGCAACATCCAATTCCACATGTGCAACATCCGATTCCACACGATCAAACGACCAATTCGAAAATTGCTGGTTTTTAGCATTGTTTTTCGCAAAGTGTCGCTTCGAAACTCTTTCGAACATGCCAGCCCATGTTTCGCACATTTAATGCGACAGTTGAAGAAGCTACATCCAAGATTTGCCTGCATGGTCAATGTTCTGTGGGATCAGTGGTGTATTTGCGTATAGTAGAGCTCCCGATAATAGGCTTGGCACACATATACTTTCTATCAGGTAGTTGCTGATCAAAGCTGTTCCTTTCCATGAGCCTTCATTTGCCAAGTGACACTCCGCACCATGATTTTCCAAAAGCTGGTAGGCCGTTGCTGCGCAATGCTTGGTCAGCATCAACCCTGTTGGGTGGGGTTACTGCCTTAGACATCCAAGCTGTGAAACGAGAACTACCTGATGACCCAGCTGAGCTTCGCAAGTACTATGAGGCAGTGCATGTGGTGCGCCAAAAATACCTGCACCTAGGGCCCCCAATGTCTGAAATTGATCATGACCTTCTGCCAGATGGCCCTAAAAAACCATTGTCTCCCAATCGAATTACAAACAGTGCTATTATTGCTGTAAACTTAGGAAATTTGAAGATCGCCCAGCTAAACTTATTGCAACTAGTTAGCATACATACCCCGCTTTGAGGACAACCACTGGGAGGTGCACTTATCCAACTTATGTTATATCATATAATAACCCCATGCTCAGTGACCCTTTAAGATGGTTTGCATACAATTGTATTTGCTTTGATCTACTTGTTGCATGGGATATCTTTCAAGTATGATCCCCCTGATGGGTGTGGCCACTGCGAGAGGCTTTGTCAGAGATGGTGGAATCGCGTCCGTCATTGACACGTGGAGTTTCCAGCGCAAGCACCATTCCAGCGACGACTGAGGAGCTGGCAGCTGCAAGTTTGCGGACGCCACCGAAGGCACCTGTGTAGGATGTTCATGTGTCAGGTAGTCAGGTAAGGTGCTAGTGTGACAAGTTCCAGAATGATCAAAATTTACATATGTTTTCCTTGTTAGCTTTTGTCCTTTTCACACTGTTGGGAGGCTGCAACCCCGTCTCCTAATATCTACCTGGATGAGACAGCATCTGCACGTCCCCTTGTGAAACCCACTGCTGTGAAAGCTGGTGCGGTACCACGGCCTAGTCTACAGGAACTCCAACAGTTGGCTAGGCCATTGGCTGCAGATGCCGTTGTTCCCAAATCAATCCCGGCATCCCCTCGCCCGCCACCTTTCAAAAGGTGCCCAGAACCCAGCACAGCCGAGAGGGTCAAACGCTTGTTGGTTGCCCCATCCCCAGTCCCGTCCAAAGCTCCACCGGTCCCAAAATGGACAGTTGCACGAGAGTTGAGCAGGGAGTTTGATGAGGTTAGTGTAACTCAGGAGCCCCAAGTCCCAGAGTCAAGTTTGGTTTTTCCCAAAGGGAGCGCGCCGCCCCAGACAGTTTGTAACATGTCCCCGCCGCTGTCGGCGCCTTCAACTCCAGTGGCAGCGCCAAAGGCTTCTGAGGAAGAGCCTGGGATAGCAATGGATGACGTGCAGTGAGTCTGCCTAGATTAAAATGCCAAAGCAACATGTCAACTGAGATGCCGAGGTAGCATGCTGTTAATCATTTTTTGAACGCTCACATGGCTGTTGTGTGTAGTTGTTCCTATAACCATTTTTCCAAGCTCCACGGATAATAACCATTTTCAAGATCCAACACCTTCAGGTTTGGGGCTCTGATTGGGTTCTTCCACAGCTTTGCTAACTGCCCACTGATCTTTGGAATTAATTTTGCATTGGGCATCCAGCGGATCCATCCAGCCAAGGCTCCTTCGAGTCCACTCCCAGGGCCTCTTCTGCCTTCACCTTCCCACCTGCCGGATGGGGCTGGTGAAGCTGGTGCGGGGGATGATGGTCGTGATACAGATCAGCCGGCGATCCTTCATGTTGCAACCATGAGCCGAACTGAGATGAGCAAAGTCAAGAGGATAGTCCAACCAAAACCGAACTCTGGGAAGTTGGAAGTTCCAAAGGACATCATGAACATGTGGAATACTGCGAAGGGCAAGGGACAGCTGTTCAAAATGTGGGCCAAGAGCGGAGGTGTCAAGGCAGGGCAGTAAAACAATCTGATCGCTATACGTATGACTCATGACACACCATGACATAAGTGGCATCTAATATAATATAGCACTGGTTACTTCCATCCTTTTCAACGTTTTTAGATGCTTGACACTAGGCAGTCTTCTTGGAGAAGGTGGAGATTCTCAGCGTCACCACCAAACGCAAGAAGATTGAGGTCACTGGTGGCTTCTACTCAGAAGAGGACATGAAAACGGAATTGGGTTACAAAGAGATTTCTGGCTGCATGTCCAAAAATGTCCAATGCAATTTCAGGAAAATTGCAAATAACAAACGCATGCTGGGTAGTTTTTGGTCTCATCTAAGGGACCGCATCGAGAAGATCAAGAAGCTGGCTATCGCCAAGAAGCTTGTCAGGTGTGGTCCACGTAGGATGTGGGCTTAATTTGTGTGGACCGATGTGCCTTTGATCACATTCATAGTCCTTCCAAAAAAGGCTGAAGGCCTCTCAAATGCACTGTGTTATTAGTGCCCTTTTGCATTTGCTTTGGAACCCAAAAATTGTTGAAAAAGGGCACCTCCAAAACAAAATTCATAACAAAGACTTTTCACTTTCTTTGTTTCTTTGCAGTCTCTGTCATTTGCCAGGGTGTGCGAATATGATGCTGATGAGCGAGTACTGGGTAAATGTGAGAACCACTGGAACTCTCTCCCGCGAAGACCTTGAGACCCTTTCAAGAACACGTGTTCATGAGGGCGATGCCCCGGCTGACAGCATGGATATGGATGAGATGGACATGGGCCCAGGTGCCTTTGAAACGTTTGGGAAAGGGGATATGCCTGTCGAGGGGGATGCCACAATGAACGAATCTCAATTGCATTACCGACTGCACATGTCAACTTCATACATAGCAGCTGCAAAGATTCTCAACCCATCCCATGTGATACCAGTAGTCTTTAATAGTTTCTACTTAGGCCCAATCGAAGCTGGGCATGTACATGAAGAATGCTTTGAAGAGTAAGTCTAGTTTGGTGGCCCTTGTGGACAAGCTGAAGCCAATCGGTGATCAAGATCTTTCTTGCAAGCAGCCGCCTGGTTGCAGTGGTTGCTCTTCAATCCAGTCTTGGTCTACAGCTCTGTTACCTCAGCTCTCTCCCAGGACGATTGACAAGCTGGAGGCGCTGATTTCGCAGCTGGACAAGAACTATGAGCTCTTGTCGGACTATCAGGCTGAAGGGAAGATCGGCGGCTACACCAAGGAGTTCCTTGTCTAGTCAATTCTTACAAGATTCATGCACAAATTGAGTAATTAAACTAAATTGTTTTTCCTACAACGTGGAACAACCGGTCAGCTTTTAAAAACGGATAATCAGCACAGAAAAATACATGCTTCCAAGCAAACTTTGTTGAAATAAGGCTTTCTGACAAGATCGATGTGGTCTTCACTGAGTTGACCAGAGCGGAGCTTGGTTTGCAAAAGGCGCTGACACCATCTCTCTCTATCTCTCTATCTATCTCTCTCTCTATCTCTCTCTCTCTCTCTCTGTCTCTCTCTCTTTCTCTCTCTCTCTCTCTCTCGCTCTCTCTCTCTTCCTCTCTCTCTCTCTCTCATCTCTGTCCTTTCGGGGGTGCGTGCGCTGGTAACCACGTCCTTGCCTGGGGTGGTGTCCCACGGCAGGGGTGCGTGTGTTGCCACGCCACGTCCCTTCTTTCTTTCTTTCTTTCTTTCTTTCTTTCTTTCTCTCTCTCTCTCTCTCATCTTTGTCCTTTCGGGGGTGCGTGCGCTGGTAACCACGTCCTTGCCTGGGGTGGTGTCCCACGGCAGGGGTGCGTGTGTTGCCACGCCACGTCCCTTCTCTCTCTCTCTCTCTTTCTCTCTCTCTCTCTCTATCTATCTCTCTCTCTCTCTCTCTCCCCCTCTCTTGCTTTATCCTTGTTGTCTTTCCCTGTCCCAATTTTCCAAATCACAATCACTTAAAGCAACGCCAATGTTGCTGAGGATGTCAAAAGCCACAGCTTTGGAAGCATCCGCCAAGCCACGGCCCCAGGTTCTCCAACTAGCGGTCCAGCTTGCAACACAGAGTAGAGACGGAGCTTTCCTCAGTTCTGCCCTCGGCTTGCCCAGGTGTTTCATGTCGAAGGCCAAGCGTGCCAAGAGGGTGAAGCCTGAAGACTAGGCTGTTGTATCACCATTTTGAATAGGTACAATTGTGCCTATGTAGCTAATTATCGGCTATTCCCACGTCTTTTCTTGTTGAAGAAATCATTCTGGCTAGTGACTAAATTGCACCATGACACTTGCTGTTGAACGTGGGCTGAGCTTTGACCAAAGGGGTTTGCCGCTGGCCTCTCGTTTCCTGTTTGCAGCCTTGAAAGTGGAATTTTACAAGAAAAACCGGAAAAGGTTTGAGACACTCATGGATACTTGGGGTAAATGGATGCAACAAATGTTCGAGGAAGGCTTCTCTTACAATGGGGAGACTTGGCGCATTCTTGTCTTGGGCTTGAGTGGTGATGCTCCATTCTTAAGGGAAGCTGGCTTCCACAATCGATCGTTTTCCAATGTGAGCAAAAGTGCTTCTGCAACAACCGTATTGAAAGGAGTCTGCTGGCTGTGTGATGCAGGCCGCACTGGTGGCCCAAATTTTGAGGATCCTGATATTTTGAACGCTGCATGGGTCTCCACAACTGGAATCAATAACCCTCTCCCATGGGATGATGAGCCAGGGCCATTATTACAACACTTGCTGGCGAACCAAAACGACTTGGCATCTTTCTACCTTCCTGATATCTTTCACATATACCATTTTGGAGTGGGGAAGGACTTTGTGGCTTCAAGTCTGATCTACCTGATAAAGACCGCTTTCAAGAAGAACAACATGGCGGTGAGCATGGATGCATTCAATGCTAGATTGCAGGCACACTTTCTGCAACACAAAAGTGACAGGTGTCATTTTGGGAAGACAATGACATTTGATTTACTAGGATATTCATCGAGCAAAGACTACCCGACCGGCCACTGGAGCAAAGGTGCTGACACTGCTAGCCTTTGCAAAGTTGTTGAATGCATTACAGGTGAAGTTCTTGTGGCTAGTGCTGACTTATGCGACGATTGGATCCTGAAAACTATTTTAGCTGCTGCTACTGCAATTGGAAACTTCTTCCGTGTGGTTTTTCGCTCACCCTACAAGCTGAAGCCAGATGATGCCCAATCGGCAATTCTTGATGTGTATCGGTTCTGCAGACTGTATGTGCTCCTGGCCCACCGGTGTCTCACTCAAAAGCTTTGCCTTTTCAAAGTGAAACCAAAAGCCCATATGCTTTGCCACATCGTAAGGAAAATGTGGGTTCAATATCAAATTGACCCCAATTCCGTCACAAACCCACTAGCTTTTTCCACTTTTCAGGGAGAAGATTTCGTGGGTAAAGTCGCCCGCATCAGCAGGCGAGTTTCAGCAAAACTCCATGGTGTAAAAATAATGCACCGATACCTTGTGGGTATAGAGATTGCCCTGGAGGAAGAGGTTGCCGGATGAAAAAATGAACCGAGAACAATTTGCATGCTGTGGAGACGGTTTGTTTCGAAATCTTACAATCCTCGAAACCCCAAACGACCAGGTTTTGTTGAAACGTCCATTTCTTAAATGGAAATAGTCTTCGACCATTCTTAACTGGTTGTATAGTTTCCTAGGTATATATATATATATAAATATTCTAAACATGTCTAAATCACAAGATTCATTTTTTTTGGCACCCTTTGCATATCTTTGCAATGTATCCCATGTCTATCCCATGTCTCCCCACCACCTCTCCGTGTCAGGCGTCCCTGTCGAGGGTGTGAAGCTGCGCCGGGGTCGTGGACGTCTGGCCCGTGGCCGCCGCGGGGCAGCAGCCCAGGCCTGAGAATGGTACAATTTATGGCTCAGCTATGCTCAGCTATGGTTCTCAACTTGGCAAAGAAGGAAACAACAAGGCAATATCGAATCGTAATTCAGCAGCGACAACAATGACTCGACCTCCACCATGGGATACCATGGGTCACCGTCTACCATCCCTCAATCTCCTTGGCGTCCACACCCAACGTGCTGCCTCCGGCGCCTCGACCTCCACTTCCTCAGCTCCGTTGGGCGACGGAGGTGTGCCTCAGGGTCAAGCAGCCGCATTTTTGTTGGATGAGGGCTCGGTGCTCATAGTGACCTCATAGTGGATCAATAGTGGATCAGCAGTTGGAGATTGCAATCCTGAGAAGTATCATTCGCATCCAGCTATTTTGCCAGCTAAATCCTTTTGTTTTTGGAGTCACAAAAGCCAAGAGATGCCAAGAGACCTGGATCCAGCCCCGGCGAGGGCTGCGAACCCATGTCATGGCATGGCAGCCAGGCACTGATTTTCTTGATGAGATCTGTGTCATTGAACTGATATAGTTGTGAGCTTTAGCATATTCTGATGATACTTCCGCTGTTGATTGCGTGTTTCAAACCGTTTCTGGTTTCCTTGGCACGCAAGCTGTGGCAGGGGTGCAAGTGGTACCATTGTGATTCTTAGCATGCTGGGCCAGTTACTGGGCACTTTTTTCAGTTATCTCATTTACTTGTTCTTCTGATTATATTATGATTATATACATATTATTTGCTCTCAACTCTGGGCTTTGTAGAACACAAAGTCTTGCCTTCCATTAGTCATCCTTGATCACTCTGATTGACGCAAATTATCCTCCAACCGTGACCCCAGCATCTCGCACCACATGGAAAGTTTTGTGCATGTTCCTGTGGACAGCATCTCTGAACAAAAGCTGGGTTGCTTCAGTGTCAGCCATCGTGTACTCTGGAATTGTGTGAACTAAACACGTGCTTGAACAAATCCGAAGGAAAACGCAAGCGAGGCGTGGCAAGCGAGTGGACACATGTGGTGTAGGGTTAATTTAATTTCTAGAGAGTAGTACACAACAAGCAGTCCACTCAACACTCACATATATGCCAAAGAAAGCCTGGTCCTGCATACAGAAGCCTGCAACAAAGACGCGGGGGGCGCACTTTCTCGTAGAGGCTGGAACGTATTGTGAAGCCGATGAACAACGGAACAGCAATCCTCAGGTGATCCAGCGACAACTAAGCACCGGAAACAGCTGTTTGCCCTCCGAAGGCAGAAAAAGCATGAATAAACTTGACAGTATCATTGGCCAAGCTTCGCATACATGTAGCGCAACGCTTCCTGGCATGTCATTGCATGTTGTTTCTCCATGGATACAGTCCTTGCATGCATTCATGGCCGTGCCATGCCGTGCCTAAATTTAGCCTTGAAATGTCTTGACATTGAAAAATATGCTTAATGTGGTCCCTGACTTGTCTTGGGGTAAGTGCTTGACAAATGCGCTAACAAAATTCAACAAGATTCATGGATCTTATTGTTTGATTGCACATGATTCTGTTCCAGATGGGACCATCTGTTTGAAGCGCAAGCATAAATCTTCAAGTTACTTCTGACATTGGGCACTTTCTTTATCTACAAGGAAGGGATCAGACTTGGAACAACAATGACGCCCATGCAAAATGTCGTTGAACAGTAGCTTGACGGACACATTTGCCCGGGTGCACCTCGTCGTACTTGTCTGTGCCTGCCTGCACCGCCAGAAACTGGAGATTTCTTCAAAACCAGTATCAATTATTATATAATAATATTGTACAATCCAAATTGATTTGGAAATTAATATCAGGAAGACTTTCATCAATAGATCGAACTCAAATGTCACCGATCGCCGACTATTTGACTACAATTTAATTAATGTGTGACATGGGTGATCTGTGACTGTTGACTAACATGCCTTATCCCCAAGTTGACTCATTCATAACATGCCCTTAATGGTAGACCAGCACTGTAGATGATATCTGAAGAAGTCAATTGTGCGTAGTCTACCGTAGCAAAAGCTGCACAGCTGGACTCTGCCTCTTCGTAACCTTTCTGGCCACCAAAGCTGATGAAGGGAAATTCTTTTACCACTTCGATCTGGCACAAGCAGTGGAAGTGGGGCCCATGGTCCCTTCAAACATGTTTCTTTTGCATGACTCTAATGTGTCGTCAATTATATACAAGCAGCACTAGCAACGAATAACCAGTATATTTTTGCTAAACCCACATTGTTCTCCTACTGGGTTTCAGGTCTAAAGTCCCCATAGCCTTGCCAACCTGGATCACCTGCAGCTGCCTCTCTGCTCGGATAACTTCAATGATCTTCAATTTAATGAGTATTGCAGGTCAAACTTGGCAAATGTCTGGCGCCTTAATAGCTTTGCGCAGCTTCCAGAAGGCCAAACCCGTATCAAGCACAATCTGCAACACAGCGCAAGTGTGAGTGGCATATCCCCATGCTGATTGGGGAATAGAGCAGGGACAATTTGAGATCGACCAGGATGCACAAGAAGTGCATGCTATAAAGATCACCTGAATCGGCATGTTCCACTCACTAATCACTAATCAGTGAAAGCCTCGAAGAGGAGTAGCCGTGAGGTCTCCTTGGAAATGTTGACTGCTTTTAGACTTGCTGGCTGTTGATGGGATTCTGCACACAGAGTATATATAAAGCATGTGGACGTATGTGGAACACAACCAAAAAGACCAAGCTGTGTGTGGCACAACGGGTTGTGGCTCCGCATGAGCCGTGGAAAGAACACATTTTCATGGGGATCCACACATAAAGGCTCAAAATTGCACAAGCAATGCAATGCACAGGCAGAAACAGGCCGCGACATCCACATCCTTCGAATCTGAGTGTCCAGACTCGACTATTGAGCAAGTACACTGCAGTGATAAGCTGCATCCTTAGTAACCCTTAGTAGCTGGCAACTTCCTGTTGAAGACCAACTCCCAAGTCAAGTTGCTTCAAGTGAGCAAAGGAAAACACACATCCCTGTTGTTACATATTATTCATTTCATACGCATTGTAATTGATGATCGCAAATCATTCATGTCGATGACTTACAAAATCCATGTAAAATCATGCTTCCCTTGACTCGACTTCCTTGCTTAGTAGCAGAAGCATGCAAAAAATACAATTTCCAATTAGAACCTCACAGACTCCCAGAACATTTGCAGTCTACTGCACCATCAAGTGCTATCGAAATCAAACACTTACAACACTGGCGTAGTGCCATTTTCCCCATAAAAATGCATGCATACATCATCATATATCTAACTGATGTGCCTTAGGAGGAGAACCCTTCCTGCGGACCTGTCAGGAGGCCAGACACAAACGATACCATCATGCTGCGTGCAGATAGGCCCTGCGCCAGCACAAGTGGATCACAGTCTGTGACACAAGTCGAATCATTCGACATACCTTCACAAACTTGTGGACATGGTACGAGTATGCAGTGTCAAAATGCAAGCAAAATGGTGCAGTCGAAGTACCTAATACAACTTGCCAATGCCTTCCCTGCATGAACCCCTCGCAATTTCTCAGGAGCTCACTAGCTTTCAATCGCGCAAAGGCAAGTAGTTGGTACCTGCCTGGTAGTTCTCCCAATCTTGCATCAAGCTCTGACTGGCGGTACTTGTAACAAGCAGGTCTTTGAAGCAAAGGTTTTCTGGGCTTGAGAGGAGTTTCTGGGACAACACCTTCAGAGACTTCCAGTTTTGCTTCCCTGACTTTGCTGACTTGCGTGCTACGATGGTTGCACCTTTGTCCAGAAACTGATGCAAGGAGGTCATATGCGCAGAAGATAAAGACGAATGGCACATAATCAGGAGCGCTTGCAAATAGTCAACTGCAAGTTTGTAGTCCATGTCCCCCTTGCGCTCTTGCATCAGTTCATCAATGATGCTGACTGCATTTTGAGGCTGTCCGGACAAAAGGTGCACTTTTGCATATGCGGTGTACACAAGGAAATTTGGTTCAACTTGAGAGGGGTGAACAAGTGCCTCCCAAAGTGCATCCGCTCGCTTTGGGTCAACTCGTGCTGCTGTAGCCTCCATTAACGTTCCCAGCACAACCGCATTCAGATCAAGGTTTCGCTGCAAGCAAAGCTTGAGTGTAGCATCAACCTCAGCGTGCCTTCCTTGCATCTCATAGACAAACATTCTGGCTGTGTAGGTAACCATGCTTTTTTCAAATGGTTGCCCCTCTGACCAGGTCCATAACTCATCTGCCCAAGTGAATGCCTCACTGCTACCAGCTCTAGCACATACTTGAAAAGCACTACTCAATGCACAGTTGAAATCAGCAGCATTTGATGGCACTGGATGGCCCCAAATTTCCCTTGCCACACGAAACGCCTTCGCTTTTCTGATATTCATTTGTGACGCAGTGCATTTCCTGCATTTTAGGCAAGAAGCTAAGGCATGATTGAAAATGTTGTGCTCGATGCAATGCAGGACTATACCATGTTGCTCTTGCAACTTTCGAATTTTAATCAATGCGTTCCACCATAGGCCCTGACCACATCGCTGTAGAGCAGCGCCTACCACACTTGCATCAACCTTGCCATCCTGTAGTGCGTTGTGGAATAGTTTAAGCAACTGCCTTGAACTTCTAGATTTTTTAAGCTGCATCCTCATCTTGGCCGTCTTTTCTCCCCGCCCAAGGGTCTGGTGCTTGTCTTTGTCGGTGGGGGTAAGCAAAAAGAATAAATCCTTGGATCTCCGCCCTGTAGGCGAAGCAAATTCAGCCCGTGATCGCTGCAGCATGCGATTCTGCTCAGACAGAGGTACTTCACTTGGCCTGGAGTGGCTTCGAAGCACTATCCTGGTCATGCTGGCAACAAGGAGCCAAGGCTTTATGAGCGTCTTGGCCAACTCTGGAATATCTGAACGAACACTGAACATCGTGTCCCTTGATCTGTACAACATGTGGCCTGCATGCGGCCTTGGCATAGTGGGGGGTGTCATTGCCCACATTCTTCTTTTCAAGGTGAGCAAGTCCACCGTGTATACACGTAGTACAAGCACGAAATTCACCAATAGAACTCTCTTTGGGCAAAAACAAAGCGGCAGCCTTGTGAATTTGTGTTGAGCTCCCCCGTGCTGTAACGTGTAGTGAAGCTTAGTAAGCTCTCAGTGCAAAGATGTGAACATTGTGGTGGTCACTGTTACAGGGTAGGGTGATATCTGAATGTGTGCTGGAGCATGTCATACGCGGCCTGGGTGGACCGAAGCAAAGGAAAATTCATGAAAATTCGGATCTCAGGCAAAATTTGATGTAGAAACATGTAAAAACCTTGGTTGACTATCATTGTTGCTCTGCAACTGCTGATCTGTTTTTGTTTTCTTTTGTATTGTTGACGTAGAACCTGCAGTCCAATTGAACATTGAAACAAGAGGTTACAATAGAACATGCTCTTGTCTGCTTGATTGCTTCAATATCCGCTCACCACGCATTTCTCCCTGTCATGTGATATCATTGGCAATTACCGCAAAGGAACGATACTTCCTTGGACATTGGATTATATAATACCTTGACGTCATATCAAACCACATCGGAACGCTGAAACAAACGTGAAGAAAGCATAATGCTGGGAATTTTCCACCATTGTTTCTCACCATTGGGTACTTTTTACCTGGGCAATGCTGGTGCTGGTGCTGCCTTCATCGACTCGTTTTGCCGCCAGAACTGGATGTCATTCTTGAAGGCCAGCATGGAGAAGACCTGCGAAGTCTGGGCTGTCGTGGAAAGAATTGGCTGCAAACAAACATGGATATCCTTGGATATTTACTATATATTACATAATATTGAACACTATCCAAGTATGTATCATATATTTAATACTATCAAAGCTAATATATGATACATATTGATACATACTTGCAATAATTGCAATAGTGACCTAATGACATCATGCTAAAACAAAATGATAAGAACAACGGATGACCACACAAATGTTACATTCTTAAATGCTCAGGAATGGTTTGTATTTTGCGTTTGTTTCATGAAGGAAGGAATCAGCTCACATGTCTTCCGAAAACACAACTCCATCTACTTGTCACCCCATTCCCATTTTGACAACAGCATAGGCTGCCGTCGCTGCTGACTTTTTGCTACTACACTGGCTTTCCTTCAACCCAGTCCTTGGTGGGAAGCCGTCAGTGCCACTGATCA
>CAMXCT020003343.1:50000-68326 GCA_947184155.2 Cladocopium goreaui
ATGAGAACATGTCAGTGTTTGCAGGTCAACTGTTGGAACTGAATGTTCTTCAACATATCCTTCATATCAAATCCAAGCTTCTTTTTGCTTACCTTTGCCTCCTTGCCATCCTTCCCTCAACAACAGAAGTGTCTCTACAAACTCAGGCTCACTGATGTGACAACATGTGACAACTGCCCCAGCTTTTGTGACCACCCGAAAATGCATAGAATTCCCATATGTGTTCTGTATTAAAACAAGTCAGGATCGTGATTTCACCCAAAGTTTGCAAGTCCAACCATATTTCCCTCTTGCTCGTTGTGCAGGACGCTTGGGCTCCAGACCCTTGGCAGAGAGTGGGTTCCTTACAGTGCGGTGCAGGATGTCATAACACGTGCGATCCATTTCAGAGATGTCGTGGCCTAGGCCTGGGAAATGAGTCTAAAGTTGACGGTTGTATGAGACTATATATCACTGACTGAGTCTCCCCTTTAACTAATCATGAGAGAGATCCTGAACATACATTTTCTTACGAAACATTTCATTGCAAGTGGATGTGAAAGTCAAAGAAAAGAAACAACCTGTCCTCTGTCACAACTCTTTGACCTGCCAAATCCTTCAGTGCCCAGGGACTGCCCCGATGATCCCGTTAACAAATCCTTCTGATATCCCGCACTCTCTCCACTTACGCCGAGCTACTCTGCGCAGTTAGGGCACATGTCGAAGCGGCAAAAACTGCAAGGCCCAGAGGAAAGGATGGCATAGTGCCAGCAACGACATATATATGGGTCTTGCAAGACCAAGAGAGGTCAAAATGGGTCTAGCAAGCTGGCAAAAATGGACCAGCCCCCATCGTGGTTTCCTGGTATGTCCATACATTTCATCCTAATATGTCCTATCCTCAAAAGTCACACCCGGCATATGACAAACACAATATCACTCAGCCAGGACGAGAACTCACAGCTTTGCCTGCAGTGGAAAAAATGCGACAGCTTCCTGGCGCGCTGCGTGCTGATGCATGTGGTTGCATCTTCATCCGGGCTACAAACACAACCAAACATAATATGGTGTGCATGGAATCGAATCATACTATTTGTGACATGATGTTGATGTCCCGGCCGCAGCAGAAATGACTGCTCACATCTGTTCACTGGAATGTAGCCAAGGCTCCCTTTCGAACAAAGTTTCGGCAAATTCTCTTTGCCACAAGCGTCACAGCAGGCCTGAGTTCCGTGTCAGAACCAGAATGGGATCACAATGAACATCCATGGACCAATGCCGTGAGGCATGACACATATGACACTTCAACCAACGATGTCCCATGAGATCAAC
Organism: Cladocopium goreaui; assembly: GCA_947184155.2. Lineage (NCBI taxonomy): Eukaryota > Dinophyceae > Suessiales > Symbiodiniaceae > Cladocopium > Cladocopium goreaui. The sequence goes on from CAMXCT020003343.1 coordinate 51,312, forward strand.
ACTGCTCGCCAAGTGACCTGGTTCTTGTAGGTGCTCGGATTGTCCGAGCGGTGCCCCATGCTGTGGCCCTTCTTGCACCTCAAGCACTGGAGCCCCAATAGAACTTTGTGAGCCAAATTCTGAATCTGGATGATTGGGTTGTCGACACCCGACCTTTGCAACATATTGCCAAGTGAATTCAAATGGAAAAACTATGAACAACTCGTATAGCACCCATTAACGTATTACTGTTTCCTACAAGTCCGTTTGTTTTTTTCTTTTTTCTACATCCGCAAAGCCATTGATGCTTCAAAATGTTCCTGTCACTGGGCTCAGCCACTTTGGAGGCTGAGGCTCTGAGGCCTGGGAATCGCTAAATGTGACACTCAAGAAGTTCAACAAATATTCAATGATCAATAAATTTTGCAGCATCATTCAGCGCAATTTATGACATACTTGGTCATGAAATCAGAAATCTACACAGTCAAAGTGACCGTGTCCTCTGTCTTTACACTCCTGCAAGGTTGTGCGCACGCTGCAAATACGGACCACTTTCCAAAACTCATAACAGCTGTCAAATGGTGTTAGACCAAATTCAGAATAACTGTGAACAAACAAACTTGGCTCACAACTCGTTTCCAGAGCACATCTCTCACATAAATTCAACATACGCCAGCAGCATTTGTGTCTTGTCCTATTCCGCAAACGGACCCGCTTCTTCTTGCTGGCCTCAACGATTCAACGACGCGGTGAAGCTGCATAGCTGGAGGGTAATCTTAAAGCATGATGGGACTCACCCTGCATCGGTCTCAGCACTTGATAATCTTGGCCAAACCCTACTTCAATACGCATCTCATAATCATCTAATTTCATCAAATACATACTTTATCCATCTTTATCCATGACATGAACCCTCCGTATTGATCCGTAATTATTCATCTATTCAGAACAACCCTTGAACAAGCCCAAATACATTCAGTAGCCCATAGCTATTTTTGAAGACTTCTGGCATTTCCACAAACCAATGCCGTTGGCGACCCAAGAGAAAGCAACGCACGGTTCCACAAACAACTTTGCAGAGAAGGCAAGGTCAGGTCAGTCCACTTGAACATCCAATTCAGCTTTTGTCTACCAATACTATCAATCAAGAATGAAGATTCTGCCTTCACCATGACCGACATATTATGGCAAACATCTATCCAAACCAGAAACATAATTTTAAAATATCTTGAACGTGCAATCAGTTATAGTAGACATGACCGATTCCTGATCCTGTAACATGAATTAGGGGCAGACATGGCCAGAATCGTTTGTCTGGACTTCTCTCAAATGTTTGGTTCAATCGCATGCTCACGCAGCAGTGCCTCCTCTTCTTTGGGAGCCGGCTTTGCAGCACCACCTTCTCGCTTGCTTTGTCCAGGCCTAGATGTGAGCTTGAAAGCGAAAAATCAACAGGGTTTGAATCAAGAATCCCTAAAATTGCTTGAATCGTAATCTTCAACTAACTTTCACCTGCCGCCGTGACAAAAACTAAAATGTGCAGGTCATGTACTTCACAAACTGCCAACATCTGCCAAATCCAAAGTCGCTTTTGATTTATGGAACAGTTCTTACCTGCCACATGGAGAGCGTACATCCTACATCATTACAAACCATGTTTGTTCCTCTGAAAATTGTTTTCACGACGCATGACGGATTGTCTGTCTGCCGGCATTGACAACACTCTGCCCAAACTCGCCTCAGGCGCTTCTTTCCTTTCTTCAATTTGACCTGACGCAATCCAGCAGTATTTCAATGATCTATCAATGGACTGCACAGGCCCTTCTGCGCACCAATGTACTTGCAGTATTTTCAAGCATCAGTATGCTAAAGGGTTGACGATACTTGCCATCCTGCATCGTAGGCAGTTCTGGTTCACATTCATTTGTTCTTCGCAGATTACCTTTTCGAACATGTCATGTATCAATGTACCAAGATCAAGGGGATATGTCTGACTACAAGCTCCTCCTGCCTAACATGTTTTAGTTCCTGCCAGTTTCAATCAAAGAAGGATCTCTCAAGTCACATGCAAAGTCACCTAATGACCTTAAATGAATCCCAGTGACAAATGGAACATCACCGCAGCGTGCCATCCAGCATCCCAGACCTGCCCAAGTGGAGCCACTGCAGGCTTTTTGGGCGTCTCATCTGCAACCTTCGGTGTGAAGCCTTTGGCCCTGCAGTGTGGTGACGCACGGTGAAGACATATCACATATCTGCCATCGAAACAACCTATCAAAATTATCATTTGTTTACATATCATAGTTTGTGATAGTTTGTGGGTATCCATATAGAAATTAGTGCAGAGCTGGTCTGGAGGTTGTGAGATGTTGCGTTTAAGTCTGAACGCACTCACCAAAACAAAAGGTAAAACTTGAAAGGTGCAATACAACAAACTGTACAAACTTGTACAACCACTTCTGTGACGCTGCCGTTGTAAGCCTGTCCCACCAACAATCATAACTTGCACCACATAATTGCATGGGGTCAAATTACTGAAAATGGTAACCCCCGTCACAATAAGCATCAATGGCCTAGCAATGGAAGCCTTTTTTCGTTCCTTTCTTGTCAACTTTGGGGCACCCTCAGTGAGAAAATTATGTGGCATACCTCTGGCAAATTTGACATAGTTTTTGCGTTTGTTTGACTTGATCGACCATGTATTATCGATTCCAAATGAAAGAAAAATCTGCGAGTCTGAAAGTATGATGAGTATGATTCAACATTTCTGATGCCTGCGTCCAGAATGTGTCTGAATATGTTTTTCACGAAGCCAGGATGAGTCAACAAAATCTCACGCTGTTGCCGAAACTCTGGTGGCGCTCGCGCTTTACCCTTGCCTTTGCCTGAAAACAGCAACTTTCGCCAACAAAAAAAATCAGCTAAGGCTTTCCTTAAAGATATTGTGTAGCCACACATCTCATAGCCAATGAATCTGTTTGAATCTGTATGAACTTATGAACCTGTATTTTCACCTCTTCTGGTACATTCAGCCTGCAAGGAAAGAAAAGCATGGAAGACCTATTGCAGAGCCAATCCAACTCCAAGATATCCAAGGCGGTCCAAGCCAAAGTCCATCACTGGACAGGCCTTTGGCATCGGCAGCATCGCCTGAACAAAGGCCAAGAGGATCCAAGAGGTGTCACAAATGCTTGAGAATCACGAGACGATGCAGGGCGCAGGGCGTTTTTTTTTTCGGGTAGCCCTTCTGTTCTCTGCTGCCATTCCGCTCTTGCCAGGAATTTGCTTGTTGCACCTCGGCCGCCGAGATACGTAGGCCATTGAATTCATTCGCTAAAACAAAGACAGAATCGGAATCGTTTCATTCTGGGCTCAGTGAATAGAGCATTAGTAGCATCTCAGTATAAGTCACTCACGTTTGTTCCTTGCAGTGCCTGCAGCCTATGTAGAGAGTGTCCAGTAGATTCGCGCATCTTCCAATATTGAGCTACACATGCCACATCACCTGGAGACAGCAGTACGCCCCAAATCGAATCTCAGGATTTGGCCGTCACGAGCTGCAAAAACTGCGTTCCACCCGGTTTCATTGGCACTTCATGGCACTTCCATCTCCACATCGAATGGACCACGGGGGTCATCCGTGCTGACCGATGTGACATCCGTGTTGCTGTTGGCATCGGACATTTCCCTTGGAGGCTCAGCCGCTCAGCCCCTTTCCTTCAGGGCGGTTGCAGTTGCACCTCAGAGGAACATTTTTGTCCGAGTGTGACCGAAGTCTCCAAGGCAGGGGTGTGGAGCTTCAATTTTGAACATCAATTAACCATAGATTAACCATCATTAATGTTGATTGATTCGTTCCAAAAAGACTGGATTCAGCCAGATTAGCTAGATGCTGTGCTTTCAAAGGCTGTAGAAACAGAAACCCCAACTCTCTTTTGCTTGCATTGCGAGGAAGCCATAATACGGCCCTAAAAATGTCTCGATCAACAGGGTATGCCAATAGAAACTCTGCTGTCTCCTCAAAAAATCAACGCCATCTCAACTGAACGGAATTGCTGCAAAAAACGTTGGGAAATAGCAAGGCGATTGCACTTAATTAACCTGGCCATGATTTTGAACAAGAAATCTTGCTAAGTCACGCAGAATCTTCAACGACGTCTGACGCAGTTCCGGTGGGCAATCCACCTGGTGGCCGGCCAAATGGGGCAGGGTCAGCCAAGCTTTGACAAACATTCACAGGTTGCTTGTAAAATACCACAGTCAAACACCACTGCTTACAGCTGATATTCCTATACTGAAGGTGACAACGCCGCTAAATAAATATGTTGAGGGATAGTATTTTTTTTCCGATTTTGAAGCGTTTGCTCAAGCTGAGAAAATCAAACACACAAACATAATGCTACTGACACCACAGCAAGAATAGAAACTCATAGATCGAGATCCCCGTTGAACAATTGAACCAAAATGTTACACTAAAAGCATCGCTTTACCAACTGAGGGGATGACCCTTACTAGCATTATGTGGATTTCAACAAGGCGATCCATGGCTATCCCCAATTCCAAGTCAGATATTACAAAAACCGGCGCTAGATTCATATCGTGACATCATCACTGCGCCGAACCAGTGTTCTAGTGAAACACAAATCCAAACAACTCGGACTTAACACCAAATGTGCCTTGAACATGCCTTCTGCAACATTCAAAAGATCCTGAGACCGCGACTGACTGTTTCAGGGAAGCAAAAAGAAGAATTGCATGGAACGTAATAGAACCTGTGTATTTCGCCTAGCAAGAGATTTGAAACACATAATACCTACTTCTTGCTTGCAATACACACTTCTGAATACATCTGAATACACCGACATCTTGCAAATGGCAACGTCCAAGAACCTCAACATCCCGACAGTCCCGATACCCTCAGACTTTGCGTTCAAAGTCTCCAAACCATCCTCCACATTAAACAAGCTCGTGGCGGCTTCAGAGATGCACTCCTCACTCTTCACACCCGTGGATGGGCATTTGATCGACGTAAATCCGACCAAACGAAGGGCATAACCAGGGTCTTGCACCACAGGAATCCACAGGATAGATCATTCTATTCTCAAATATTCTTATTCCTGGAAACCACCCTGGGTTGGCATATCTGGGTACTACCCATTTTTAAAGTACCCTCGAGCAATCCCAAGCAGTGCGTTGATGTGCCCACCATTGTTGTTTAGTATCTCCACTATATGTTTGGTTGTATCCTATTCTCCACGCGTAGCAGGCGTTGTTTTCCCGATTTGCTTGGTGATACTAGATCCCCATTCTTGAATTCTTGTAGCTACTGACTTTTTTTTGCTGATCAATGCTATGCTCCCTCCCAATACTTTTAATACTTATGTTCCCTGAAAATCTCCACATAGATCTAACTGATTATAGTTATATAGTATATTATTTACTAACTAGTTATATTAATATATTGGTTAGTCATTAGTCATCCCATGTCACCCCCAAGGGGATCCCAAGGGGATCCCGCTGTCCGTGAGGATTTCCATCTGCTTCGCCGCAGCGCGCTGCCTTCGCTCCGCCTGCAGGCGCCAGAAGTCTGCAGAGGTCTCGCTGGGCACCTGGGAAAAAATCAACTGGAAGATAGATGAGGATAGAATCTGGGTAAATTGTAATAATTCACCAACCTGAATTAAGGCCATTTGGGGATGATTTCCCTTATTAACCATGATTCCAGTGAGGTCGCAGTGAGGTCGTTATAATTTACCCAGATAGAATTGAATATAGATTTATCCGCCGACCCCTGCCGTCAGCAGGGGGAGCGCGTCAGAGGAGGCCTTACTAGCAACAAGATGCCAGAAGGGGCGAAGAGTTTGCGCAGAACGAAAGCCGGCTCCAGGAGGACACGAGCAGGGTGGCAGTTGGCAGTGTAGAAACGCAGGAAAAGTCAAGGTTTGGAGCTAGTTTCTAGTCGGTTCAGAAAGTGACGTTTGGCAGTCTGGGATACGGGCCGCGGGCCCAATCCGTCCTTCACTGCCATGGTGTTTTAGCCCTGCGACACGGTCCTTGGACTCCAGCTTGGACCGAAGCGGTGCAGAACGAAAGCCGGCTCCAGGAGGACACGAGCAGGGTGGCAGTTGGCAGTGCAGAAACGCAGGAAAAGTCAAGGTTTGGAGCTAGTTTCTAGTCGGTTCAGAAAGTGACGTTTGGCAGTCTGGGATACGGGCCGCGGGCCCAATCCGTCCTTCACTGCCATGGTGTTTTAGCCCTGCGACACGGTCCTTGGACTCCAGCTTGGACCGAAGCGGTGCAGAACGAAAGCCGGCTCCAGGAGGACACGAGCAGGGTGGCAGTTGGCAGTGCAGAAACGCAGGAAAAGTCAAGGTTTGGAGCTAGTTTCTAGTCGGTTCAGAAAGTGACGTTTGGCAGTCTGGGATACGGGCCGCGGGCCCAATCCGTCCTTCACTGCCATGGTGTTTTAGCCCTGCGACACGGTCCTTGGACTCCAGCTTGGACCGAAGCGGTGCAGAACGAAAGCCGGCTCCAGGAGGACACGAGCAGGGTGGCAGTTGGCAGTGCAGAAACGCAGGAAAAGTCAAGGTTTGGAGCTAGTTTCTAGTCGGTTCAGAAAGTGACGTTTGGCAGTCTGGGATACGGGCCGCGGGCCCAATCCGTCCTTCACTGCCATGGTGTTTTAGCCCTGCGACACGGTCCTTGGACTCCAGCTTGGACCGAAGCGGTGCAGAACGAAAGCCGGCGCCAGGAGGACACGAGCAGGGTGGCAGTTGGCAGTGCAGAAACGCAGGAAAAGTCAAGGTTTGGAGCTAGTTTCTAGTCGGTTCAGAAAGTAACGTTTGGCACTCTGGGCTACGGGCCGCAGAACGAAAGCCGGCTCCAGGAGGACACGAGCAGGGTGGCAGTTGGCAGTGCAGAAACGCAGGAAAAGTCAAGGTTTGGAGCTGGTTTCTAGTCGGTTCAGAAAGTGACGTTTGGCAGTCTGGGATACGGGCCGCGGGCCCAATCCGTCCTTCACTGCCATGGTGTTTTAGCCCTGCGACACGGTCCTTGGACTCCAGCTTGGACCGAAGCGGTGCAGAACGAAAGCCGGCTCCAGGAGGACACGAGCAGGGTGGCAGTTGGCAGTGCAGAAACGCAGGAAAAGTCAAGGTTTGGAGCTTATTTCTAGTTGGTTCAGAAAGTGACGTTTGGCAGTCTGGGATACGGGCCGCAGGCCCAATCCGTCCTTCACTGCCATGGTGTTTTAGCCCTGCGACACGGTCCTTGGACTCCAGCTTAGACCGAAGCGGTGCAGAACGAAAGCCGGCTCCAGGAGGACACGAGCAGGGTGGCAGTTGGCAGTGCAGAAACGCAGGTAAAGTCAAGGTTTGGAGCCGCAGAACGAAAGCCGGCTCCAGGAGGACACGAGCAGGGTGGCAGTTGGCAGTGCAGAAACGCAGGAAAAGTCAAGGTTTGGAGCTAGTTTCTAGTCGGTTCAGAAAGTGACGTTTGGCAGTCTAGGATACGGGCCGCGGGCCCAATCCGTCCTTCACTGCCATGGTGTTTTAGCCCTGCGACACGGTCCTTGGACTCCAGCTTGGACCGAAGCGGTGCAGAACGAAAGCCGGCTCCAGGAGGACACGAGCAGGGTGGCAGTTGGCAGTGCAGAAACGCAGGAAAAGTCAAGGTTTGGAGCTAGTTTCTAGTCGGTTCAGAAAGTGACGTTTGGCAGTCTGGGATACGGGCCGCGGGCCCAAGCCGTCCTTCACTGCCATGGTGTTTTAGCCCTGCGACACGGTCCTTGGACTCCAGCTTGGACCGAAGCGGTGCAGAACGAAAGCCGGCTCCAGGAGGACACGAGCAGGGTGGCAGTTGGCAGTGCAGAAACGCAGGAAAAGTCAAGGTTTGGAGCTAGTTTCTAGTCGGTTCAGAAAGTGACGTTTGGCAGTCTGGGATACGGGCCGCGGGCCCAATCCGTCCTTCACTGCCATGGTGTTTTAGCCCTGCGACACGGTCCTTGGACTCCAGCTTGGACCGAAGCGGTGCAGAACGAAAGGCCGGCTCCAGGAGGACACGAGCAGGGTGGCAGTTGGCAGTGCCGAAACGCAGGAAAAGTCAAGGTTTGGAGCTAGTTTCTAGTCGGTTCAGAAAGTGACGTTTGGCAGTCTGGGATACGGGCCGCCGACACAATCCGTCCTTCACTGCCATGGTGTTTTTTAGCCCTGCGACACGGTCCTTGGACTCCAGCTTAGACCGAAGCGGTGCAGAACGAAAGCCGGCTCCAGGACGACACGAGCAGGGTGGCAGTTGGCAGTGCAGAAACGCAGGTAAAGTCAAGGTTTGGAGCCGCAGAACGAAAGCCGGCTCCAGGAGGACACGAGCAGGGTGGCAGTTGGCAGTGCAGAAACGCAGGAAAAGTCAAGGTTTGGAGCTAGTTTCTAGTCGGTTCAGAAAGTGACGTTTGGCAGTCTGGGATACGGGCCGCGGGCCCAATCCGTCCTTCACTGCCATGGTGTTTTAGCCCTGCGACACGGTCCTTGGACTCCAGCTTGGACCGAAGCGGTGCAGAACGAAGGCCGGGTCCAGGAGGACACGAGCAGGGTGGCAGTTGGCAGTGCAGAAACGCAGGAAAAGTCAAGGTTTGGAGCTAACTTCTAGTCGGTTCAGAAAGTGACGTTTGGCAGTCTGGGATACGGGCCGCGGGCCCAATCCGTCCTTCACTGCCATGGTGTTTTAGCCCTGCGACACGGTCCTTGGACTCCAGCTTGGACTGGACCGAAGCGGTGCAGAACGAAAGCCGGCTCCAGGAGGACACGAGCAGGGTGGCAGTTGGCAATGCAGAAACGCAGGAAAAATCAAGGTTTGGAGCTAGTTTCTAGTCGGTTCAGAAAGTGACGTTTGGCAGTCTGGGATACGGGCCGCGGGCCCAATCCGTGCTTCTCTGCCATGGTGTTTTAGCCCTGCGACACGGTCCTTGGACTCCAGCTTGGACCGAAGCGGTGCAGAACGAAGGCCGGCTCCAGGAGGACACGAGCAGGGTGGCAGTTGGCAGTGCCGAAACGCAGGAAAAGTCAAGGTTTGGAGCTAGTTTCTAGTCGGTTCAGAAAGTGACGTTTGGCAGTCTGGGATACGGGCCGCGGGCCCAATCCGTCCTTCACTGCCATGGTGTTTTAGCCCTGCGACGCGGTCCTTGGACTCCAGCTTGGACCAAAGCGGTGCAGAACGAAAGCCGGCGCCAGGAGGACACGAGCAGGGTGGCAGTTGGCAGTGCAGAAACGCAGGTAAAGTCAAGGTTTGGAGCTAGTTTCCAGTCGGTTCAGAAAGTAACGTTTGGCACTCTGGGCTACGGGCCGCAGAACGAAAGCCGGCTCCAGGAGGACACGAGCAGGGTGGCAGTTGGCAATGCAGAAACGCAGGAAAAGTCAAGGTTTGGAGCTAGTTTCTAGTCGGTTCAGAAAGTGACGTTTGGCAGTCTGGGATACGGGCCGCAGGCCCAATCCGTCCTTCACTGCCATGGGGTTTTAGCCCTGCGACACGTCCTTGGACTCCAGCTTGGACCGAAGCGGTGCAGAACGAAAGCCGGCTCCAGGAGGACACGAGCAGGGTGGCAGTTGGCAGTGCAGAAACGCAGGAAAAGTCAAGGTTTGGAGCTAATTTCTAGTCGGTTCAGAAAATTACGTTTGGCAGTCTGGGGTCCTTCACTGCCATGGTGTTTTAGCCCTGCGACACGGTCCTTGGACTCCAGCTTGGACGAAGCGGTGCAGAACGAAGGCCGGCTCCAGGAGGACACGAGCAGGGTGGCAGTTGGCAGTGCAGAAACGCAGGAAAAGTCAAGGTTTGGAGCTAGTTTCTAGTCGGTTCAGAAAGTGACGTTTGGCATTCTGGGATACGGGCCGCGGGCCCAATCCGTCCTTCACTGCCATGGTGTTTTAGCCCTGCGACACGGTCCTTGGACTCCAGCTTAGACCGAAGCGGTGCAGAACGAAAGCCGGCGCCAGGAGGACACGAGCAGGGTGGCAGTTGGCAGTGCAGAAACGCAGGTAAAGTCAAGGTTTGGAGCCGCAGAACGAAAGCCGGCTCCAGGAGGACACGAGCAGGGTGGCAGTTGGCAGTGCAGAAACGCAGGAAAAGTCAAGGTTTGGAATGGTTTGGAGCTAGTTTCTAGTCGGTTCAGAAAGTGACGTTTGGCAGTCTAGGATACGGGCCGCGGGCTCAATCCGTCCTTCACTGCCATAGTGTTTTAGCCCTGCGACACGGTCCTTGGATTCCAGCTTGGACCGAAGCGGTGCAGAACGAAAGCCGGCTCCAGGAGGACACGAGCAGGGTGGCAGTTGGCAATGCAGTGTCGTCTCGGGTCTCTTTAGGATGCCATTTCAAGTTTCATACTGCGGTTACGAACGGGGGCTTCGGGTATGGGTCTTAAGTGCTAGAGCAACCCTTTAGGTCCCCAAGACACCTGCCCAATGACGAAAGCTCCTATTTCTTGAGCCATGAAAAAGTGTCAGAGCACATAGTTGTGCGTGTCATCCTGCAGGGGTCCATGCTGCTTGCATGTGCACAGTGCCAAACGCACATACAAATGGTTTGTTTAGGTCAGTTTCTGGTTTCTTTAGGGTTCATTTCATGCTTACGACACAGAGGCAGGCATGACCCTCCAGTGTCCAGGGGTCGGCGGCAGAGGGCGTAGCCCTTTAATAGCATTTAATAATATTGACCAATGATGGAATTGGATTTAGCAACCCAGGCAAAACAAATCAAAACTTATATGAACTGGTGATAACATGTGAGAACGGGTATCTTTGGTGCAGTCATCAGAGTACTTCATTCCACAATGGCAGGCTTTGCAAATGTTCAAAAAATGATAAGTTATTGATCCTGACCATCGTGATACCATTTCGGCCAACAACCTCTGATCTCCCACTGACAGAACTGGCAAGGTCTGCACCTCGGACTCGTCTAAGGGGCCCACAGGCTCAGGACCTTGGAATCTTATTCGCAAAAGACGGTACTTAAACTCGGTGAAAGATGGTGAAACACAATATAGAGTCTCTTTGGTCTCTTGAGTTATATTTACACAGGCTTGTTGATACTGCCATGATGCTTTAAGAATAATTGGGAGGGTCATGGTTCATATGAGGCAAATCTGGAGGTCTTGCTACAAAGTACTGTGGCTGTAGCTGAACGTCTCAGTTCAAGCCCTGCTTTCTTTCCCTCCCGAATGCTTTGCGCTCCAGTAGCAGAAAAAATGCGGACTGCATCCACCATGCTTTAGTGTGACTCGAAACAAATATCAAGGAGTTGCTGCTTTCAACAGCAAAGAAAGATCAAGGTTTTTGGTGCAGATCTGATGGTTTGATTTCAAAAATGCAAAGAAGTGTCTGTGTGGCTCCATATTTGGCCAGCAAAATGAATCAAGTAATTAGAATATATATTATGTATAATTATAATTATATATAATATAATATAATATCAAGCATATATCATCTATCCCGTGGCCGACTCCTCTCCCAACATATCCGCTAACCAGGCCACTTAACAAAGATTCTCGCAAGTGCGTTCCTGAAAAGGCTGAAAGGCGACATGTCATTGTCATTCAATTACGTTACCGGCCATGGCCACAATCAACCGATATTGAAGACTCAACTGTTTGTGAATCAGATGCCTCTGAAGGCAGCCAAATCCCCAGTCTTTCAAAATGTTCCCCTCCCTTCTGGTTTTGCTATCAGTGCGGGAACGGAGAACCCCCTGCAGTGGTCCTGATTTCACAAAAATGGCCCACAATGCTGGAAGCCGCGGCAGCAAGGAGCCATCGCCTCAAATGTCTGCCGGGTAATGCCGGGTATTGCAAAATGCGCCGTGGAAACAACAGCAGGTAGATTGACAAAGTTCTCATGCACGTTTCGGAGAACAGCAGATCGTTTGACTTTAAGATTGAGTTGGTTGAGCTTCATTCTATACTTGTTGACAAATGCCCTGCCTTGAATGCGCTTGCCTATGTACCTGGGAGGCAAGGCAGAAGAGACCCCTTTCCTACAACGACCAGGTTCCTTTAAGTTTCGGGCCAAAGGAACAAAGGAGAGTCCCAATCAACAAATAAAACAACATGCCAAATGAAATGAGGTGTGCTGCATGCTGGTAACAGTATAGACATATCTTGCAAGCATATCCTTTCGATTCCCTGGAGAAAATGGCCAGTGTCACGCTGAGCACCAGCATGTTGCTGCAGCATGTCATTTTTGTTCAGCCATCACACTCATTCCACTAGTCTTGATTGAAAAAACACGTTGGATTTAGATTTTGGATTAGATCCACCAACAGCACAGAGTATTTAAACCAGGCAACGCCTGTAGCACTGCTTGGCTTTGGCAGGTCTGCACACCTCTGATTGCACAGTGTTGCACTTGAAGAAAATCAAAATAGGACAGGATCATGACAAATGACACATGACAAGAACCATCACAGATTCCGTGGCTAGGGCGGCGAGAACCATTACGCATTTCTAGGTCGATTCGTCCAGGTATGATGCTCTACCATAGATTCTATAGAATCCAATCACTAGGATCTACTGAGAATCTACTGGGTAGGTCTCCGACCATCTCACCAGTAAAAACCAGCTGAGGAGCGTATCACAGAGCAGCGTGCATGGAGTTGCCAATCTCGCGCCGCGTGTGGCCAGGTCTGCAGAATGCTGCAGCAAAGTTGTGATGAGCTCACAGACGATGGAGATCTGTAGAGTGCACACTGAAAATACTGTGTAGATCTGTATAGAAGTCACCAAAAAGTTGAGACTGCCATGTTCTTTCAAAAACTGCGCAAATGCACACAATCCAAGGTGCACGGCGCCAATGCCTCGCCGCCCAGCGCCAAGGCAGCTTTGGCCAAGCGCCTGCAGCCTGCCACATGCTATGGAACATTTCCAGTTGACATGTCGACAATGTCCCAGTCTGAAGTGACCAGTCGTTGGGGTTTAACCTGAAGTCGTAATTAATGGTTTCGCGGAAGGTTGTGCACGTCGTGAGCACAGCAGGATTAGTCTTAGTTACCTGTAAAGACTATCAGCCAAGGGAAAAAAGTTTGAAGTTTGAACACAACAAGGGCCCTGGGGCCAACCATGCACATCGTTCACATCTTTCACCTATTTTACAGTCTGAAAAATAGCAATCCTCCACCAGCTCCCCACCGGTCCCGCCATCTGCCATGTCGTAGACATCACTCACCTTGCGGAGCCAAAAGCCCTCCACCAGTTGCCGTGGACGAATTAAATTCACGTCCCGACCTCAGCCATTCACTCAATTAATAGAGTAGGGAATAAATCTTTCAGCTCTTCACTGCTCCATGCTGCTCCAGGACTTTGCACTTTTTCCAGAGAGGAAACCTGAGCCTTGCACCTGGTATGTCGAAGGTAGTTCCAGCCACCACCAGCTGCACAGCCATCTCCTGAGCCTCTTTGCTGTTGCAATAGGCTGCCTCAAATCCACTTCTTTGCAGCTGTGAGGCCAACAAATGCTGATTCGAGAGATATCTGCAATGGGAGAAAAGGATCCTTGATTCCTACAATGCTTTGAATGTCATTGGAAATTCACCAACAAAATATGAACATGAGAAATGTCTCAACAAACATAACAAAATGACATTCGTAGCAGACAGTTGTGTTATCATCTAGGACCCGCGATCTTTGAGACACTAAGTCATAGCTGCAGAGATTGAGCTATGGCCGAGCATCTGCTGCACGCTGTGAACACTGCTCTGCCAAGAACTGCGCTGGTGCAGCATCGACAGCTTCAGCCAAGGGTGCAGCCAGTTGAAGGGCACGATCCATCCGTCCTGCCAAGGCGACTGATGATCAAACGAACTATGAAACAGAACATCGACCAAGGAAGTTCAAAAATCACAAATTCCTGTTACAGACATAGGGTGCTAGGAATCTTAAGAAATCTGCATAATTATGCTTAAGTGCGAACCCAGTCAGAAGCCTTTTCAGAAGGTGTAAGAGAATGGACAAAGAAAATGGAACACCTGCTGCCAGGAACACAGTTCATTTCAGGAATATGTGGCCTTCAGGAGAATTGCTCGGCTCATGTGACCGCAAAAAGTCCGAAAACACCGAAGTCATCTTAGTAGCCGGAATGAACCAAGAAGCGACAGGACTTGTTGCATGCATTTTCTTCAAGAATCCAGTTCCCTTGTTACAACAAAATAGATTCCAAAATGTCAATGTGAATTTCAGGATCCTAAAATGGAGGTACTGTAATTACCATATAAGGCCATATTTTGTGGAGATATCCCCTTACATAGCCTCTACATAGGCCTTATATAGGCGTAGGTACCTCCAATTTAGGTTCCTGAAATGGCCATTGAACATGTGGGCACCCCAAACATTCCCAACATGGTCTCTACAAGTTAGGAGATTGAACCCAATTGCTGAGTCCATTCTTGCAGCCACCAAACACTAGAAGTTGTGGATGAGTGCGGGGGGGAACCTTCAAGTTTGACGAATACTTGTCTTCTTCACAGTTGTGGTTTGTCCAATTTTCTGATTTTCGACCGGTCCTTTCTTCACAAAACCCAAGACCTCAGCCAGCTGTGCATCCCTGGCTGCAGGGGCGGACACGACTGTGGGAGATATCAAAACATAGAATTTCCGTCCTGCCTTCTGATACTTGACTTGAATTTTGTTCAGCCATCTGATTCGAAGAAACATAAAATGGCTAATAAATTAATAACAACTGATAATAAATGTATGTTGCTGTAAATCTTCAAAATAAACAAACCTTTAAACTTCAAAGCAGACTTCAAAATGTTGTGCACCTGCATTAAACCGAACTCTATAAGCATATCAGCACCATCACCATTCTATCACCCCCACCCATCTGTCCTCCAATATCCCCATTCACGGCCTCTTGTTTGGCACATCTCCAATCATATCGCTTGCATCGCCAAAGCCACCCAACAGGCCACTAAAAGTTCGCTGGCCTGACGAGTTTCGCAAGTGTTTGGATTTCTGTGCAGAGATGATCGGACGATATCGGAGCATTCCTGGATGACAAGCTCACTGAAAATATACTAATTTGCTGTGCCAGATTCATACTCACAAACAATAAACTAGCATCAAGGAACAAAAACCATTGCATAGCCACATACTAGTGGCTAGACATACAGTATCATATGATATAAGTTTCCAGTGTCTGCCACATCGGCCGCTAGGCACCTCGAAGAGCAAAGACACGGCAGCGCACGCCGCGCACGCCATGGAGACACAGAACGTGCGATGGCATCAGGGCTATGACGGCTATGAGCTGCCAAGTCTATCTCTATCCGGGGCCACCCTGCCAGGACTCAGATAGTATGAATTCATAATCCAAAAAAAAACACACAACAAATGGCCTATGCAATCAAAAAACATATACCTGGCGCTTACTAGCGCTATTGCCCATTAAGATGCACCCCTAACCACCTATAGTAAGTGTTTGACCATCTCTTCTAGCAAGTCATCACGTCCTGGACTTGTCCCATCTGTCCTAAAACTCTCGGAAAAAAAGAAACGCGAACTCAGAAAAAACTCTTCGCGTGGTCTCATGTTGGAACCCTGGCGGCCTTTGTAATGGACAATCTCCGCGTGGACCTTTAGATCGACAATCATATATACGCGAATGTAAAGCCGCATTTGCTTGTGCCAAATGTGACAACAGATACAGTTGCAATAAAGCATAATCAGCGTGGAGAACTCAGAAGCTCCTAACCATAGCAATCGTTAGAGAAACTGCTCGACCAGTCACCAAACGACTTTGGGCATTTTTGGGCTAACTTGGACCAGGACTTCATCCAAAGGTTTCCTCCAAAAATGGAGTATATAATTGGCTGGCAGATGGGAGGCATTTTTCATGGTGCTCAGAAAATTGTGTATATATATATAATTTAATATAGTGCTATAACTGTAGTATAATTAGATAGAAAATTCATACAAAACAGAACCCCGCGTCATCGACCCCGCCTTTCTTGTCGGCGTCCTGAACAGAGTGCGATGCTTATCTTCACAGCATAAGCCACTGTTCTGACACATTCACACTGGGATACCCGGTGAGAAGTGCAACTGGAGCTCCTTGTCCAATGCATGCTACTGGATCAAAAGACGTTGCTTATTATACGTATTGTTATTTGTTTCCTCAGAAATAGCTACAATCTGAAAATCTGGTGCCTTTTCGGTGCCTTCAGTTAAAATTCTAATCTTGCTGAAATTTGTACCCTCCGGCACGTAACGCGGAGAATATGTAAAACATGAAGCATTTGAAAGCCGCACTATTGCAGCTAGAAGTATGATGGCTCGCGTGAAAACAACATAATTGGCTGCAGTTGGTACGGAGGAGGTCGACCAAGTGTGAATTGACCTAGCAAATAGTTCAGTTTACTACCTCCCCTCGCAGAATAGCATGCCTAAACTTCCCATTGGTCAACCGTCAGGAAAACACAGCAAGATTCGCCTTGCCACCACCTTTCGCTCCACCTTTGCCACCACCTTTGCCGCCTCCACCTGGCATGGAAACCGGATTCTAGCAGACCTCAAAGCCATCGAATCAATATTGCCGATCCCACTGCAGCACAATTATATTTCCCCACATTGACGTGTGGGGTTTTTGTTTTTAGTTCTGTATCCGCTCCTCTTCCTCCTCCTCCCGCCGCCTCGCCTCCCGCCTCACTCACTCACTCACTCACTCACTCACTCACTCACTCATCACTCACTCACTCACTCACTCACTCACTCACTCACTCACTCACCCACCCACTCACTCACTCACTCACTCACTCACTACACACTCACTCACTACACACTCACTCACTACACACTCACACACTCACACACTCACTCACTCACTCACTCACTCACTCACTCACTCACTCACTCACTCACTCACTCACTCACTCACTCACCTCACTCACCTCACTCACCTCACTCACCTCACTCACTCACTCACCTCACTCAACCTCACTCACCTCACTCACCTCACTCACCTCACTCACCTTCACTCACCTCACCTCAACCTCCCTCACTCACT